>JABVXV010000030.1:127687-415333 GCA_013365325.1 Dipetalonema caudispina | reverse complement strand
TGAAAAATTGAGCAAAATGCACTTGTCTTATTAGTTATCAAACTGATCGGTTTTAAATGAGTGATAAATTTATTAGATGCAAGATTACAGCGTTTGATGAGCCTCTGTGTGTGTTATCAGTTCCAAAAGTGATAAGTGGTGCCGGCTTTCTATTTTTACATAATTTGCAGCGCTGAAACTTAAACTTTTTTACAAAAATAAATGATATGATTGAATATTGGTCAACAGCCAAATGAGACACTCCGTTGAAACTAAACAACCACAAACTATCTATTGGCTCAGCAATCACAAAGATTTCAAATAAAATGCATGCATTATGCAACTTATTGTATATTTCGTATCAAATTTAACTGATGATGATGCTAACTCTGATGATAATAATGATGAAGCAGTAAGAATAAAGATGACATATGAAAGCTTTATTTATTAAACTTTTCAACAAAAGGTCTCAGTGAAAAATATTACTTTAACCATTACGATAATATTTTAATTAGTTGAGCAGTCAAAAGACACCAGTTTCATTTATCATTATCATGAAACTTTTAGGAATTAAGGAAAAATATGAGATTTTTACGACCGTCACTCCTTTTAACTTTTTAGCAATTTTTAGAATTATATATGCTTGTGATTATCGTTTTTTGTGACAATTATTACGCGATGTTTCCTCATTATTCATCATTAAATACTTCTTTTAATTAGACTAATAGGAATTAAATTGTATCAATGAACACATTAATGATGAAATTAGATTAACCAGTAAATGAACAATTCCAACTCAGTGAATGATTCCGTTTTCACCACTTAATAATGGCTTTTCAGAATTTCTATCATTGTTTTATACCTTCAGATATTGATCGCATAATTTTTTTTTTTTTGTTAATTCAAATAGTAAGCGATCATGAGAGGAATCACTTTCATACTTCTCATGACGCTGATTGTAAATTATTTTTTTTAAACCATTCATGAAGTTAGCATTAGTTAATCATTTTAATTTTTATCTTCTGTATATTTTGTGCGGCTATAACGATACAATTACCATTTCCAAAAAGCAACAACACTTGAAATAAAATGGTCGTGCAAAACATAAACTGAGATTTAAAACTTATTCAGTTGTTTATTAAATCAGTTTGATACACTTCAAGCTTCGATGAGAAAATTGTCGTGCAATATTCAACATCAAACACTCATAAATTTTCAAGTTTTTCAAACGCTCCAATGTCATGCTTCCCGAATAATTTCTTGGATTGAATAGTCTCATGATAGGACCATATTTTCTGCTAAATAAAACTAAATTATTTCTCAGATCATAAAATCCTAACTTTCGATCATTTACTGCAAAAGAAATGGTGAATAAATATATATTATTAAATAAAGCGAATTTATTCGCCCTTTGTTCCTGCGGTGTTTCTGATTGTCACTTATAGTGTACAATCGTTGACAAATTGATTCGTACCAACTAGTAACTAAAATTAGAGATGAAGGCATCAATGCAGTATATTGGAAGCACATCGGAAAACCTTTCTGACAGACAAGGATGAGATCCAAGAACTAATCTTCTGAAGAGTTAGTCGATTGGTATAGATTCTGGATAAAGTGGATCATTCAGTTAATTTCAAATGTTCATATTTCCCTCTAATCAATATTTATTGAGAAGTATTGAAATGGAGAATGAAATCTTGTGAGTGCAACAAATGTTAGCATAATTCTGAGATAGCAAAATGTTTTAAGTGAAAAAGATATCAATATTTGATCTTGGATCAGATGAATTTTTCTTCTCCTTTTCAAAAGATTCTTTTCATGTATTGCATGCATGCTGTTTTGGTAAGTAAATGTATTTTTAGAAAAACTGATGAGATATGATGGACTCATTCGAAAGAGTTCATTATGATTGTGCCATTAAACTTTTATTTCTTGCATTTACTTGCTCGTGAAAATGCGATTAGTTTTGACCATCTTAGTTTTATTAGGCCAACGTATTTTTCTCATACCAAAGTAGACCAATCTTTCAACTTTCTTCATTTCTAAAGTACTTGAAGGAGAGTAAAAAAGTATTCAAAATTTCATCTTATAAATGCTTTTTTGCATTATCCATTTGTGCTGATGTCATCGTTAAACGACCTTCCCTAGCCACCACTCTTTTTGTTATTTGTGCTACAATAACTAGTCACAGTAATTCTCAAATTTCGAAATTTTTTAAATTTCAGCTGATCAACATTAGCTGGAACTAGCAGATTGGTACTCAAAAGTGGAAATAGAACATATGTCTTTCAATGTACTTTCAATACGACATGCAATTGACATGTTCATTTTATTCGATTTATTCTACAATTTGTTTCACATATATCTATAATTATTAAAGGGATCAGTGAAGTTTCAATGTACACAAATGTTTAGCGAGTAACTGATAGAACGAAATGATTATGAATGAGATCGTTTTAAAGAAATTGTAAAACAATGACAAATCGAAAAATGTCGAAACGTGAAAAGTTCTTTGTTCATTTTCTTTCGAGATATTAAAATCTTATTACCATTTCATATTTCAATTTTAATAACAAATATACAATTTAAATGTGGTATGATACAATACTGTACAATAACAGCGGTGAATTGAAGCAGAAAATGATACAATGTAATAAATAGCAATTAATTAATCAGGAATCATTCATTGAGTAACGAATTTCACCAAATTAACTTGATATCCTGCGAAATCTGTTGTTTCTGTCGTCTAGAATTGTTGTACTGCTCATAGTGAAATCAGAAATGAGCGCTCCAAGATTCAAGAACATGGCATTCATCTTATTTTAGCTAATCTGCGTTACGTGTAATATACTGCTGTTCATTTTTGAATATTTACATTGGAATTTATCATTGATTTTGGATTTTATTTCCATCGAGGATGATTTCGTCTGCTGACACTTAAACGAATATTTCCAAATCGATCCTTCCGTTCCGCTGAACGATGGGATTCAGCAACGATAGAGATATCATCCACAGACATAACGATATGGATCATTCTTATTCTTATGATTTGGTGCTGATAGCGATAGTGTGAAGAGATGTCGTATGGGAACAGGTACAAGCAGAGAATTCAACCCTATTTGTGATGTTTCGGTAAAATGGTTTGAAAGTGATTGCTTGGAAGTGTTCCTTTTAAATAGACGACGAAGACCGCCCATTGGACATAGGACTGTCGTTAACATTTTAGCTAGACCGTCAAGTAAAATCCGAAATGACAACAGTCCATTAACAGCCAGCTAATGTTAATATTTCCCTGATAAATGTCGTTGATAATGAAAGCTTAGTTGGTGACTGTAAGATTATATTTTCCTCCTTCTGCTGCTGTATTAACCTTTGCAATGTTTCTCAGATACCTGAAGGAATCAGAAGGTGTAATGGAGTATGAGTCTGCATTGCTGTTGCTATTTAAAACTAAATATCTTGCAAATTAACAGATCAAATCAAAACTATAATATACCTTGCAGATGACTAGATCAGATCAAAACTATACAATTGCTTGTCTCTTTTGTAGCGAAATATCCGAATTACGAAGACTTTTACTTATTGTGAAGTACGGAGGCATTTTTAAATCATTCCGGAAATTACATATCATTTAATGGACTGAATAAGTAAAAGCATTGTATTGTAAGGGTTGGCAACTTTCAAACTTTGTTTGGTCGCAAAGCATTTTACTTAAGATCAGGCATCTGTCTAACTACCTAATCAGTATCAAATTAAGTTTTTTATTCAATTGAAAAAAAAAAAAATTGTATTTAGTGACTCTATTTCATTGGGTATCTAAAAAGAAGTAGTTCTTATTGATTGATTAATTGATTAAATTAATGACATAAGAACTTTGGTTTTTGTCTATGCGTATCGTTGAGAAAAACATGAACAAATAAAAATTTGAAGCAGTTATGGAGCCCTTCTTCTAGTTTTACTTCAGCTTATTTTGCAGTTAAGGGGAAGAAGTGGATTAAGGTACCTTTCAGGCTAAGCCTCTTCATCAAAAGCTTATTTACAAATATATTAAAATGTCTTGGGCTATGAGAAATTATGAAAATGAAGTTTTTTGGGATGTATTTCGATTTAGCCAACTACTGCTTTTACAAAGTTCTAACTTATGGTAAATAAAGTAATAAAGTTCTAGCTTATGGTGAATAAAATTTAATCCAAAAACTTTCCATCAAATTTTTAGCCCTCTCTTTCAACAATGCCAACAACAGTTAGTTTTTCACGTTCCATAATCGTTTCCCATGATAGCTTCCGAACGTGACATCACGCAAGGACCAGTGTTTTACATACAATTAACCTATTTATAAATATACTCAAATAAACAGAGGTAAAAAAGGAAAATTCATTTTATGCGCCAAGTATGATTAACGGTACACATTCAAAGCAATTGAAAATATATGATGCTGTCTTCAGACATTTGGCTCTATGATTTTATTTTATATGAAAAGAAAAGTGTCGGAAATTTTTAATCTTACTTGATTATTTTGATTTTCAGTTCTCATTTCTCTGCTTACCAGACTAAGTTAGCATCTAATTTTCATTCCTACTGTGATAGTCATTGTACAATTCCCAATAAGAAAATATTATCTCGCAACTTCACTATGAAAAACAATGCATTCATTATTTTCAGTCCTTAATTTCTTGCTTTTCACTTTGTTGAATGAAAGGTGAAGCAGAGCCAAGGATCAATGAATGATATATTATGCATTTATCAAACAGTTATTAATTTCTGTCTAAATTGTTGCAAAAATTATCCCTTTAGAGTATTATGTTGTATAACATTGGTTCAAAAAAAGAAGAAAACAATAGAAAGTTAGTCCCTTCCTAATTTAGTCTTTTTACTGTTCTTTCCTTCTTTTAATTACATCATTTTTCTCCTTTAACTTCATTACTTTATACTTTTCTCGATTTCACTGATATATCATTGCTCTTTTTTGCTTTGAAATCATTCATATATGAGAAACGGTAATCACTACTATTATCATTAACGATTTAGCAGCAGTAATACCGAGTTTTTCTTATTATTTTGCCAAGTAATTCCAGTTTAGTGAAAAAAAATTTCATGTCTGATATTGATTTTTTCAACTGTATCTTTGCTTGTATATTACTATTTCTCATCTTATTAATGGAAAGAAGGAAAAGACTTTCAGTTATATGTGAATTTTCGATCACCGCATTAATTTGTACACAGATTTCATTTCTTCTTTCTTTAATGCTTCGATGATGAAAATGTAGCGATGGAATTATCAGAAAATATAAAGTTCTGATAATTAAATTACATCCCTCATTTTTTTGATTTAAGGGAAACGCAGACGATAAGGTGAGAAAGACATGTCGTTATCATAAAATGAAATGTAATAACCAAGACAGATACCACAAAATATGAAAGTAAAAAAAAGCTGAGGTCAATTCGTTTGTCTGCAAGTGCTCACAATTGATAGTTTTAAATTCAATCGAAAACTGCACAGTTCAGATGAAAATAATGAAATCACTTTGCATATTTGTTTTGTCTAGCAAACAATCGGTGATCTGTCTCGTGCAATATTTCGTAATGGTTCAGTGATCGGTATCCGTACCTGCAATATATTTTTGATCAATCACGGTTCAGGTAACACATCGAAATCTTAGCCTCAACAGTTATGGTATTTAGTTTGATTATCGATTAAAACGTGCGTACTAGTTTGGGAACCATTCAAGGTCTTACCACTATTACTCCTCTTGAACAATTCACAAAAGGTCAAATAGACAGGAAAAAATACTTGCGATCTCTGTAACTAATAGTCAACTTGGTTGGATAAACTAAGATTGAAATGGAGAAATCATTTTAGCTTTGCCGATAATTACATTTACACAGTTGTATAGTTAGAGAATAGAATGGAGTCTCTGTTGCAATTTAATTTAAGATTAACATTCGAAGTGCTAAAAATACTAACTAAAAAGCAATGAATAATTCTAATCTGAAAAAGAGCAAATTTCATCAAAGTTTTTATTCGATTTTCATAGTTGGATAACTATGAAAAAATGGGTGAAAAATTTTAAAAAATAAGAGAAACAATTAAAAAAGTAAAGTGAGGTACTTTTCCATTCCCTTTCCGCTTAATTTAATCGGCAATAATTAATTATTTGTTAAGACATGGAGAAAAATTTTTTGGGAAGTTTTTAACCATAAAGAAAAACAGGCAGGTAAAATTCAACAAAGGCAGCAGTTCAGAAAGAGAAATCGGTTTTTTTTTTTTTTTTTTTTTTTTTTTCGAGCAGTAAACGCTCAACGGAATGTTTCTGTCTGGTACAGATTCAGAAAACGAAAACGATTCATTGCAACGTTATCCATAAACAATGCATTTCTTCCCAATCGAAAATTTTATCAAATATTTTATATACGGTTATCAGTTTCTCAGTAAAACTGATGATATGGATAAATTATTAGAGCATTTTACTAATTTAAATGAAGGAGAATATGCCCAACTGTCAAGAGCTTCCATAGTAGCAGGACAGCGGAAGGACAGAAATATAAAAATAGGATATATGTTTGAAAAGTGTAAATATTACAAAGTTTGTTCATTAGGATTTATTTTGCAAATAATTTCAGAGGTTAAATGTTTTCAGGATATAATAGCAGAACGGACGAAATGGAACTCATTATTGAAAAGTTTTTGTTCGGTGTTAGATCTATAGATACACTATGGCTTACTTCTTATTCCATTAATTATTGCCACTATAAAATTAGCCATTCGAGTACTCAATTTATTTTATCCCACTATCCTACCACAGAAGAATGACATCCAATTTTCAGAAGTGAAATTATGTATATTCTAAACCATTATATGCATAAATATATAAACAAATACATGTTGAAATGTTATAAACTTAATAAGCAAGCCCAAAAAGTAAGAGAAAGTATATAACTCTTAATCAGAGGTCATCGAATGCGTTGAGAATGACTGGATTTATGTGTCTATTGTGCAACATTTAAGTATTATATTCGGATTATGTATTCATACTGTTTTCCATGATTTTAACTAATGGACTGCGATCAGCTGACGACAAATGTCGCAGTGATCTGGGCATACAATGTGTTGATAGGATGGTCTAGAGAACTTTTTAGAATACATTGAAATTATCTCTCAAAAATAGCATATCTCAATAAGACGTATAAAGCAAAATTGAAGGCCTATGAAAGTAATAGGAATTACTGACAGCGTTGGTAAAATGTCGGAATTTTGCATAAAACGTAAATTACTTACAAATAATTGATTAAGTTAATGAAATATTTAAAAGATTTTCATTGTAAATACAGATTTAATCTTGAAAAGTACCGCTAAACTGTTCGTGATCTGCAATTGCAAACATCACCTAGTAGGGATGCGATGCCCAGCTCAAGCATTGGGCTAGCGGACTCAAAAGCTTCCCTTTGAAGCTAATCTCAGAGACCTTTTGCATTCTCAAAATATTTTGGTCATCTGTTTGTTAACAAATAAAACTCTTCTCTTCTATTCGAAGAATGTACCTAAAAAGAAGGAACGCTGTTTTCCAAAACAGAAATCCTCAATGTTCAAAGAAGAAAGTTCTTTCTAGCTATGAAATCAGACTTCGCATTTTTTGAATCTATAATTAAAATGATCAAAATTCGAATTAAATCTCCAGAATTTCATTAACGAAATAGAAGGAAAAAATTTGCAACATATAAGGCAAGTGTATAAAATTAATTTATAATGGAACAAAACTGGAAAAATCGAATATATTTCCAACGCTGCTTTTTTAAAATTTCCTCGTGTTTAAGTGGAAATTTTACCCGAGCAATGACTAAATATGGGAAAATCAAGGAACTAAATTCATGATCAAAACAGATCAAGTTTATTTTGCATTGAGGGATATTTCCAGAGAGAGGAAAGAAGAAAGTCTATCATTTTTGCTTGCAAAGTTTTCACAGCAAAATCATTCCGTATTGGAATGCCATTACAACGATAAAAACTAGAGCAGTTAAAACACTACCACAATCAAAACAATTTGTGAAATAAGTCTTAATTTGGCAAGTAAATGTGATTGCGCATAATTAAATTGATGGAACTGAAAAAATTAAGTTAAAATAATGAAGTGAGTTTAAAAAAAGATTCACGTCTTTGGGTCGTCGATTTTTAGGATCAAAAGTTGTCACGCTGATTTTATCGGCCCACCGAATGCGGCGTCGTAGTGGATCAACTGGTTGGGCCATCTTCTCATCACCCTCAGGCTGCAGTCGGATTACTGTTTCAACAGTATTTGAAAACAAAATTGTATCACGATCGAATAACAGATCATCCTTGAAGTTTCGATATAGTTAGTTTTGTTATTTATTTTTCTGTTCATAATTTTGGTTCTTTGTTTAAAAATTTTCCGTTTAAATTGGTTTAATTTTTTTGAAATTCGTCTGCAATTTCTTTCCTGGTATTGAATTGTAGCTTTATGTTTATAGAGTAATTTAGCTATACTGGTAAATTATTGTTACTTAAATTTTAACAATAAATCCTATTGAACGTTCATTAATTTATAAAGTGATTAATTAATCAATTAAACGACAACCGCCTTCATTTTGGATACTGGACCGAACGGATTAAATTCAATTTTTTCGAATGGTCGTGAATCAAGTGTCTTTTTTCCGGTGCAAACTTTTTCCAGAATATCCATATCAACTGGCAAATCATCATCCGTTACTGCTTCCTCTTCTCTAAAAATTTATGAATTGAAGGGATAAATCGAGATGTCTATCCAACTACTACTACTTCAAACTTTTGTACATCACAGACGGAAAATTCCTAGCAATTACTGTAGAAAAATAATGAAGTTAGGAGTATTGTGAACAATCGGGCATTAGTATAAAATGGTTATTGAGCCAAAGTATTCTTGAACATCTCTATCAAACCAGTAGGCCTTTTTTGTGTCAGAATAAAGAAACGAAGAGGAAAATTGGCTGAAAGCTTGTAGTTTGTTAACGCATAAATTTTAGCACATTTCAAGTTTTAAAAATATAAATATCTTTAAAGTTTCATTCACTTCCATTTCAGTTTTAGAAAAAATCTTCAGGCTCACTGAAGAGTTTCAATAGTCCAGAACGGTACACCGTTTATCAGAGGATTATCAGCATTTGCTCCATAGGTGCCCACTTTAACGATGCCATTGTCGCCTTCAAAGTCAGAGCCAACTGTTACTGATTTTTTTTGTGATTCTGTTTGCCTATCTGCAGCAGATATTTGCGATGTCTGTTTTGAATCCTGTAAGTATAATTTGATATTGGCAATAATCGTATAAAATTTGGCTGTTCAATTAGGATGACAGCAAAAGATATGATAATACCTTTGGAGCAAGTGGTTGCTTGGCTGAAGCGCTTTCATTATTCTGCTTATCGGATTCTTTGGCAGATTGTCTGCTGAATTCTGGGTCAGCCGAATGATCTGTCATATCAACTGATGCTGCTATTGCCATTGGTGAAGGCCTATAATGGATGCAAGAAAATTACAAAAAGGAAATTTAAACGTCTACTAGTAATATTGTATACTTATGGACATTCTATCTGATCTAAATAAGATCCAAGTAACATTTTTAGCCATATTGCTTATCTCCCACCAAAATTTTCTTATTCATTCTCCAAGATGTATAATAAGCAAGAGAGTACAGTATGAAGTGGAAATAGTAATTAAAAGTCAGTAGTATTACTTCAAGCACTAAACTTGGTGATGAACGGTTGAAAAGAAATTGTTTCTTTAACCTAGAAGATAGGAAGGGAGTGTAAAATGAGGGCTTTGAACTATTCCGAAAGTGTGATTTGATTTAATTGCTTAGTCCTCTTTGTGAAGGATTTAGACTTCTTAACCAAGATTTGTTCAGTTGCGACAATTTCACTTATTCAATAAATAAATCTAAGAAATAACTAACTTTGCCTCAATGACATTTCTACGTCTACCAAGCCAAGTTGCATAGCAAGGTTTCGGTCGAATGGATAGGTAATGCGCTTTTCGCTCACCAAAACCCATTGAACCTTTACGACGTTTTGGAAAAACCTACAAACATCATAAAAATTTTCTTAATATTTAAGCATTTTTTTATGTTGACTACTTTTTAAGAATATACTTATTATTTTTCGAATTATTGAGATTAAACTTCTTAAGAATGAAGCAATCATGCCATACACTTTATGCACTATGTAGTCAACATAAAATTGCAGAAAATTACTTATGAAAGACTGAGCAAAACTTCAATATTCAACAAGAAAGTCTAAAAGTTTGAAATTAGGTCTCTTTGAAGACAAGTTCAGCTAAAATAGTTATGGTTCAAACAACAAATCTTTTAACATTTCAAAACTAACACTCAAAACAAATGAAATCAATTAAACTCGAGTATTTTTAAAGCATTCAAAAGCTTGCCTCATCAGCAATTCGAAGAGTTCCCACTTTTGGTTTAAATTTTGCTAAAATTTCAGCTTTCCTGTACTCTACATAACATGCTTCTTCTTCACGTGCCTTTTGTCTTGCCTTTTTGCGATCCTTGTAGGCCTTCAGAGCTTTACTGGCTTGTTCCATTGTAAATGCCTGTTGCACATCGGCCTGCATGAAGATCGTTTTTAATGGGTAATGACCTTTCTCTTCCTTATAGGATAGAATAAAAAAATCGTGGATGTTTCATTTCGTGTCCAGTCTCATCCAAAACATCGCCATGAAGACGTTCCTGACACTTCCGCATTTGTTGAAATGCATAATGCTTTTCAAGTTGAAAGCATCTAACGCATACGATAACCAATACCAACTTTTCAGTACATAATTTTTTTAATTTTCTTAAATTCCACGTTTCCATAGTGAAAATTTGCATCAGTTTACAACTGAGAAATGCCAATCCTTCTATTTTCTGTTCGATATAATTTTTTCCTTATTATTTGATAAATTGCTGTTGTTTTAAGCTTAGGCTTAAACTAAATACGGTACTGAAATGATGTGTACTAATCTTTTATGCAATAAAAGAACAGGATATCACCTTTCTTCCATAGAAATTGAGCAAAGACAACATTATAACGACAAATTGCTGCTCATAATCAATAGAGGGAATGGGAGTTGAAAATTGAACCTTTGACAAGCCCGATAACGAAAACCGAAAATTATAACTTCGCTTATTCCACCGAATTCATTGGGTTTATTTTTACTTTAGTGTTTTACTTGCCGTAAATTATACGATGAAACATAATTAATGATGCAAGTGAAATAGGTTTATCGCTGCTCAATTTCTTGTTATTAATGGAAGGTGAAGGATAGGAAAAAGTTTAAAGTAATAGTACGAAAGTGATTTCATTCTTCATAGATTTAGACAGAGGTCAAAGCTCCATTTGTTGTGACTAATACAACTAGCACAGTATTTAATTAGTCCATATTTTCAGAACTTTCCAACCTTCTAACTTCTCCATTCTTTCAATTGGCAGTCCAATATCAAAGCTATTTCCTTTCATAATAAAAGGACATCGCATTTCAGGAGACTAATGGGAAGAAGATGAACAGAAGGATTTTTTTCAGACTATTATTTTTTAATTATATTCTTCGTTCTCATTTTTTCAACAATTCTGGAGTTCCCTGTTTTAATCTCCAATTTTTTTAAATAGATTTTTTTTCCTTGCAGAATTCAAAGAGAAAACAATTGTACGTCAGATATGAATTTAGAGTAGAGGAATTAAAGAATCAGTCAATAACTTATCATGGCTTTTAGCGTAACCTTAAGTTAGGTTATCGACTGTCATAAATGCAGTATTTCAAGCTGATCAGACTTTTTTTTCGAGAATGCCAATTAGTAAATTTGGTTTACTGAAATTTAGTTTCTGCAAACGCAATAGGCAAACGTTTTACTAACAAACTTAAAAACTAAAAATTTTGAATCAAAAAAATTACATGCTAAGTCCAAAATTGAAAATACGCTCTAATTTAAAAGTTATCAGAATGCAATTTCTGAAAAAGAAAAAATTTCGAAATGCAATTCTAATTTATGAATACTCGGTATAGCTCATGAAGAATAAAAAATGTCAAGTTGTCTTTACTTCAATCACCTCTCCCACTTCCAAATGTAGCGCACACTTACCTTGCTTCCTCTACTTTGTCCCTGTTTAGTATCTTCAACATCCCCATCATCTTTTTTAAATATTTTGATTTTCTTCAGTAGATTCATTCGATCTGGTTTTCCTTTAAATAACCATGGTAGTGAAAAATTGAAATATGTTAAACATTCGAGGATTGAAATCCATAGCGCCAATAGTATTTATCTGATTTAAAAAATTCTTTCAAAAAAAGAAGTACTAAAAGAACTCTTGAAAATGCTTCAATTAGCAACTGCTGTGTACGCATCAGATCTTCTAAAAATGCAACCCATAACACCAATAACATTAAGAGAAGTTTCATAAAATGCTCCTGAAAAATAAAAAACGCAACCGTCTTCAGCACTTCACCATCTAGAAAATGATAGATATTCTTGCAAGTTGAGTTTTTGAAGCACTATAAAGCCGCAACAGGTCACATTTGCAGCCTGAACACAGGGATTTCGAAAATTCCACAACAAATACGACTCAGGTACTCAACCTTCATTTCAATTTTAGTGACGTCAGGGATTATTGAAGTGTTTATCAAGTTGCAGAATGTGTATAACCATCAAAGCATCCCATTGAGAACTCCAAAAACTTTGGATCCAAGGAGTGCTTTCTGACGTTCTGTACACTTCAAACTCCATTCTTCTTACACCAATAAGTGATCAATTACATTCCACAGCAGCAGATAATTTTTGTAATGCAAAAATTCAAGTAACGAAGCTTCATACTAAAATAACAGGATTATAATAATAATGTCAATCAAATAACATAATACAGATAAATGTGACAAAAAATCAGAATGGTGTATGCGAACAAATCATGTCTTCCACAGAGAAACGATTCTAATTTCAGAAAAAAGTACGCCAGTTAACCGACTTGAAACATGTTTATCGGTTCTTGATAAAACATTAGATTTATCATAACTAGATAGACTATTATTAATTCAGAAACAACGACATGCGGGATTTGAAAAGAATACCATTTACTAAGAGCATAGACGGAAGTCAACTAATCGGGTACGTCGCTGTGAAAAATAACCAATCTCCCTCTCGTACTTATCGGTCATATACAGACATCGCAGCTTTCCAAACCTAGCAATGCCTACATTTAATTTCCCAGTCTTCATTACATTTAAGTTGTTAAATGATCATCCGTCAAGAATTTTTTTGAAAGAAATGTTCAAGATCTTCTACCTCGTCAAATATCTTGGTAAAGCAAAGTTCAAAAAGTAAAGAAAGGTTGCAGCAAATTGTAAAGCTGACCGAAGGACCCTTTTCGCAATAATCCGAAGAAAAAAAAAAAGTCGACCATCATCACAATGCTTGAATACCACTAAAACAAAATCATTTTGCTAAAATAATAATCTTCGAAATGATCAAATGAACGGACATAACTCATTAAGCACACACACACACACACACACATGCACACATGCACACACACACACACACATGCACACACACACACACACACTCGCACAAACACAAACATATACACACATATATAGACACATACACACACACACTGCCACAAACACAAGCATACTCACGCACTCACTTACACATACAAATAGATATATAAATGTGCAAAATACGGCAGGAGAGAATGGATTAAATGAAAGAAGCCGGATTTTAAAGAAAATAAAAAATTCTGAAATTAGTTTAAAAACGACAACAAACATGTATGTTATACGCATAAAAAGGAAATACTCGGAAACAAACTTTTCTACGAAAACAGTCTTCCACAAGATCTAAAAATGCAAATTTTTATTACATTCCCAGTTTTCATTCTTTATGAACCTATTGTCTTCTCAATCTTCCAACTTCCTCCCAAATTCCTCAAAAAAATTCTATCTGTAACACCACCGTAAATTTCTGGTCACTATTACAGTTTTATGAAGCAACTAACACGATCCTTTTACGCTGCACACGGCTTTCTTGAAAGATTCATGATGTGAACGTTAAATCTCTCCTATATTCCAGCAACTAGTTCAGCCGTCGATTGCAAAAAGAGTAACAGAAAAGTATAGAGGTGATACTATAATACACGGCATATTGATAACCAACAGAAAAGCGAATATCCGAAAACATGATCATATTTCCGTCTGATAATACAAACATTCTACTTAGCTGATAAAATAACAGCATGATGTAATAGATAAAAATATTTGATAAGTAACAAATACAAATTTAGTCATGCAAATTTCAAACTACTTTTAATATAAAATGGAAATATTTCCGGAGTTATGACAGAGAAAACAGTTGAAGATAACGGCAGTATTGAAATTATGCCGAAATCATATAGACACCACCACACATAAGACAATCATTTTTGTTATCAAAGATCTCAGTAACTGTTATACTGAGAGTGGTGCAGGATCTTTGTATATTCAGTGTAAAGTACGAAACAATCATCGTCAGCAGCGGTAATAGAAAAAGCTGTGCACCGGTAGCATAAGTGAACCAGATAGCATCGCAATTGCGGTGGGCCAAGGAAAGACAAATTTTTTGCAGGCGACAATTTCAGAGCAAAAACCCTTTTGACTCTGTGTTCGGATGAATAGTAGGAATTCAAAATTTAAGAAAAACTTCAACCGCTAAAGACCACCGCAAAGTACTACAGCAAGTACTGCCAGGAAAGATGCAGTAGTTCAAAAATGAATAAGATATCAAAAAAGAAGCAAAACAGCGCGCATCAAACATTGCGAACGTAGAAACTGAAAACTTTAATTGCAAAAACAGTACTAATACAAATAAAAAAGGCCCAGTGCAGATGAGCCTGTTATTCATTTGGAAAATGGGAAAATAAAACGAATGTAGCAGTAAAAAACTGTGATGTAATGTGATTAACTTTCATGTTTTATCCTAGTTCCATATCTTTAAGAAACTATCCCATGAACCGGTGCACACGGCCATTCCATCTTCTGTAACTCCTAAACAGGACACGCGATTATCGTGACCGGCTAGTACACCTAAAATTGATTTCTATACCATGAATGACTACGCAGAGTGAAATGCATACAAATTAATATGATTATCTTTCAAAACTATCTTATACTTTTTGTCTTAGCGTTTCATAATTGGCATCAAAACCACTTCAATTTGATTGAACGACTAATTAGTCACGGTTCGAAAAACTTCAAAGATCAAGTAAGACAAAAATACTGCCAAAATTTTGAAGTGGGTAGCAACTAATGAATACTGGTCAATTCAAGAATTCTAGCCATTTATAATTTAATTAATAGATGAAATGACTAAAGACGAATATGCAAATATCCCTCGTACAGCTATTCTTAGTTCAAAAAGAGAGTGAAACTAGAAGCAAGCTACATCGAACAAAATCAGATAATCTAGGTCAAATTAACTTCCGTGGAAAATATGAATTCAGTCTACTTAACCTATCAATAACTTATTGGAAGAAATGAAACGGAAAGGTCAATCCAACACTAACTTGCCTAAAAGCTCTTAGAGTCTTTCCTACTGATTTTCTGCTAAATAGAAGAAATAATAAGTCGAAAACTGTACGAAAAATTGTATAAAAAGGTCTTGAGTTAATACTATTCATAAGAAATAATTTTTATGCATAAGCATTATGCTGATGAAAGATACACAGATAATTCTTGAAATAACTCAAAACATACGTACCAGCTCTTTCTTGTCGCATTGAATCCCATACATTGCAATTGAAATCATCATAACCTGCGAACAATAATCGGCCGGATTTTGAAAATGCTACGCTGGTAATTCCTAAATGACCGGTAATGTAAAAATTAGAGTATTCATACTTCTAAACATTCGATTTGGAAAACCGTTACTTGTCATCTTTGCCATAGTAAGAAATCTAAAACTTTCCACAATAAGATCAGGAGAAACAACAGTATAAAATGTTCCACAACGCGGGTAGCAAAGAGGTATGAGTTGATCCTCAAAACAATTTAGTGGAAAAATAACTGGACCAAAAATTCCAAGTCATTGTCCAAATCCACATATGGAGAAATTACCTCCATTTAGTTTCATTACAGGGGCAATATAACAGACAGAAGCCGGTCCCGCGAGAAAAAAAAACGATGGAAATAACTTTTGCTAGAAATAAAACTGCAAAAACATGGACGAAAAACATACCACATATAATATTGTCGTGAGAATACATTGCTAATTCCTGATCAGCTCTTATATCAAATAGTCGGCAGGTTGCATCATCTGAGCCAGTAGCAAAAGCATGCCCCGAAGGGAAATACTGAAAGAAAAGTATATCAGTGACGGAAAACTATCGGCATCTAAAGTGCTGATATATAAATCAACAAAAAAAAAAAAAAGATATGCACGGAAATAAGGTTTAAAAATAAATCAGATCGCTTTGTATAATTGTCAACATGAAACCAAAAAAAAACAGGGAGAAATCTTATCTCCCCACCAAAATATGTTTCAGTAATTATAAAAGATTTAGCAAAAGCATCGTTAATTCTTTTAAGAAAGGCCAACTGTTCGCTCAGTTTTCTTGTTCTTCATGACGAAATAAAGAAGATATTTGTTTGGAACAAAATCACACTAAATTTATAACTCACGGCAACAGCATTAATATCACTTTCGTGTCCAGGGAATGTCTGCTTGCACATTCCGTCACGGATATCCCAAAGTTTAGCCGATGCATCGCACGCACCTGATATGAACGTACGCATATCAGGTGATAGAGATAGCGACATCACATCGCCTGTATGTCCTGTGAAAGCGGTCACTTGTTGCCCCGTTTCGATATCCCATAGAGCGCTGCAATAAATATGAAAAGTTCCAAATTTTCTGAAATATAGTCATGTAGACCGGAATTATGAATAAATGATGGATTTTTCAGAGAAGATATCAAAAAACTATCAATATGTTTCCAAACTCCGATTTCATTTTTCGCAATGTTGCGAAATTCTCTGCCATACGAAATCTCGCATGTGTTTACTTTGGATGTACTAAAGTCAAATACTGTTATTTTCTGCTGTTCTTCGCTTTATAATGTCCACTTTCATTGGAAATTTATGAATATGACTGCTTCTACTTTTCGACCACTTAGTGAGTGAGCAATAAAAGTCATCTGCTCTAATCAAGTTCTTATATCGTGGAATGTCATCTTTAACATACAACTTTTATATTAATCACGCTTTTTTAAATACAGCTGGTATCCAGTGTTACGAAAATTTTGTTCGGAATTCAGATATACATTATAGCATACTTCTGAAACAAGTAACAATCCAAATCATATCGTATTAGAATACCTCATTACTTAATTTTTAATTATACCACTAACCCTCTACATAATCATTTATTGTATATTTCTTGATGTTTTTATTACGTCAACCTCCAACAAATATTTGTGATCAGAATCGCCGATTAAAATCACATTTAATATTGCTGTAAATGCATGGGCTAGTAGTGGAACTTATATTCGAAAATAAGGTAAGAAAATTTTACTAGACTATCGATATTTCAAAACTGTATTTCAAACTATATTTATAAATAAACAAGGATATTCTGAAACGATACGTATAATGATTGTTCTACTTGCCAAAACAGACTGATTCGAGGTACAATGTACACTGATTGGTTGAATGATCAAGAAATCAGAGGCTGCAGCAAGAGTAATGGCCATGGAATTTCACTCTTAGCTTATCAGAGAAGAAGGCTTTAAACTTTCAACGAAAAATCGATTTCCAGACCGTCAAAGCATGGGTGCATTTAACCAGAAAAGATAAAAGAAAGTAACTAACAAGCAATATAATAAGGTAACAACATACTGAAAGGGAAGAGGGAGGGTTAAAATCTTTTTTTGAAACATCGGAAAATTGAACTTTTGTTTAAACTATGAGGTAAGTAGCCAAGCCGATGTAAGAGTACTACAGAAGCTGGCAGCTATTACTGATTTACAATTATTTCGTCGACCAGTTAAAAGCGCCAACTAACAATCACCACTAGACATACAGTTTAGTTTTTTCCCTCTGCTCACCCTTACCCCTTAAAAGACAAGGAGAAATCAGCTTTAAGAAACAAAGTTTGTATGTGCATGCATATGAAAAGATGTGTATATGTTTGAGTTGCTATTGCAAAAATTGTTAGTATATTGAAGTTCCTGCTATTGGCTTCCAGCTATAAAATGAATCATAAATTGAATTCCCTTCTCGCTAAAAATGACGTCAGCTTAGCCATTACGAGTGGTTTGTTTATTAAAAATACCAAAGCAAAAACAGTAGTATCTTGAGCGCTAAGACCGAACGCAATAAGTATTAGCTTGCTATCGGCGAAGGATAAAACAACGTCCTTCTTCTGAGGTGAAAAATAATTAATATGATAAGCCAGATTTGATTAACTTATTCGTAATAAGCTAGCACACTCTACAATTACCACTTGTTATAAATACACCATACTGGTATTAACATGCTTCTTTCAACTTCTTCAAGCATCAAACTTATATAGACTTGAAAACTTTTCAACTAAAACCTACAAAAAGTAATGAGTGGATGAAACATACAAAAAAGATAAGCTAAGAAAATTAATATGATGGCATCCAAATATCTGCTAAGTATTATGTTAGTAAACGAATTTAAACTCCATACAATAATTTGTGTTAAGGACTTTGAGAGAAATTTATTCAACTTCTTCTAGAAAAATGCAAATTAAAAGTCACAGATACGCATTTATGACTCCCTCCCGTAGAAGCGTTTTCGCGGAAGATCTCTACTCATCACAAATTCTGAGATTACGATTCTCAGACTAAAGCACAGTCCAAAGTTCACATTTCATTGCAGGTATGTTTATGTTTGAAACCTTTGTTGGAACTTAATAATTAAGAAGAGGAAGGACATGACTTACCATGTCATATCACCACTAGAGGTAACAATCTGATTGTCGTCGAGGAACCTACAGCATGACAGATAACCCGTATGACCTGGCAATTCACGCGAAACACGTACATTACCTTCGCGTGTTTTTAGTGAGTAAATACTACAAATATTGTCGAGACCACCACAAGCAACGTAAGAACCGGATGGCGCATACGCACATGTCATCACCCATGACGATCGTAATGGGATTGCATGAACCTGAAATAAAACAAAAAACTCAGAGGAATCAAGAATTAATAGAATAATAAGGCTTGCTTAAAATACAATGATTCGATATTGAAATCAGATTGCGGAACGGTTTTAGAGTATAGAGATTTCACAAACGTTAATCCTAAATTGATCTTTCTCTGCCCTTTTTTCGTTTCTTCTGACATTTACTCTGTCTCTAATCAACAAGCTCCGGAATAAAAGCCAATCTGTCAATAGCAATAACTATTTGATCCTCCAGGAAAGATTTTCCCCTACTGAATTGAATCAATTGTCCATCTGATTCAACTACCTAAGCTAGCATAGAAAAAGGACATAGAAGAGCTCTGCTCAGCCGCGTGAATACTATCTAACAGCAAATACAACGCAATAGGAGAACTATTTTGAATTTTCAAGCTATAACGACTTTGGTCTTGACCAAGTATAACATAGAACCTCATAATATAATATAGTGTTATATACAATTCAATTCTTTCAAATGTTTGATTAGCTGATAAGATTGTAAGTGTATGGGGTTATTTGTGCTTTCAGAAGTGAAACCATAAAAAATTCACTTGGAATGGGGAAAGACAGGTAGATTGAAAAAGGTAGTTCAAAGAGTGTTGCACTTTTTCAAGGGGTTAGTTATTCAATCCTCATTCTTTCCCGCTCTGCTATGAAAAGAATGCTCGCACATATTACATTCTTGTCAAACTGTTGTAGTTCGAAGATAAGAGTAGGTGAGCAAGTTATCAACTGAACTAATATATGTGCTCGTTACCAAGCAACACTAGCGCAGGTTGTGTTTTACTGATGCCTCAGAATAACTAACTCCAAGTAATATGAGGTAAAATGCTTACTACTTCACGGTTAAAAGATAAAGTAATGCAGAGAAAAAAAACGTCTGTAATGGCACACGGATGTATCCAATTCGAGTCAAGTTCCTTTACAATTGCAGTCAGGATTAGACGGATTGATGAGAGACAGATAAAAACACTAAAGAAACTGTGTCGGGTAACGAACGGCAAGCTTGTGAGTAATAAACATAGATTTCGAAAATAACCAACAAAACTTTTCGATCAAACTGAATCCAACATTTTAAAAATATAGAGCAACAACTCAATTAAGATAAAGACCGACTTCCTTCCTAATATACTTCAATAATCGCTGTGTATTACGAGCATCGATACCACTAGGTAAGTACGAGTATCCATTGATCTATGATATTTCTAATAGCCACAGGTAGCAATAATGTTGAGAGAAATGAGATATTTTCAAAGTGTCATCTGCAGACAATATCCTAATGCTAAATTTTGCAACAATCACATTCCGAGCCTCCGTTTCCCAAGACCATCAAAATTCAATGTATGTTAACAAGGTTCAGAATGGAACCTTGTATTTTCATTCTGACCAAATCATCAACGACTGCTTCGTCCTCAGTGTCAGTCATTGATGATACTATGATACTAATACATCAAATAAATCATCTCTCTTGCCGCTTCAATCTCCTTTGCAAGTTCATGATAACGTTCTTTCAGTAGATGACCGATGAAAGTGTAGTAGAAAATAAAAAAAATTCGCAAATTCATAACGATAGTTTTCTCATCACATAAGATATAATGTAGTGCAACTCCTGACATATATTACAAGGGTTGAGCTCTTTTCAAGTGTATTAGAAACTTATTTACCTTGTTTGTAGTATAAGAATCCCAAACTATCAATTTGCCATCCTGTGAGGCAGAGACAAGATTTCGAGAATCAGATGCCCAATGCATTGCATAAATTTTGGCCAAATGTCCTCGCAATGTTCGCCGTGTACGCATCTGGATCCGACCAATCGGTTCCAGATTGGCGGCCACAGAAGCCAACGTCGTATCACTGGCAGCTTTGCGAGCTTCCTGCAAATGAATCAAACTACCAAATATATCATTTGTATTCTGCAATCATTATGTCAGTCTCCAAATTTCCTACTATTTTTAAAAACCTTTCAAAGTGTTTGCAGTTGTTCACATTTCGAACAAACTAAATGGCAGTGACACACTAACTTAGAAATTTTTTGAACTATACAACGAGCACAAAAAGTAACTGGCGTGTAAAAAAAAACAAATATTTTTTTAAATTCATTCTGTAAAAAGTACAGCAATCACATCTTTTGGAAAAAAAGCTATCAAAAAAAAAGGGGAACCTTGAGCACAGACTTCCTCTTACTATGTATTACTTCTCACTCTAAAAACCAAACTCTATCCAAAGTAATTATACAATTATTCCAGCAATTCAAGGGGAACACCAGGACTATTTCAGAAAAACTGTTCTATGTCCTATACTACAGAACTCATGCTAAAAAAGCTGATGGCTAAATACGCATCAAAATTATCTCTTTGCGAAAAATATGAAATAACGATACGTACCTAGGCATTATTCTTGTATAATTTTCCAAACAAATGTAAATCACCACTTCTGTTACCTCAGTAAAGAGGAGCTTATATACAAGCAAAATCAGTGGTTCTCGAAAAGATTTTGAGGATTGTGCATCTAACAACCGAATGACTCATCTACCAACCAAAAAACGGGAAATATGGGATCATTTAAAAAAAAGAAACCTAAGTCAGACCTGCTTTTGACAAGACCTGATTCTACAAGTATATTGTATAGTACCATACGAGCTCTTTTTTCCTTTCTTTATTGCGCCAAGCTTCATTAAGAATTATAGGTGTCTATAAATTGTTTCAAAATAATTCACTACGCGAACGAATAGCCTATTGGTCAGTCGCTGTGAAATTTCATACAAATAAGTTTTAATACTGTGACCAAACTTTCTGCATGTAATGAGATCAGGGATGTTAAAACAAAGTCAATATGAAAACTTTACAGAACTTGACTCGAGAACCTTTGTATTCCCGTGGAATGAATATATCATATAAAGTAAAAATGATACCCTGATTTGACTTTTGAGCTGTTCGGCTTCTTGCCTGAGCTGATCCAATTCGCTCATACCGAACCGTCTTCTCTATTTCGTTCCTTCTTCAATGTTTCTCTCGCTTCCCGTTATTTATGATCAGTTCGTAGGTGCTGTATAAATGTATCGATAAAATGACGGTACGCTATGCTGCTTTTGTGATGAAGAATGGCTGTTACTGCAGTTGTTTGTACCCAATAAGAATAAACAATAAATACGATGAATCAATCAGTGATAATATTATGCCTCTCTTCTTCTTAGTTTTTACGGAATAAATAGTAAACAAGTTTGGAACACAGAGCAAAAAAAGCAGTTGAAATGGTAACAAAAATAAGTTGTAGGAGTGATTGTAATAGCAGTAGCAGCGGTAACAGTAATTACTCCCACTGTAAGCGATACTTTATCTGCAATTATATATTCTGAAATTAGTGTACGCGGGAAATGTCTAAAAATAATACAATTATGAACCTGGCAATTTCCAGAATGATCGAAACCAAAGAAGATGAAAACATGACCATTTCTGAAAAGATGGAGAAAGATACTGAATTTAGTGATTCAGAAAACGAAAAGACACTGCTAAAACAAATATGGAAAAGAATTGAGAAAAGCCTAGTTCAAAAAGGTCCCGACAACCTTTATAGCAAAACCATACACACCAATAGTCACCGCGGGAACCGCAGAAGAGGTACCACTTTCACTGCACTCTTTATAGATAGCCCTTTATCGGTTGCCATGGTTGTTGCGGTAGTCAGCAGCACGCATACATATAGCACTTGCGGTTGATGCTACCCAGTTCCATTATGCAATACATACACACCAGTGCAGACAGACAGACATACACATGCAGATGCATGCAGACAGATGCAGCAAAATCGAAACGCATAGAGAAGCAGCAACACCTTGCATTTAACACATACGCACACGTATAAATGCATGCATGCACGCACATGTGGAGAGAGAGAGAGAAAGAGTTGAGCGAATCTATCGAGAACTATAGTTTGCATTTCAGGATAACCTGATTGTTTATTTCGCCTCACGGATAGCGAATTGCATAATTGTAGAAATGCTGCATACCAGCCAAGGGAATGTTCGCTGGAAGAGCGCAGTCTGCGGGACACTCACTCACACTCACACACACACACACACATACATACATACATACACACACACACGCACACAAACAGCCCAATCCGATCTTCCGTTGATCTGCATGGCACATGGCACGCTTTCCTGATCGGAGGGGAGAAGAAAATCTACTAGCAGGCCAGGCCCGTACGCGCAGCATGCAGAGAGGTTCGAGCAGACCTGGTGATGCATTTAGAACAACTACTAGGCCTGTTATACCCAGGGTCTCTTTCTCTTCATGGCCATTATCTCCTTGATGTGGGGCTGTAGTCTCGTTCTGCAAGGCTCTCTTTCCTTGCTAGTAACAGCATGTGCCATAGTTAGTAGCTCTAACCGCTTGTTGTATATGTGTCCTTGCAGCTCTTGTTGAATTAAATGGTGTTATCGATGCGATTCACACACACATTGCATTACATTCTACGGGCCTATTATTTGAGGCCCTCTATAGCCCCCTTTGGAAGCACTTTTCAGGGAAGTTGTGCTTGACACACGCACACACATCTGTCCACTCTCTGTTACTTATTTCCTATCTAGGCCTTTCGGTTATTGCTATCATCCCTTGCTACTACTACAAGTTCCTTCAATGTATGTGGATGATGCTGCATCGCCAAATAAGAGGTGGGAGACAAGGCCAGGGAGAAGGGATGAAGGAATTAATTCAGCTGGGCCCACGCAAGGAAATGGGGACAGAGACGTGTGATCGACTACATCATCATCAGCAGTAGCCCAAAGCCTAAACCTTTTCGGGTTCTAACGATTTCTTCTACCAACCCACTCAATTGAAAATTCTACTAAGCATTTCTCTCTCCTGTAACATGTTCTCTCATCTTTATAACTACACCTTCCGGATGATCACTTATTCCCGAGAAATCCTGATTCTTTTTTCCAACATTACTTCCTTTTCAGTTGAAGTGAATTCTCTTCCGGAACTCTCCACTTGAAATTGAAGAATTCACGGTTTATCTCTTAGTTTACCAATAGCATAGCACCATTGTAAATGCATTTTTCAGGAGCAATCCGAAAAGTAATTCATCTTGAAGAATAAGGGAAGAATTATAAATAAGAAGAAATTGTTTCATTTGACTGAGATCAAATGATTTCAAAAAATTCCTCTCATCCACATATACAGTGGCACAAAGAGAGAGAGAGAAAAAGGAGGAAGAGAGAATGGAAGAGAAAAACTTTGCTGCAAAATATATTAATAGTGCTATTATTCAAGTAAGAGAAATATTGATCCAACAACAGCTGGGACGATTCTAGCCAGGCAGTTTGTCATTTGGAAGAACGGCATTCAATAGATTTAAAAATGAGCCTTGTATAGGCTGAACTTTTCATCTTATTAGTCACTCTATAGGTATAATCTGTTTTGTTTCACGAGAAGATCTGATACTTTAACCTATTACCTCAATAATTCAACTGATAGCTTCAATAAGAAGTTGGAACTGACTTGAAATATTTTCCATTTACATTCTTTGCTAAGCGGTTCTGATCATATCATATCCTAATTAACCGAGTTCCAGAGGTTAAAAAAATCTTAGGGACCAATGAATTTGAGAAGAAAGCAGTAAAAATTCGAGAACTAATTAGCAAAGAAAATTTGATGGTAAATTTTTTGATAGCGCATAAGATTTCATTTTTGAATAAAAATGTGGCAGTAGTAGATGAGATAAATCATTGCAACTTATTGCTTCGGCCAGTACTATTAATAGCGCTTTCCACGTCACAGCATTTGATGAATTCATACTGGACATCACATCTTCCTCACTAATCTGGATAAACCATTAATGAGGAAGTTTAATTATTCTCTTCCAGATGTTGTTCCTTGCCAATGAAGTGGGAAATTTCGTTAAATTTTCCATGTAACATTTCCAAGCTTACGTAGCACTCTTCCCTTCCCTAATACGATACATTCAATCTTCAAAATTTAATCCTTCTAGTTAGAAATCGTTGAACATGCAAATATACTAATGCACTGAAACATACTACTCAAATATCATTAATAACTTCTAATAAATTTGAAATACTTTTCTAAAATAATGGAAAATTGAAACTTAAAGGAAAGAGACAAAATGAAAACGTAAGAGTAATTCAATCATTGAAAAGAGTGACTACAGAAAAAAAAAGTGGAAAATTAGACGGATCGTTGTGAACTGCAAAAGACAAATAAAGAAAGCCGTTGGGTTTGCTTTGTTTGTATCTACAATAATAAGGCTCATTTTCCATTTTTTGAGTTCAGAATTGAAGGAAATTCTATCGACCAGCCTTCAAAACGAAAGGGGGCATGTAGCATTGGAAATCAATTTGCAGGAAAAAATTTGTAACGGGTAGCTTACGGCGTGCTGAGCTTCAATCATTGCCACCTAGAGACTACTCGGACTTTAGAATTTCGCTTCCAACATTTCCGTGGAAAGAAAAATGTTTATTTCGAATGTAGTTATCCTCATCGTTCCTCACTGTGCAAGATTTCATTTAAATCTTAAATCAGGAATCAATTTCATCTAAATCAATCTACCCATACTTCCCTGTAATATAGCTAATACTTTAATGTTGGGCTTTGTGTCCATGCTCCAATTTTACAATTCAAATACATTATCACCTAATAAATAATAAATTTTGTAATATTCACAATAGTACCATGCCACAGCAAACATCGCTCCGAACACGATTTTATACGACTGAAATCTCAGTCGAAGTATTGCACAAATTCCTTTGGATTATCTAATATTCAATCCAGAAAGATATTTATCATGGTGCAGATCACATCACCACAATTAATTCTTTAACTTCTAACAAGAACCAAAAATAATGAAATACTACCACGATCCTGTAGAAGTTGATTAAAGCAGCAGTATATGCCATAAGATGTTTTATGACAAACGTTCATATGATGTAGCCCAAAAATTTATTTCAAATAAACCATAAAATAAATGAACCCGAAAGCTTCTTTGCATACATTAAAACTATTCAAAAACGAATGGTTAAAACTTGCGTACATCAAATCAAAAATGACTACGATAAATTACAGTACAAAAATTAAGTAACGTATACCATAACGGATAAAATAACGAGAAATCAAATATTTCACTAATCCAAAATGAGCACAACATTTTATGATATCACCTGAGTTACATATGCATATCCTCTCTTCCTTTACTACACAAATACAAAGCACCGGTTGAGAGATAGTTTAAATCAATAGATCATTAGCACAGTTTTGAATTTTATGAAAGTGTCTCTTCTTCTTGCTTACTAACATGCTTAGAAATATCAATGAAATTTCAATGCATCATGTTGTTTACCTTTTCAGTCAATGAAGGTACAAGAAAGAATTTCTTGCACTTCTCAAAAACTATACTTGTGAAGACTTGCTCTGAAATAGAACTTGTAACACTTTCAAGCACAAACAACACTTCGCATGCAACTAGTCGAAATGAACCGATAAGCCATTAAAACGGTCGCCAAACTTTCACATCTTTCATTGTTTCTACTTCCTCCAATTCATTAATTTTGTCCTTCGTTTTAATTTCTTTCGCCGGTTCTGAATGCCCACCGCATTTTTCCCGACGACTATCACTAAATCCAGATAAAGCAGGTTGAGTGCCAACAACGGTAATAGGTCGTGATACCAAATCTTTCGGAATTGATGCGATATTTGCTTGCAAAGGTGTAGAAATCGTCGTACGTAACACAGGAGTACCATAAAGTCCAGAAATATTAGGTTGATATGCAACACAAGGAGTGCTCGAATAAGGCAGATTTGATAAGTAATTCGAAGCTAAGTAACTGCCAGTTAACGGTGATCGTGCCTGGAAGTTCGTTGGAAGATATGACGCTACCGAATGAGAAGGAATCGACCCTGAATCTTCACTTGATGCATTCACATGATTTGACATCACAGATTGAAGATGTTGAATAAGCCCAATTCTGAACTGTTGTGCTTGAGGTGCAAATTCACTAGGCGGTAGAGTATTCTGCAGGTAAGTCAGACAAGCTGAAGCAGCTACAGTGAAGCCTTCCGCATAAGATTGCTGATAAATGGCATTGCTGTCTGAAATTAAGGTTTCAGCTTTTTTCATAAAAACCTATTCTCATTAAAAATCGAATCAATTTTGTCGATACTCAAAACAGTACGCACAAATGATATTGTCCTAATCATAAAGAATAAATGTTTCATCAACGCCACATGCCACATGCCAGCCAAACTCAGTTTGAAAAAAAATATTGACTCGAAGTTGGTAATCAACAAACTTTTAAAATAACCGCTTGGAATATCTTCTGATAAGAACTATATTTCTTTCAGTGTTTTATGAGCATATTTTCCTGGAATTAAACGTTATGGATAGGATTACATTTACTGGCCATTCTGAAGCAGAGAATATTCATAAAAACTTACCGAATGATGTAGAAGGTGAGGGTGGATGTTGCATTTGATTGAGATAAGCAACGGTCATCTCTAAAATATCTGCCTTTTCCAATTTGGTACGATGATTCGGTGAAATATGTAATAAGAGATGTTTCAATTGATCCAAGCATTCGTTCATACGAGCCCGACGACGTTTCTCCATCAAGGGCTTTTTTAGCTGCAATATTTCTTCTTCTACTTCCACTTTAATCTATCTTCTACAGTTAGGTACAATGAATTTTATGTGCACCTATTATTCATCTTATCCTATCATTTATCATATAAAATACCTAAATGTTGCATTTCCATGTTTTAAGAAACGAACCTTTCTTTCCAATGGATACTGTGGTGGACTGGGTGAAGCATAAGGCGATGCCACCATTTTTGCCAAAAAGTGCGGCGTCATAAATTAGTTAATTCAAGAAAAGTTCCAAGAATTGGAGCCAGGTCTGCAAAGAGATCAGAAGTGGTTGTGGATACAAGAAATTATGGAAAGTTCATTATTTCAAGGACAGTCTCATAGCGGGAAAGCAGAAGTGACTAATTGTAATCCGTTTCCAAAATCCAAAAGAAATACAATTTAAGGCTAAGTTACTAACGTCTGTCACTAAATCGGTCGAGTTCCTCAATGTCATTATGACGGAAATATACTTGGTTATTATTTCAAAAAAATTCATCAAAGACAGGTTGCAGCTGAAGATCTGAAGCATTAAACACACAGAGACAGATTAGGGGGCTTAACCAAACAGATCCCGATAATGCTGAAAATTTACTCAGACAAAACATTACCGAAGAAGTAAGAAAAGATTAGCTATCATGCTTCAGACACTAATTTATACAAAGCAACAATCATCGTGTTGATGTTTTGTTGTCAATTTCTTAACTTTAATCAGTGAAGTTCGAGACAGTGTCGCTATTTTGAAAAACAACTCACATTGTAATAAAAAGGAACGATAACACGATAAGTGCTAGCGTAAACATTTAAATCTAACTAAAAGAATTAACTTTGTCTTGTCTAATTCTTCAACTAATAAAGAGCTATACAAGTGTATCATGAATGGATTTATCCTAAACAGGATCGACAAAATATTCAAAACCGGATAGCACTTCATAATCTGTAAACATTATGATACTGAGTAGTATGCAGTAGTCATATACGCCAATGCTGAAATGTGAAGAATCTGGTCATATCAGTAGTATGCTTACTAATAATAAGCACTAGCTACAGTAACCACTGCCGGACAAAACAGGAGTAAACAAAACGACGAGATGTTACAAAGTTGGAAATGAACAGTGTACGGAGGCGGGGTTTTTGGTCATCGTCAAAAGGGAGGAATTGTCGACAAGTGCGGAGAAAGGAAAGGCTCTTCTCACAGGCGGTGAATGAATGATGGACTGTAATTATATGGGGAGGGAGTGGACGGTGTCCATCCGACAATTGTCAATGCATATCTTGTAAAGAAGCGTGGGAGAAGGAATGGATCGTGCGAAGAAATATCTGAGAACACTCCTGGTTTAGGCTTATTACATGCTGCTTAACCATTAGGCCTATCGTTATCTAAAGTCGACATTAACAAGTTTCCCTTTTAATATCGTAGCCTGCAGTTTACAAAATACGACACTTTCATAAATCCTGTAAGTTCTATTGCCGAACTATCTTTAATGGATTGGAATTTGTAACAATATTTCTGTTCTGTAGAAAGAGACCGTCAAAAAATTATTTTCTGGAAGTGCTCTTCACTACTTCAAAAGTTAACTGGCAAATGTGTATTCTCTAACAGATTGCAGGAAAATTTCCAATTCTTCAATAACGGAAAAATCAGAAATTTCTGGAAAAGAAAGCTATACACTTTCTTGCATATCTCTCCAAATTATAAATGCTTCTTTTCAGTTACTCGCATTCCTCAGAACAATCATGGCATATATATATATGTACTCATAGCATGTACATAATGGAAAATATAGACTGTTGATAGTGGTCATTGATAGGGCTCTAATGGTTCGTAAGTAAAGTAAACAAGATGGATTAATGAACCAATAATAATATAAAGTAAAAAATAAATAACTTGAAGATAGGATGTACAAGTTCACTTTGCTGTGACAGTTTTTGAAATGTATGAATGAGGAATGAGCAGGGGGCAACATTTTCTCAGAGCGAAATATTGGTTCCCATGATTAGCATGACGGATAATACGATTAAAATTACATAGACAGAGGAAACAACATAGCAATGGCCCTTTCCATTACAATACCGACACGACGACCTCCTCCCACGATAACGCAATCAACGCGTGGTTATTCCACATGTAATTTACCATACATTAATTGTCGTATATCATCATCATATTATGTGGAACTTCTAGAAGAATCATTTGCTAGAGCAAAATATTGTAAGGTGAGATAGATTAGCCGAGAATTGAAGATTCACTTTTTACCTCTTTCTCCATGGTTAGTTTAATTCACTTGATTTCAAGTTAAAGTTATTCAGAATTTCACATGAATAAGTGTAAGAATTAAATTCTGAATAAAACGCATTTGAATGGTAAGTAATTCATATTTTGAGTAGATTAGATTGAAAAAATTTATGCGTCGATATGTCCATTTCACTAAACAATTCCAGCAGATTAGATGTAGCCAAATATATCTAACTCCAAAATGACCATCATTCAATTACATCTATGAGAATAATTGAGCCAATGAGTTAACGAATTATAAACAATTTCTTGCATACTACTGATGAAAACAATTGTTGCTCTCACCTTCCATTTTATAAAATGATATAAGGAAAGAAAAATGAGTAGTGCGATTCTTGCTGATAGGACTGCTACATCTAAAATAAACTTAGTTAAGTAGATGGAAGTATAAAATTTACTTAAAGTTTGTTCAAATAATGCTTTCAACAAGTTACTCTGTCTTCCTTTCCCTTCTTACACCACTTACTCTTTATCAACACTAAAAGGTAGATTAATCGAACGGGTATGGAAGGAAGGAGCGACAGTGACCGCGCCAAAATGTTTTTATCAAAAGCTACTCTCAATTTTCCCATCGTTGCGAATTAGTGGCGATCGTTTGTTATTTTAATATCACTGTTTGCAGCCACCTCATAGAACTCGTGCCCTAGTGACTCGATAACATTTTTGGTAAAAAAGTAGGTATACCAGCGATCGGGACAATGGACGGCACCATTTACAGTTATAATGGATGGGAGGAAGACGGTTTATGCTTTTCATCTAGTAATGGCTATGGGAATCGACCCAAACCACCCAATTTAATTCTTTGTCTCTTTCATTTCCTTTTAACAGAAAAAAATAAAGTGTGAGATGCTCCCGGTGTTATCGGTTATTTGGAATTAGGTCAGAATATCATACATCTAACTTGTGGTTATTATCAACATTCTTATCTTAAATTGAAAAGATGACTGTATGTGGTAAGTAGATGAACTAAAGTTAAAATAGCAAGATGTTGTGATAGAAGGGAGAGATGAGGATTGAGAGTTTTTGGAGTGAGAAAGTTCGACACGAAATGAGTATTGCATTGGACGCCTTCTCCTGAACTGTCTTTCCCACAGCCCGTTTTTTCTTCCTCTTATTTTGCTTTGAACTATTGTTTGCAATGTGTTGTTCAACTGAGCATAATGGCACCAAACGGAAGGGGCCACGGGGCAGTGGCAGGTCGGCCTTCCTTCTTCCTCACTTTTCATCACAAAACTGGCCCTTTCCTTCACAACAATAATAAATCTCAAAAATATCGTGGGAATTACAGCATTATGCTTCCTTCTAGTTTTTGCAGTTATCCCGCTCGCTCCATTCTCCTCTTTCTCCCCCAGAGAAAAACCCTACCGAGTTCAAGGAAGACCGCTCACCAGGTCCATATTTCACACCATTTGAGGCGCACTTTTTACATGATGAGGTAAAACCATACCAAAAGTGTGTGGGAAAACAACAATCATAAACATCGAACCATTCGGTGAAGTTTCATCACTCAAACTTTGTTCATTTCACATTTGTATCCTTTCAAAATCGGTATACCATGCCTTCCATTACACCGATGAGATGTAATTTGTAACTGTGAAGGGTTAAAGGTCAAATAGAAGAATATCCCCTAGTGACCACTTTACACTAAGGAACTTGTAGATGCGCACTAGTACCCACAAATATGTAGATACACATCATCTATACAAATGTAAATCCATTAGAAATATATTCCATTTAGGTAACAGTGCGCACATTCCATGCATGCAAATTATGCACGCTTCATCGGGTATCAATTGAGAAGACACATTTGTTGCTAGTAAGATGTGCCATCAATTGTTGCAGCTGATCGTTCCATATGAACTATACCGGATACAGACACATATATACTGACGATTATAAATGGATTCATATTGCAAGTTACTGTCAGCTACAGAATTTGAGCTTAGTAAATATTAGTTTACTGGCTAGGGACATGAACAGTCTCCAGAAAGTATAACTGGATGGCCTACTCCTATCTCTTCACTACAATACATTGATGATATCGTGATTCTTTACGATAGTGAGGAAGTCTTTCTTCTTTGAAAAACATCGAAAGCAGAATAATATATCAAACGTAGATAATACCTAAATCTGACGTTCAAGTGTGATGCAACTACTCAGTGATGCATGTAAACATCCTTTATCTCATCTCCCCTAGAATTAAATCAGTCTGATCAGAAAAATGATCGGACTTCCTTCCGGGAATATCATTGAGTAACAGTTACCTAGCACTTTCTAACATCACAAAAAAATCAGTAAGGCTTTGTTTAGAAGTGCAATTCCTGATCGCAAACCAAAATTAACGTAAGAAATTCCGCTGTCACAATAAAAATCCCGCTTAGTCTTGTAAGCAACATTAACAGACAAAGCGGAGTCAAAGGTCAACGTTCACTGACCTTGATCAAATTTGGTATATAAGTTATACTCGAACTTTTGAATCCTCAGTAACATCACTACTAACTTTTTCCATGATTTTTTCAAGTGAGACTTCTCACTCAAAACATCTTGAATTGCGAAATTTTGGAGTTTTCTATAGAATTAGTTAAATAAAATACTAGGAAGGTCTCCCTTCCTTCTCATATCATGCATTACACTGGCTCAACTTTTGTAGTAGCAATAAGGTTCTAATCAAGACAGTCGTACTTGTTCAACTCTTTTATTTTCTTTCACATTCATTTTAGCAGTGACCCCACAAATTTGGTATTGGAAGATTATATCTGGAAAAATAGGGTTGGCATTCGGATTTGCGAATTTTCACCGGATTTAGATTAACTCAGTATAGTATATTCAATGAATCCATCTTGTACCAAAAAATTATGTTGAAAAGTCAGAAATAGTGGCAGTTCTACAGAAGTACTTAACCTAAGTGTAATAAGCGAGCTAAAATTTATGACTCAGACCCTGCTGAATCTGATTATTATGTTAAATAAAAAATTGGACTTTAACTAAGCAATAGAAAGGATCCTAATTGAAGTATTCTACTTTGAAAGGCATGGAGGAACTAATTTGTATTTAGACTACGTAATAGCTGTAGACTAAATTCAGGTCTGATCATGAATTTCAAAACGAATTTTGCATCCCCTATAATTTGATTTATCTTGATACCAGTTTTAGACTCAACTGACCTACAGCACCCATTTCATGTACCTATGTACTCTTTCATTGATGGGACTAAGGATATCTGAAGACGTAATTATCATTGCATATAATTTTGCGGATCACATGTAGTTTCATGAATATTGCTACAACAAAAAACCAAGAATTCCTTCAATAATGAGGATATCAAGTCTATGATTCACTTCAAGTATTCTCGTTAACGGCCATACCAAGAGAAATTATATAGTCAAAAAAAAAAAAAAAAAAAACGCCGCAGACCAGAAATTGAGTACTGAGAATTTTCCCGTAAAGATATAAATATTGTCAACTCGTTAAAAAATATATGTTGTGCTGCATACGCATTGCAAGATCTCATAATTATGGGGCGGCTTGAAGTTTCAAGACCCTAAAACTACAGGAAATGTCGCAATCCCTTTTACGAGAGATCTTTATCTTAGATGCCTTCAACATCAACACCAATGATCTTCGTTTTACCGCTTTGTAAATATTACTCACACCCTTTCGTTGTTAATAAGTCGCATCATAGACGGAAATTTAACAGATTTTCGAAAGAAATGCAAAAGAGATCAGGAACTGAAAAGCCATTCTGGCTAAAGTAGCTATCATTTATTTGAGGAGGATGATGCAATCTGAAATACTAAGTTTTATTTCATAATCTACTATATTAGGTTAAAACTTTGCAATGCATTTTTTGTGTATCAATAGAACACGACACTCAGCAGAAATCACCAGAAAGAAGTGGGGCCTATAGAAGCCAACGTCTTCAAAAAAATTTAAACTGTGATGAACTGAAGTAGAGAACTGAAAGTCGTTTAATGTTTCTGGTAAAAAACTGCCTCTCGAATTAATGCTTAAAACAATACAAAACTTTTGCTAGTGGAGAAAACTGATGTTTAACAAAGGATAATGGAATTTGGATGTATGACACAGGAACAGAAATTAGATGTTTACAGTGGCGTGATTTACAGCAGAAATGTCGTATTTTTTGAAGACCTTGTTCCTACTTCAAGCAAGCAACAAATAATTATATTATCATAATACCAGTTATCACACTACCCATCATTGTTGTTGTTATTAACTTAGACTAGAGGAAACAAAACTAAAAGTTCCATTGGAAATTTCAGTTTGACAAAGTTCAAAATTTCCAGCTGAACTCAACTCTGATAAATCTCATTGAATTTTTAAAAACTCACAATTTTGAAAATTGAATCCTGGAATTCGTAAAAATTTGCTTGCGTGGTTACCTGATGACCTTGAGCGATGAGCCGCATGCGATATGTACATCTGCCTGCCACCACTCAACTTATTAATCAAATCTTACGGTGCCCATTAATTCTTCATTAATTTCCATGATGCACGGTTGGTTGATAATTTGGAAATGTCTTCTGCAACGCAATAAATTTTTGTGTTCTTATCCTACAAAATATGGTCATTTATTTCACAAACTCTGGCTTCAGCAGAACAACATACTGTAATATATATAGATTATGATAATCAGCATTTATTTGAATTTAAAAACAATCTTCACGTCTTATGCAAATTTGTGTGCCATTATAATCATAAGTCCATTCATATATGAATACCGGTAATATATATCATATTTCGTCCACATTTAATATCGACAAGAATTTTGCTCAGTTCCAATTTTTCTGATCATTAATATACAAAACATTGTCGGTACAAACAGTCCATGTTGTGATCAATTAATATTTTGGTGCGACAAACAGTTAACCTCTACAGTAGTTGCAGTACCTAGAAATTACAGTGAAAAAGTGGCCTGATTTGAAAGATTCAACCACATGTAATTTGATTCTTTGTTAGAAAAGCGTTTGAAGGAAAATAAGAAATGACAAATTATAGTCCATAAGAATAAATAAAATAAATTCATCCGCTATTTTCGAATCTCTCGCATTACAAAAAAAACGTTTCCTTCGATTGATCTGAAACGATAGCAATGGATCAAACTCTTAACGTTCTTGCTTTTCCTGCAATAGCATCAATTCTTGTATTTGAAGTGAAGCACATCGACCGAAGTAAAATGTGATCGCAAGCTAAATAGCAATTTACGTCAATTCCTCCTGGAAAGTACTTTGTACAAAGCTGAAGTAATATTATACTTCTTAGTAACAACGTTACAAAATGACAATTAATCTTGGCGTTCTACAGATAACGGCTGCATTAAAGTACCTTAAAGAAATCGGTCAATATTGAATTGGAATGAAAATGGTTTAAATATTTATTTGAATCATTTTCTTTTTTGAAATCAACTTATATTTTTTTCCATTAAGTTGAGCACATTTTGCCACCCTTAGTTTGTTAATCTACAAAATTTTCCTTTCCAAATATCTAACTGATTTAATGAATACAAAAAAATCAACATTTAGGTTCAAAATTTTCGAACTAGTTCTTTAAATCGTTTCATTCTGCAGATTTTTCAACGAAATTGTAATGCGAATGGAGGGAAAAATGAACGAAGAAACGCAACATTCGATAATTCTAAATGGGCACCATAAAAGTTGAAAATAAATCATTGCATTTACGACAGCAGTTCATCACTGCAGCTGCAATGTGTTGGGGCCATGGCGACATTTTGTTCATATTTTTACTATCCCTCAAACAGTCTTTCGTTACCTTTCCTATTTTTTCAGAATTATTTGAACGATGTACTCCATAGAGCGAACATTGTTTTTTGATGTTCCAAATTTTCGTATCTTTGCAAGATTTTTAGCTTCATTCAAATCCAATTTTTCAAAAGATGTAGATGACAAATAGTGATAAAGGAGAAATAGGTCAAGATATGAAGAGTTTATTTGGATCATCTTAATGTGAGGAATTAAAGTGTATGAGAACTTGCGTGATTTTGGTGGAAAATATCTAAGGGAAGAAAAGGATGCTTTGAGAAATTAAATGAAGCTAAATTCAAATTAAAACCATTTCTCGAGAATTGATGTTTCCAAGCTACTTCACTCCAAATAAATAAAATCATTCACAAAACATACCATGTTATTCAATTTAATTGTGAATAGAAATAAAAAAGTTATGAAAGAATAATGGATTCAGCACAATAATTACAATACAGTCAGTCTCACAGCAATTAGAAATAACTGAAAATCGGCTATTTTGACAACAACTGAAGAAGCATGCATGTAAGATAGATAATAGCGTCTAAAATTCTTTAGGAGTTTGCTGTGGATTTGTAATCAAACTATCAAATATATCATATTTCGTGTTTCACTTTTAGCGGCCAAATATCGTTGGAATGGGAGAGGGAATGGATGGCGAATTAATTTGTTTCCATTGGATGATAGCTTCTATAATCTGATAGAATCCCCTCTATTGTTAATTATTAAATTATTATGGTTCAACAATAAAAACAATGAATTGAATCGTTTTAATCAATCGATATTTGTTATTGGTAGCATCAAAATAAATGTAATGGGGAAATAAACAAATTGTACCAAAATAAGTCAATCGAATGTTGCAAGCATATCAGTTTTCCTTTCCGAAATTCCCGAAAATGGTTATTTTTCAAGGACATTTGGTTTATCGACATGCACGTGCACTACTGAAATGACAGTAATTTGAAAAAAGTCAAACTTTAAGTATCCCATCAAAGTACAGTAAAACATTTCTCAAATCATCAGAGAAATATTTGTCATTAACCAAACTCGGCGTACATACCGTACCCGTCGATTTTGTTGTCTGTTCGTGTCTTAAAGAAGGGACAACACGTACCTACCTAGGTCATTCTATCAATCTTGATTCATGATCATGACAACAGCGCGTGGCCTTTCCTTTTATCTAGCCGACAGGTAGCTGCACACAGACACATGGAATCGATGAAAGAATGATAGGAAAAGAGCGCGGTACGGTTAGAATACACCAAATTTAATGATAAAACAGATTACAAATCAGCATTTGATTGAGATTTATTATACCCTCAAAATGTCTCCGCCATACCGAGGAGAATGTTGCCAATTTTGCACTCGACAATTTACGAAAAGTGAGAAATAAATGAGAATTCCAGTTTTTTCAATGGATGAAATATCTTTCAGACATCAGAGATCTTTTAAGATAAATCCATCAAAATTTATATATTTCACCAATTTTAATGCTTATGATGTATCACTTCGGAATCTTTTTATTTCCATATAATTTAAATAAATACTAACTTATGGCACTGGAATTCATTAACTTAATTTAAATATCGATTTAATACCGAAACACCAACTCCATATATGATGGTGAGCCAACGAGTACCGACACTGGTGTACTTATGAATATTTTAGCTTGCATGCAAATAAATATCTAAAAATTTATAGAGAGTTGTGTGTTGTCTAATGAGATTGAGTTGCTAGGTCAAAGGTCGCCGTCAGATAGTGTCGGAGAGGATTTCTGTCTTTCACTTGATAACCGTATGAACATTGTTTCTTTTTCAAACTCTTTCCTATCCAAATATCAGTACCTCAAACACGAAGTACGATTCTTTCAAGTTAATCATATGTTTCTCTGATATCGTTTTCCCTTTTCTTACTAAGAGATAACGAAGGATATACCAGTATCACACTGCGATAGTAATAGTGATTAATTTTAGTTTGCGGTAAGTTTTGGAGCTCTGTATGCTTTTGCTTTTCCCGTCAAACATGCTCATTTTTTCGAGAAAGGTGATAAATTAAATGGTACTAATATTGTACACAGTAAGTATAATATTTTAAACTTATCACAGATGAGTACTCCTATCGGTTATACTGCTCCTCAATCGCAACAACACAGTTCACAGCAACAGTCACAAGTAGTAAGACCTGTGGGGCACAGTCTTCAGGCCACTGCACAGAGCCATCCTCTGCTTTCACGTCTCGAGACACTCATCCAGACAATCGGTGATGCTGGTCAGCGAGATGATCTCAAATTAAAAGCCTTACAGGTATTGATTTGACACAGTACACCAATTACTGCATCTCTTTCATCTCAAATTCTCTCGAATAATTTATCGAAAATGAAACAATTTATATATTCCAAAGTGAAATTTGATATACATCATAGCATTGGTTTTGAAACCTTCGATTAGAAAAATAGGGAAGAACTGCAAAACGGATGAATTTTGTCAGTGTTACCCAATAAGCTTCCTGAAAAAAATACTGGAATCGTTAAGAACTATTCACGTACAATTACCTAGTAAACAAAGATAATATTAGAGAACTGGTTTTGATAGGAACAGTGGCGGTGCTGCTTAATTGTTTCATGATCAGTTTATTACCATTTGAGATATAAGTACTGTGTAAGTTATGTTCACTTTGAATATCTCACCGGCATCTGATTAGTAAGAATATGGAATTTCATTATTCTTCCTATGTGTATTTTCTGTTTGTCTATTAATCTGCATACTTTTTAGGAAATAAGCAATAGTTTCGAAGAAATGGCAACTACACCTGCTTTCCAAATAGTGCAAGAAAATCTATTACGCACATTCCTGAAGATTTTTCAAGATACTGTACCTCAGTTTATTGGAGAAAATAACACACAGGTACAATCTTTATGGATATCTTTTGAGTCATTTTCACAATTCATTTATAAATCATTATTTAAAATTTAGTAAGTTTAAGCAATGGGAATAGATTTTACGTCATATTCAAATGGTATAGCATTGTGAAGCAAACTTTAAAAAGAACAATGAAAAGATGCATCAAGACATCTGATTGCGGTACATTGAAAATTATGTAATTATTGGCTTTTTCATTCACTTCGTTAGTGTTGTTCTAATTTAAAAGTACAACATGTTGATAAATTTTTCAAATATTTCAGCAATTACGAAAGTTAATACTTGAATTGATATTACGTATGAACTGCAATGAAATCGTTAAACAGTACGCGAAACTTATTCTTACTCAACTTACAAAGGTGATTCAAGTTGAGAACGAGGAAAATGCCATTATTGCTATCAAAATTATCAGTGAACATCAACGTGCATTTAGGGCTGTCTTCACACCAGAGGTTTTTTTCTCATTGAAATTTAATTTCCATTTTTTATTTCTTCTGTAGTTCACTCAATTACAAGGTTACTTTGAACAGTGATAAAAGATCTCCCAGAAGTCAAAAAGTTTTATTTATTTAACACTTCACACATTGCATAATTAAATTACTGCGGTACACTAATTTTCCATTTCAGATCCCGGCAATTATCAATCATTTTAAAGCAGTATATCGTGATATGCCGCAACATATCACTAGTGGACGCATGTTTGAGCAGCGAAACCTTCGACATTGCGGAATGGAAGATAGTGTAATTGAATCTGTAAGTTATTGGTTGGATGATTTCTGTTGACGCAAACTCCACATCTTGTTCTAGTTACCAAACTTTTCATCTGAAGCAAAGACTGCAGAAATTTACATGTGTATTAAAGTATTTAGTATTTCTAATGTATTACTGTCAAGATCAGCAGACAGTTGCTCTACAATTATAACTAAATGCACTGTCAAAGGTAGTATAAATGCGATTTCTTCAAAAAGATATTTTAGTCACTTCAAAACTGTTATATGCCGACAATTGTCTATCTTCCCGAAACTTCGGGAGATGGTACTCAGCGTGATAGTGGTTACTCTTTGATTCCCCGTGCTTCACAGAGTGTAAAGGTTTTGTCAGAAGTACCCATGTTTTGTATTATATTATTTCAAATTCACCGCCATCACATTCAGAATGAGGTTTGTTTCAGAGTTCAATATTTAAAGAAATTAATGAAAATCTCTAATGTTTTTCTTCTCAAAGTATTAAGCAAATTGGAAAATGCTCCTTGTCATACTAATGCTACGGTATACCCAATTCAAATTAGTTGTTTCTATATATCACATCGATATCAATAATAATTTATGTATTGATGCGGTTCAGTGACCAAACCTTAGATAATTGATTGGGGGTACTGTTAAGCTGAATGAAATCTTTTTAGAACGCAATTCTGTCTCTGGTCATTTAATCGTACTTATTGAAGTGGTGATAATCATTTCAACTTCCTCATTTTCATTAAAAAATCAAGTTTGCAGTTGATGGAAATAATCTCGCTTATGGTGCAATATTGTTCACTTTCAATACCTCACGATCAACAAATTAGTACTTCGTTTAGCACATTATTGGCTGACGAATTTTATAGTTCTCAAGTGCGAGCACTGACATTTCTGGGTTTCATCTCATCTCGTTCTGCTGTGGTTAGTGTCTTTTTCAAAATTGCAAAGTTATAAAAAAATTTTTCTCTTTATTTTATGGTTGACTTTAATCATTCTATTTATCAATTTTCAAATATTTATCAAGAAATTGAACTATAATGATCAGTCAGCCAACACAAAAAGAAAACATTTTCGTGTTGGCTGACTGATCATTATAATTCAATCCAAATAACTGGTGAACAAAACGGAACACTTAAATTGGTATTTTAACCTTTTTGAAATTATTCTAACTGGTCTGATTTACTATTCAGTAAAATATGTCATTTCGTAATCAAGTATCTCTGGAGATCTCGAGAAATTCGTTTCCAAAATAAAGTATCAGATTGAAAACAGATTTGCTTCATTTTATGAACGGATTTGAAAGACCTTCCCTTGATTTGCGATTGCAGTTGAAAGTCGAACTTGCCGTATTCGGTTCAGTACTGCTTATTATCTTTGTTTTTAAAGACTTTTCTAAATTCGTTCATTTTTAGTTCAACGTGAGTGAAGTAGTAAGTAATCACGGAACTCAAATAGTTCAATCAATAATGCAAATGTTGGAGCGTTGTCCACATGAAAACTACTCGATGAGACGTGAACTGATTGGGACAGTGAAAAATATTTTTGTCACTGACCTTCAGACTAAATTTATTCCGGTTATCCCGAAACTCTTCAATGAAAGTCTCATGTTAGGTAACGGATTCAGTTCGATGGATTTTCTAAGGTTTGCTGTATTCTATTAAAATACTTACAAAGCGAGTCAGTGACCTATCAGGAAAACTTATTGTATCAAGTTATGTCTTCACATAACTTGATACAATAAGCTCATCCTTCTTTGCTCACTCTTCCTCTCCTTTCTTTCTATCCGGGTTCTAGCTCAGGTGAATACATGAAAAGCATGTCTATTCTAGACGACTTTTAAACCATCTCAGTATTCTCAGATAATTCTACATAATTTTATCTTACAGACCAACAATGTATACAATGTTAGCAGATCTTGTGCATCATGTACGTGGCCATCTATCTTACAATCTTCTCTGCTGGTTTGTAGTTTTATTATTTTTGAGATTGATCATTGTATTTTTCAATTTTTCATGCTATTTTTGAAGCACAATTTTCCAATTCTTTGTGACTTCAGTCATGTTCAGAAACTAAAATCGCTTTTTCAGCTCAGTTTATGCATTCACAAAAAGTATGTTTGATCCGGCAATACAACCGACGGTGCAGTCGATGTGTATCAAGTTAATGATGAATCTTATTGAATCATTTGTTATTACCGAGAAAAATCACCCCGATCAACCGGTAAGTTTGCACAACTAGCGAACTAAATGTAGTGTCATGACATATATCATCCGAAATAGCTGATACGCATTGGAACAGTACGGATTTTAAAGACTTTGATATTGTTTTTAAGATTTGATTTTTTATTTTTAACAACATATGGAAAAGAAATAAATGAGGAAACGTGTGTGTTTGATTTACTTTTAGTGTCGTGATATATTGTTTTGCTTGTTGGAAAATTATGTGCGGAAGCTTAAATGGTTGGCACGATACCAAGTACCGATAATATTAGAAAAAAATGCAAATAATATCATGAATACACCTTTACTCTATCCTGATAGAAGTGTTAGGTATCATTTTTCTTATTTATACAATTTTTGAAAGGTAGGTTTACTATAAAAATCGAAAATGCCGATTTTCCATGCATAACGAACTACCGAGCATAAGTTCCTTATGGACAGAAATTTTGTGAAAAATTTCGTTTGTGAAAATAATTTGTTTATCTTTTCATATGTTTCGTTACTATAAGACCTCATTTTTGATTTTTTAAGGTAATTCAAAATTCATTAGAAGCCGTGCAGTAGCAGAACCAACTGATATTTTGAAGCGCATCAGTATTTGTAGTATGGATTACTTATATCTTGAGACAGTGTTTTATATTTAACTTTTTAATTCGTTATATTGTGCACTGAAATTTTTAGCACTTTCCAATCGTTACGCAGTGATTTTTCTTTTGCAAATGGTAAAGGCAAAATGGATGAGGTTAATTTTGATTTTTTTTTAAAGCAAATCTTCAGTTTTTGCACTCTTCCAGTGGTGCTTGAAACTGGATCGCGAAGACATGGCCTGTGAAATGTTGACGGCTTCTGCTGAATTTTTGTGCTGCATTTGTGTTAGAACAAATTATGAAAAAAAAGGAACAAATATTAGCTAAATTTCTTAAATATCCAAAATAACAATATTTATTAACGTGGTATGTTTTAGGCGGTCGTCCATAATAAAGTGATTAAAGAAGATCCAACATCACCACTTTCCTCAGAAAGCGACTTTGATTTCGATACCTGGGGTAATGAAAACGAAAAAAGTCACAGTTCATCATCTTTCTCTCTTCCAGTATCAACGAAGACAGGAAAGGTGAGATTCTTATCGCTGGAATCAAAATGAAATAAAAGAAATAATCTGATATTGTCATAATTTATTTGTGAGGACTTCTATGCATTGGTGCATGGAGAGATTAACCTGGTCATTGTTTATTTTTTTGTGATAAAGTTCGCAAAAAATTCCTAATGGAATAGTCATAAATTAGCTCCGTCTCTTGTTATGATCTTTTTCAGCAACATGGCATAAATAATTCGAATGGTTTGCAGACGTTGCGAAACACTTGCTGATTTTTTCCCTCTTTCCCTTCTTGAATCCTTAGATATTCAGCCATATACAAGTGTTTAAATTTTATCATTTAGTCTTCTTTCCAGACGTCGACGCCCGAAGAGATATTTAGTCAGTACTGGGTTACTGGCATTCCATCTTACACTCTGCTTGAATGTAGGAACATGATTCGAGTGCTTGTTCAAGCCTGCAAACATGCTGTACATGCTTTGAAGGATACTCATGCAACAAATCGTTAGATTTTCTTTTTCCCACCAACAGGAAACCACCATTAGTTAAACTGCAACTTATTTGCGTCTGTAATCTAATATGAATTTTACTAGCCAACTTTTAGCATTGAATGATATAGGTAAAAACTACATTTCGCGAAGTATTTGGACTACTTTGTTGCAAATTTCAAACTTTATAGTATATAAGTGGATGAAACAAAACCATTTAGCAGCCGTCATCATGAATTGCTAAATTAATGTATGGCCGAGTTAATATTGTTGGTTATACTGCGTTGATTCATACCTTTCATCATGCGTCATATAGTTGTCTTACTCATATCATAGTAATTCATTATTTTACACTTGAAAATGATCGTTCTTCAGGCATTATGAATAACTTATTTTCATTTGAATTTATTAGTACTCTATAAAAAATCCAGATGCGATATCACCAGATCATGAAGCAAAGATAATTGAGCAGCTTTTCCGTTATGGCTTGCGATGCCTCGATATATATGTAATTTGTCCATTGTCAAGTCAAGTTCCATCAACACAGCAAAGGTTAGTCTCTTTTTTCGACCTTCTTAGAAATTTAAAAGTCAAGAAAGAAACATACACTTGTTTATGATAACATTAAAATGAAAAGAGATAAGATGGAAAATGTAATCAAACTAAATTAAGGTTTTCAAACGGAGTGCGCACAAAGGAGGAAAAGGAAGTTTTGGAACTTTTTGGTTCCATTTTTACGTTACTGAATCCATCAATTTTTAAAGAAATCATATCAAAACGGATTGACGTAAGCCTCAGAAATTTATGTGATCCATTTTTTCAATGTATTTTTCCATTTCTTTTTCATTTTATCACTATTTATCTATAAAATTTTATTTCTTAGTATTTCATCGAAAGATTGGCTTCAAATTATGGACTTCAAATCATATGTAGTTCACTGTTGGTTAATTCTTTGACGTCAGCGAATTTTGGAGATATATTAATCCGATTCCTTATGAAGAAATTACCGGATTTGGCTGGTAAGCGCTTGTTCACTCGATTCTTTTTCTCTAAATTTTGTGATCACAATTTTCTGCTAACGTATGCCTTATTAGTAATGTTACTGTTGTTGTCGAGTAGGTAGTCTGATATGCGAAACACTTTTCGATAATAATAGAGACTGGAAAAGTTTTTCTTCTCATCAACCACAGAAAGCGAACTTACCTTGTTGGCGCAAATAAATAAAAGAATGTAACTCATGGCGAAAAACGTGGTATTTAGTAGTGCGATTGTAAAGATTTAGAATCGTAGTGAAACAACGATATATATATTGAAAATAATATTTCGGTCTGAAATGAAATTGCAGAATGTTCGGAAAGGTCTTTCCTTTGGTTGAAGCTGTTCAAAATTGTATTTTCTTCAGTTGGTTCACAACCTTCAGGATGCGCAGAGAATGAACGAATGCTTCGAGTAGAACTTTCAATTTTCCTTGCTGTTCTAAAACTTTAAGAATATGAGATAGTTTTTTCTTTATTCAAAGATTTGCCGTTGTTTTTACACTAGAAATAATTTCCATTTTTTCAGTTACATTTAAAATCTTTTAGAAACAACTGAAGTTCTTTTTTTACTTTCGTAAACTCTCTTTTTGCAGCCGTATCTGCATGATCTAGTTTTACATTCCATGAAATTGGCGCTTCGAGCACGAGAACCAATTAATTATTTTCTTCTGCTTAGAGCACTTTTCCGGTAATTTATCTGTTCTTCTAGTAGTGATTTTTACTCCGTCAAAATAGTATATTCAAAATATTTATGCCGTTGTTTGGTTCGTTGTTAAATATCCTATGACTAAATAACTGGAGACATCCAAAAGCTGTCTTGTCCTATTTTCAATTTACACTATCATTTGGATTTCTATTAGATATTTCGAAATTCCTCGTTGGTTTCGGTTCGATACCTATAGACTACAGAACCTTGGCCATTAACTTTGAATCTGCATAATATTGAAGAGATCTTCTGGTGATATCGATCATATTTCATCGAATGTGGATGTTAACGATTCCTTCTAATCTATATCTAGCCCAATTGCGTATTTAGTGTTAGACATACATGTTAAAATATTTAAACGAATATATAGAGTAGAATGTCAAATAATCAAACGAATATCAAATTCAATAAATGCTGAGGAATCTTCGAAAACCATATGATTATCTAGAGTAATCGTTTTAGTTCAATTGGTGGCGGAAGTTACGATTTGCTTTACCAGACATTTCTGCCTCTTCTGCCGACACTTCTACACCAATTAAATCGTCTTCAGTCCAGTACACATCGGGCGCAAATGCGTGAATTGTTTATTGAATTATGTTTAACCGTACCTGTGAGGTAATAATGTTTATTGTTGTTCGGAATCTTTTTAAACGATCTCTGATTTGACACGACACTGTCTTCTAAGTAATACATTAAAACTGTAAATGGATTTTTTCAGGTTGTCGTCATTGCTACCTTATCTTCCCTTGTTGATGGACCCGTTGGTATGCGCTTTGAATGGAAGTAGTAGTCTTATTCAGCAGGTCGCTGGGTTTTTTTCATTCCTATATGTATATATATATATGAAATCTGCAAACATTTTCTAAATTCGACTTGAAGCCTAAAAAGCGCACGTGCAAAATTTCAAAATATGTGTAGGCGAATTATCGATAATATTTCTAAAGAATTTTTGGTTATTTTTCCATCCGAACGGTGATCTTTTTTTTATAGTAAACTGTTCATAAAAGTTCAGATCTTATCAGTTGTTGTACACTTGCAGGGTTTACGAACTTTGGAATTATGTGTTGATAATTTACAACCTGATTATCTTTACGAACATATGGCACCAGTTCGAGCTGAATTGATACGTGGTTTATGGCAGTGCATGTCAAGTCAGGAAAAAAACGCACCGCAGATTGCGTTTAGGTCCTCTCACTTTTGTTTTGATTTTGATCTTTCTGTCGCTTCAATTTAAACGTAATGGAGATTATGAGTATGGGATTTTGTATGTATGTAAACAATTTGAAAGTAATACTTTGGTGAAGATGGAGTTCTTCAGTAAGGATTGAAAAGTAAAGAGAAATCAAGAGTTCATTGATTGCTGCATGTTTTAAAAATCAAAAAAATGCGTTTGACAAGGGAATACTTAAGATAATTTTTAGGATTTTGGGGAAATTTGGTGCATCGAATCGGAAAATGTTGATAGATCCTCAAAATTTGGTGTTTAAAGATGATTATTCGTTCGAATCACCAGCATTTCAGTTGGTTTTTGAACGGCCTTCAACACAAGTTGAATTCAGTGAAACATTGTCGGATGGGACTCAGGTCATTTCTTCATATTTATAGTAATGGAAATAGGTTTCAAATTAAACGTTTTACTTGACGGCAATGCGAATTGATTTCTGCGTTGGGTACTTCTCCGACCTTCTAATAAATTCCTCCTAAATAAGGTTCTGTTTTTTAGAATAGTAGGAACGGTCCTCCGTTCTTTTGTGAACTGAATATTTCGGAAGTGGTGAAAGAATCAGTCAGGCATTTGCGTTCGCCATTTGTGGTCGATGCATCCTTCATTATGGCAACTGCACAAACAATTCCTGGTGGAATACGGATTTCTTCTCTAACTATGCGACGTCATGCATTTCGAATAATCAAAGGGGTGATTTTGAGTGCTTTGGCACCTACCAAGCGCGGAATTTTGAGGAATCCGTTCTTCAAGAAGCATCTTACTATCAAACTTTTGGTAACACCTTTGTTTTTGCAACTGAAAATGAATGTAGAGGTAGTAGTTTGTTACTTTCCAAACTTTAAAGTAGTTTCTGATCTATATGTTTTCTTTCTGGTACCGAACAAAAATTATTAAAAACAAAAAAAAAAGGAGATTTTTTTCGTTACCGGTTCAGTAAATGAATATAAAATTAGTTCAAAATCAAAACCAGTAGCATTGTGGTGAACATGGAACTTCATTAATTTTAAACTAGAAAACTCTTTTTTTGGATTGAAAATGCGAATGAAACAAGGACTTGGATGGAAAGTGTAAAAGAATACATAATAATTCGGGCAAATTTTAGGAATTGCGTGCAAAGAATGAGAGGAGTTTTCAGTTAGACTATCAGTGCAGCAGTCGATATTCACGATCTTTTTATCTTGATGCTTTACTCGGACTGTTTTGTAAGTTTGAATTTTTTTGCAAGTAGTTTAATGATTTATTTCATAGACTATAGACAAAATGATCACAAAAAATTTTATATTGTCGAATGAAAGACCATTGAATTGAATTAACTTGAATTTTTAAAGAAATTCGAAGGTTATAAAATTGTAGGATTATGAGGTTTTTGTTAAATCGTCATAAACATTTTTTTTTAAGATGCAACAGCTGCAGTATTACAAGAAGCAACCAGTAATGTTATGGATTTCTTTTGTATGGTTATACGGCACCTAACAATTCAGATTATTTTTGAACAGTGCCGAGGTAGGTTTTTGAATTTTTAGTGATATGCTGTATATTTTCTGGTGCGTGGAAATCCCATTTTTGAAGTCTCCGTAGTTTCTTCGTCACAAACGACACTCTCTTTTAGTCCTTTATGCTGCATACAAAATTGTTTTTGACTGTTTAGCTAGTGTTTTATATTCTTCAAAACACTTAAGTAACTGATTATGATTATTAGAGTCTTATTGTCTTATCTTCTAGTTGGCAATGATTCAAAAAATTTGCTTGTAGAGAAAAGCGATAAGATTGTGGATTGCGATTCAAATTCTATGGATTATACTGTTCTGATTGATAGTGTATTGCTTGCTTTAACCGATCCATGTAAAGAAGTGTGCCAGACTAGTCTTATGGCACTGAAACTGATTTGTGAGACAACAGTAGCCCTGCTTGGTAGTATCAACAAAGTAATTTACTCATCTGAAACTTTTACAAAGGCAATTTTAAAATAACTATTAATCAGCGATAATAGTGGTAAATTCGATGTTTATTTTGTGTGAACTTTTTAAATTTTTTGATCACGTATATAATTATGACTAGTAGTATAACCGAAACGATGTGAATTCTAATTGAGAGATTGTATAGGAAGGTGTCAGTAAGGCGGAAACGAACATTAATGATAGGAATATGAGAGCTGGATCCTATCATGGGTCATGAAATCTCGTGTCGATGCTTGCGTTATTACGAAGCATAAATTTTTTCCATGGCAGATAGATACTATTACTTCCGGTGTTTTGAACCATGTTACGAATTTTTCTGTTGGTACTGCTGCAATTCTGACTGTGCATATTTGCCTTAATGAAATTTTAGGCAGCCAATACTACATTTTTCCAACAAATTTTGGAACGAGCAACTAATCTGTGTTACAACGAGCCATGGTGCATTCGTCTTGGTGGATGCCTTAGCATCAAATTCGTTTTGATAAACTTTCCTCCAGCTTTCGTTATCAACAATATTGATACAATTCTTTGCGCTTTATTTGAGGTGGATTTCTCGGGCATTTTCATGCTTACGTAGGATTTTGATCTGGGAAGATTGACAGAATCTTTCTATGTTGGATTTTTTTTCAGTTCAAGGATTATGTATTTCATCAGTAAATTTAGGTTTATCATCCTTTAAATTTGCAGGAATATTTTCATGAAGCAGTGAATTGTGATTTTATAGGTTATCGTTGGACTTATGGAGGATGTGTCAAGTTCGGCCGTTGATGTTGCAGTTGCTACATTGGATTTGTTGTTGAAAGTACTTAATTTTGTGTTTCAAAAAAAAATTAAAATCCAAATATTTAAGAATGTTGCATTTTGTATTCACATCGAACTAATTCATCTCTTCTTTAATTCCAGGTCTGTTTCGAACAGCCGTCAATTCATGAGAAAAGGAAAGAAGCCATTGAATGTGTGGTTGGGCGAATTATTGAGAATCTTTTGAGCCCTTCACAAGTTCTTAGCAAACAGGTTGAATTTTAGCGTCCTTATGGTACAGTTTTTACGAAATATTCATGATGAGTCATTTCACGGGCTTGAATTTTTACAGTGTCAGAAAATGCTTACGATGTTGGCAGACTTCACGGGACTCACACAGTGCGAGTTGCTTGCATTACAAAATGATTCACTGAAAAAATTCTTAGAAAATGGTATGATGGATTACAAAAGAATGTCTCTGGACCAGCAAATTGCCTTCGAGGTTTTTGATACTCATCTATTTGTCCCTTTGATTTACTTAGATATGAATGAGATATAGTAACAATTACATACTTAAAATCCAAAGAAAATTCGTCTCTTAGTCAGAAGATACCATTAAGTGAATGTTTCTCCACTAAGCAGCGGTGAATTGTAGATATACTTATTATGAACAAACTTTTACTTGCTAACTGAAGAGAATAATTTTGACTATGTAGATTATTTAGTTCTGAAAGGATGAACAAATATGATTGTTGAAGATGAATCATTTCCAAACTTCGAGATACGTATTTTATTTCAGGATGCCTTTGTTTTCATTTTTTCCGTCCAACCAGTACCACAGGAATTCGTGCTGGACAAATTCCCGGGAAATGATTACGTTTCTCGACTTCTGTCGATTTGTAATGCTACTGGAAAAGAACTAAGGAACAGACCAAATTATAAACCATCAACGCGATTCCTTGCCGTCATGCATCGTTCGCAATTCAATTCACGCGTCATTGCTTTACGACAGTCAACTATAAGTTTGTAATTCTCTTTTTTTTTTTTATTTTTTAATTTATACTGAATTTATGATTTTTTCTATGCCTTGAATATTGTTGCTTTTTATATCCTGAGTATTGGTGGCTTTTCAAGATTCTGTTGCAAATACTCATTTTCAGTCACAAATTGGAAAAGGAATTTTTGTAAAATTTAGGAGCATTGGTAGCATGCTGTATTGCATCTTGTGGAGAATTAAAGCAGGCAGTGGATCATGACCCACTGATTTCATATCACAAGCAAATATTCGAAGCGGTTTTAAAATGCCTTATGGAAGGAAATGAGGAGATTCAGGATGCTGCATTCAGCGCATTGAAAGAAGTTGTTTCTTATTTAGATTTATCATGTATCAGTTTATTATTTCTTCTGTTGTGTGAGATAAATTTCTTATGCTGGACAAGACACGTTTGTAAATTTAATAAACTTTGTTCTAGGCGTTGAGTGTAGATCGATTGCGATCACATTTACTTAAAATGGAGCTCGGATCGATGATTACTGTCTTATCTCAATCAGACAATCGCTTAGAGAAACACGTCGTTCTACGTTTGCTTTACCTCCTGCGATTATTTCCAGATATCTTCCCAGAAACATTTTGTAACGATATGCTGGTATCTTTTACAAATCGACATTCTTGTCAACACTGTCGTATGATATTTAACAATCTTTTTTAACAGCGCAACTGATGTTAGAAAACAAGTAATTATTACAAAATGATAGCAATTCAGGATGCTTTTCGAAAATTTCCGGACCCTAGTCAAAATGATGTTGTGGCGAACGATGTTAAAGTAGGAAGAATATTACTGGAGATTTTGGCCGAATTTCCTCTTGCTGATGCTAGTTTTGTGCACTTGGTTATACCACATGTTCGCAAGTGGGAAGCAGCTGTCTCTTTTGAGGTAATATTTTTCAAATATTTCTAGTAGTAATCATCGCACGATTCATCCTAATATTTTGCATACCGTAGTTAGTCGCATTCTTGAAATTATATATGCTTATTGTTTTTCGAAATTCAAAGCATTTTAACACTATGCGTATACCGGTTTGCAGAATAAAGTTTTTTTTGATTTGCTGGAGATCGTAACCAGTTAGGAATTAAAACTTGTTCTATTAAACTACCATAAAAAATGCGGAATATTCTCTGATGACAGTTTGCTTTAAGCTTCATTTTGTATTTCAAACTTCCTAGAACACATATAATGTGTATTCTTAATTATAGAAGCTTTTTACAACCGTGAACAGCATGGCGAGGAGACGACTAAAAAGTGACTAGAAAAGATTTTTGTAAATCGAAGTAAATAATGCATTGATTCCAGTGGTTGAAATAAGAAGCCGTAGTGATTGAAACTTCGTTTCTTGGAGATACATCTGATTTTTCATTTTAATATATCAATAACTTGTAATTTTGCAGAGCAGCACAAGTTGGCGATATCCGCTAATGAAATATTTAACGCGATTTCCATTAGAAACTCTGCGTTTCTTTGTTACAGGCAGCAACATCTGTGAGCAGCGGAATCGTGAACTGTTTAAGGTTTTTGCAGCTGTTTGTAATCATTTGATATAAAAGGCATAAGGTGTGGTAGTCAATAGTCAAAGTAGTGTGAGGATTGTTCATTTTTCTATAAATTGACATGTCGCAAAAATTTATATCGTCAAATTGATAATTAATAAAAAGTAATAGGATAGTATAAAAATTATTTGAACCATAAATTGAAGCATCTGAGTTAGGTGATTTCTTTTTTTTAAAAAAAATTTTTTTCTCTTTTCTGATCTAATTTCTTTACAGTACGTGGTGAAGCATGAGGAAGCAGTAGCAGTTCAGGAGAAACTAATGACAGACAATAGTTTTTTGCTCCGGTTATTACAAGGAGAGGCAATGGTTAATTAGTTTTAAATTTTGTATTTATATCAGTAACTAAATATTTACAATCGACAGATGAATACAGTCGTGTATAGTCTTTCGGAAAAAATTAATCATAGCAAAAATAAAGTTCATGCGTGTTTCTTCTTTTGAATTCAATAACTTAAAGCTTGAGTGCATTGAATCTGAAGTTTGTACTTAACTGAATTATTTGCTTGAATTTTATGCGATATTCATTCGTAGGATGAAACCGGTACTTGGACAAAATGTGATTTATCTATCTATGATATGGAAATGTTAACTATGAAACTGATTGTTAGCATCGGGAAACGTCATTCAAGCTGGGCTGGGAATGGCGCTGGCGAAATTGTCAAAATTATACAGTCACTATGGAATGATAAAGATTTCCGCGCTCGGTACACTTGCAAAGTGAGCGATAAACACAGATTTCACTTGTACTTTTGTCTTAATCGAATCATTTAGGTTGAATTTATGCGAAAGAAATCTTCGATATACAGAAATACTGTTATCAAAAAGCAAAAATTGGGAATCTCCAATTATTTAGTTTTTTTTTTTTTTCAAATCCTTTTTCTGGTTACCCTTCTGTACAAGATTATTAATACATTCAGACATGTCCTAATCCAAAGATGCAGGAAAATAGTATAATTTTAGCCAGAAATCAAAAAAGATCCTTTTGTATTGAGCAGTTGCAGCAACAAAAATTCAAGTTACTCCTTCTTCATTTGATCAGAGAACTGAGTATCAACTTTTTCAGGACTATTTGGAAGGGCCGCGTTATGATGTTCCTAAGCTGGCAGCTTTGATTATGTTGCGTTATTTCAAGTAATTCTTGAAATCATTTCCACACTTTGATTATTTAATTTTATGCTCTTTCTGAGTTGAATTTATTGTTCAAAATTGGTGAAGTTTATCAGTCTGTATTTTTATCTGTCATCATTCAGAGCCAACATCGATCGTATTGATATTCTCTTCGACCTTTGTCATGTGTTTACGAATAATTACATTGGTGATTTCACTTTTGTAAGATTGTTTATCGAAAAGGAAATTATTCCGGTAACCTGTTCCAGTCCAGTTTGTTATTAAACTTGAGATGTGAAATTTAGATTTATTAAAATATCTAGTTATTTAATTACGCTTGAAACGTACTAGTGACATGGAGGTACTGGTAGTTGTTTTTCTTTTAAAATACTTGAGAAGTCATCGACCTTGAATTACGAATGTTACTGGCGCTACTTCGCACCAAATGAATCTGATCTTTACAAGGAAAATTTTTTTCATAAAAACGTTAAAAAGATTATAGGAATCACGAGAAACGAAAATGATATCTAGTTTTACTTTTTTCTGTTTTTGTGATTTTACTATTTTATCTTGCTTCAAAAAATTTTTCACTTGTTTTTATTTACGATATGTAAGTTTTCCGTAATTACAGAAATATCCTATTGAATGGCGACAGAATGCACTGAAGCGAATAGTTGCAATGTTTGAAAAAGATTCGGCTACAGCCCATGATTTGAATGTTGTTAAAATGCTTCAGTATGTTGTCATCCCGTCATTACATTATGCATTCGAACGTTACGATGTTGATGTGGTTGGTGAACGATAATTTATCATTTAATTGTTGAACTTATTGTATTTGCTTTACTTGGTTGAGTTTTTGCTTTCTACATAAATAGAAATTTCAGCCTTACTACTTCGATCTAAGAAGCAAACGTTCTTTTTGATTAAATTGCCTAAAGTGACAAACCGATATAGATTTTGTACTAATACACTCCGGACAGATATGATACTTGATGCTAGTTTTTGCTTACGGATGAGAAATACTTTTTTTTACGCCTCAGGAAATTTTTATCCTTCTGTCATAACAAATAACAAAGGATTCTCTTTTGTAGGTGGTTGGTACACCAGCAAAGCCAGACGACGTGGATGATAACAATCTGATTTCATTGGTCTGCCAAAAAGTGCTCGATCGAAATAGATTTCATATAAGTGATGCAATGCTCATTCAACTATTCCATTTAGGATGTTTGTTTGTCAGCAACTGCCCAACTCACATACACGATTTCTCACAAAAGTTTGTGTTTCATTCAGTCATTTGATTTTGATTGTTAGGGATTTTACCATTTCGGAAAATTTCTTCTTTCTTAAATATGTCGTTATGCTAGCAGAGATAACGAGGTAGTAAAATTTTTCAAAAAAGGTGTAAAACTGACTCAATCGTTTGTTGTTATGACAGAGACTGCAGGAAGCAGGGCAATCGTCTGCGCATTTTAATGCTTTTGGGTTGGCCATGTTTGTCATCGACACCTCAGGATCAAACGATGAAATATATGGGTCATTTGCTAATTGCTAATATTATCAATCAATTTAACATTAATCGAAAGATCGTTTTGCAGGTTTTGTTACTTTTTTTTGGTTCTCTTATCTTTTCTACGTTTTATCTTTTAATTTATTATTAAATCTGTAGTTGCACTGGATGAAGAGAAAAGATTTCACTATTTATTACGCTTCATACATGTCACAGAGTGCAGGCTTACTTTATATGATACAAGATTTCAAAGTCAAGCGATCTTCGACGTGGTAGCATGTCCTTTCATTATTGCTCTTCTGCAGGTTTTTCTAAGTCTACTGAAAGCAACACTGAGTGATCCGAAGGACATTATTAAACGTTCACTTGATATATTAACCCCATCTGTGCCACTACGTATGGATGATGGTCACAAACAATTGATGACCGTCGTTAAGAAAACTATTGTTGAAGAGGGCCATAATGTTTCACAAATTTATCATTGTTTGTAAGTTTTTCGTATCAAAACTCAGTTTTGATGAATCTGAAATTTAATCTCATATTTTTGGATAAAAGGAAAAAATTATTTCTTGTAGGTCAATGATAGTTCGTCATTATAAGGTCTACTACAATGTGCGTCACCAAATGCTTCAAGTTATATTGAATGGAGTTCAACGTTTGATGCTAGCACAAGGCACGTTAGAAAATCGACGAACTGCAATTGATGTATGCGAAATGGTCATCAAATGGGAGCAGTGGCGATTAAAGCAAACGGAAGAATTGGTACAATTCATTTTAATTTTTTACCGCTCACGAATGGGCCGAAATAATGGTTTTATTGAAACTATTTTGTATGGAAATTTTAAAACAATTTTGCAGCATATAAAATAGATGACATAAACTGATTCTGACGTATTTAACTAAACTAATGCTTGCAGTTGTAATCTTGAGCTCTTTGATGTCCTGTTTTCTAGGAATTGTTGAAAGACAAGAGCTAGGAACTTTTGATTTTCGAAATACTGTTCAAGAAACTAATTTCAGGAGAAAGGATCTGAATCTAGTAAACAATTACAAACTGAGGCAGCAGGAAGTTCTTCAGGACATCAGCAACCTTCATCCTCGGGTTTATCTCAAATGCAAAACAAGGAGTTAGAAAATGTATGCGTTGTAGATTTGGCTATTTTTACCACTGAAAAGATGCGAGTGAAAGAAAAAATTATAATTAGTCGAGCGTTTTGCACTTTTTCACTATTGGACATAACTGTAATTGCAAAAAGTTAAGTTCTATTTTTTACATGCTGGTAATAATGAGGAATTCTGGCAAGTGGATATGAATTGCTGATTTTAGATACACCGACCGATCGAAAAAGTACACGTGGACCATGTCGTCAATATGCTTGTAAAATTATCGTCTGCAATACCTGACGCGGTCAGTTTATATATTTGTTGAAGAAAAACTTTTGGAAAACATCTAATTTATATACTTCGGAGAAATCCCGGAAAGTATTCAACTACATGTCTGATTACGTTAAAGTAAGAGATATGAAAATTACAGAATCTTACGCAGAATCCAACTCAACATGCTGTAGCAATGGAACAGTTATGCAAACGATGCTTAGGCTTATTGCGAGCCTGTCTGAAAAGCAACCTCTGGGGTCTTACCGCTAATCTCAGACTCTCTTGGTAAATGAGAGATTACTTAAAATAATTGCAGAATTCCATGCATTAAAAATTTTGTCAAAAAAAATAAACAAAAATTTTGTTTGTCACGAAAGTTTGTTGAAATTTTCGACAGAAATAGTGACATAATATGCCTGAACAGGTTATTCCTTACTGTTCATATATTACATCGTTCCAGGAAGATTTTTTTCTAAACACTGTCCAGTAATAGATTTCTTAACATTTTAACAATAGAATAGCAATCATGGATAGAGAAGACAAGGTGAATTTTCAATATATTTATAGGTTGGAGAAACAATTGACTGTCGCTGCAGAGGCTGTAACCCAACAATTTCGGGAGCAAACTACAGTTGCTCACCATTTCTCACAGCTGCATACATCACTAGATATTATCACACATCTTGTCGTTATTTTGGTTAGTAAAAGCTCTTTGCTAGATAATTTTTTTAGAAAATAGAACTCATGTATGAGTGAATAATGAACTTTTTCTCCAAACACTTGGAATTGTATTTTTCGAACTCTGTGTTTGTAATTTGTGAAAAGGCATGACGGGACGATAACATACTAAGGTGCAATAATTGTTGAGTTTTGTACACTTTTCCATGTTTTAACTTAATGCCGAAAGGCAAATATTGACTCTAATATTGAATAAATAAAACTTCGAAATAACCAACCATATATGATATACTGCAGAAGAAAATTTTCAGCCGCAAGAAGTTATTGTTGCAAACGTGAAAATGTTGCAGCGCGGAATTGTTGCCTGTTTAAATTGCCAAGACAACGCTGTAAGTTTCATGAGTTTAATAAATATATTTGCAGCTTTTCTTGAATGAATTGGTAATTCTCGGCATTTTTCCTTGACACAAATTAATGTTTTTCCGTTACATTCATGGATTTTTATAATTATGAGAGATTCTAGAAGCTATTTTGAACTTAACTTAAGGTAATGCGAAGTCTCTGTCAACTTATTTCTAAATTGTTCGAGAAAACAAAGTGCTCGCCGGAAGGATTGGATGAATTGGAAACAATCAACCAATTTGTTACAAAATTCATTAACGACACATTCACTAATTATGAGAAGTAAGCTTCGTATATTAAACTTTCTGACTTTTCTTTTTTGCAATTTTTCTTGAGACTGGAGGCATTTTGAAGCATTTAAGAAAACCCGATACGTATGTAATACTTGATGATCTTTCTTATAATTTTAAATAATTAGATATACGGAATATCTTTTCTGTCATTGATTTTCAATAATTTTTTATCCAATACATGGGATACGAATGATAAAAAAAGTTCTGTCAGTGAAGGAATGCTAAGGACCAATAAACTCGATTTTAGAGGACAAAGTCAGCCAATGACTGGTGTATTCGCAACAATCCATTTGTTGCGCACTATATGCGTTGTTCAACCGGCTTACGTTGATACAATGTGTTTGAGTTCATTCACGAAAGCTGTCCAAAAACTTGTTCGAGAACACGTCTCTTCGTGTACTGAAAATAAAGGCCTGTTATTTTTACCTTTTTTCTGAGTTTATCGAACAGTAGTTTGACCCACCACTTCTGAACAAAATTATGACATTAAATGGTAATTTTGATCATCTGTTATCTGTATATATATATATATATAATAATATCTGTTCGTCTGCAAAAATAATATATAAGTTTTATTCCTGGAATATCTCTGTAATTTGGATCTAATCACGGTTTTTCTCCAGTATCCTGTGATTTTACACTTTTTTATAATGTAAAAATCAATAAAATATATGTTTCAGGACATGCGCTGACTGAGTTAATAATTTTTTCACTAGAACTTCTTCGACCTCGTATTCATGCAATACCACCCGAAGCACGGCGCAATATTGGGCAGTGTATTTTAACACCACTCATAGATAAGACTCCATTCGATCGTGTTCTTGACATTGTTATTCGTGTCGTTGACATTATGGTACGCAATGGTGATGAGGTTTGTTTATCTTAATTTTTAGTTTGTGGCTATTTTTGCTGGATTTATTTCTCTAAGGGGGTAACTCATTAGGTGGAGTCGCCGATGTTTCAAACTCACTTTAATTTCAAAAGAAAATACCGGAGATTTGATTATGGTACACAGTTTTTCGTTGTAGTACATTAACCGTAAACTCTTCAGGAGGAAGTTGCAATTATGTATTTTTAGCGGCAGCTGAATCAAGGTGTTCCCCTTTTAATAAGACTGGTGCAAACAATGGAAGCACATAAACGTCATGAAAAATCAGGAGACTTACTAAAGACGTTACTTGAAACAGTCCTTTACGTTTATGAAACTGCGCATCTACGAACCAGCGAAACATTAGCAAAACTTAATAGTGCTTTTCACTGGGGACTTTGTGCTCAGGTGAGCATTGTTAAATTTCTTGGAAATCAAACTTTGGATGGTTACATAGCAAATTTCTTTTTTTCCCACTGATTTTCAGTTTTTCATGTTTAAATTTGTGTTATTAGACAATGTTTTCGTTGAAAATATTCGTTATATTGTGCAAATCTGAGTCAGTTGAACCTGACAGGTTTTTTTCTATACAGTGTTGTTTCGGTTGATTCCTTAATGCGTTCTTAGTTTTGATTGCAGGATGAATCATTGCGTTCTCGCTTTTTCAAGTTATTCGATGCCCAAGTACCAAAAAATATTTGTGACCGATTATATCACATCATTACATCACAGAATTGGGCTGATATGCAGCAGCACTTTTGGATCAAACATTGCATCAATGTGAGCTTTTTCTAATACATTTCTTAGCCAGAACATTTAATCATATTATACTATGATTTTTTTTTGTGATATTTGAACATTCATACGAAAGAAATTTATTGGAAATTTTAAATTTCGTTATTGTCTATTAGAAATCCTTCGTTTAGCTTTTGCTGTCATTAATAATGGACGAACAGAAGGACAAGAAACGCGCAAAAATGCAGCAAACATTAGTATTGAATTGTTGCACGTTATGGCATACATTTGAAAAAATGCTTGATCTAAAAACATTGCATCGAGATCATCCAGAATCATGTGACGATGATGACTTCGTATCGTGGACAATGGATACAACTGAAAGCAAGCGAGACGATTTTACAGAGACTTCTGGAACTCAGATACTAACAGGTTTTTAAAATATTATAAGTGTATTGTGACAAATTAATTGCGTATTTATCTTTTTAAAAGAGATACGACGGAAATTGTAATTCTGTTCTCTCATAAATTCAGTCTACTTTGTTCTTAAACGTATTTGAATGTTAATCTACCAGTAATTTTGGTAATTATTTCATTGCGAGAAAGTTATTTTTACTTCTGTTTTTTAGAAGTAAGTATACCGATTTGTAGTACCGCAAGTACACAGGATCTACAAACCACTTTAATTGTCGAGCAGCAGGTCCAGTTGTTTGAAATGGCTGCCAAATTTCAAATCACTGACATCCTTCCGAGTTATTTGGAACTTGTTCACAGTAGTATGTTGACTTTTAACCTTTCTCCTGAACTCCTTAATTTTAAAACTCTCCTGCACCATAATTTTTAAAAAAATTTTTTTAGTCTATTTTTGACACTATAGTATTCTTTCCCATTATAAAGACTTTGCAGAATACAGTTAAGTAGTTTACCCAACCATGTTTTGTGTCGGTTTTGAAAATAATAGCAGCTGTCGATTTCACCAATAATTTAAGGAACCGAGCTTACCAAATTCATGGATTACAGGTAATGACTTAGCGTCGAAAATTTGGATAAAATTGTTCTCTTCATTATGGTCAAGTCTGCAAGAATTTAAACAGACTATTCTTAGTGCGGAAATGATACCATTCCTCTCATCTGGATGTCATCTTGTACAAAGAGATCTTCCTCACTCAGCAGTTGCTACTTTTCTGGAAGCCGTTTGTCGTTGTCAACCTCCTATTCCAATTCACCCAAGTGTACTTATGGTATATGATTTGAAAGAAATTTTCAAAAACTAATATGTTTGAAAAATCGGGCCTTTTTCCATTCATAACTAAGGAAATTAGGATCTTATTATCATTCATGTCACTAACCGAAATGGCTGAGATTTCGGATTTGTTTTCGGATCGGACAGAAAGTCCCCAAATTAAATGAGTAGATTTGCACAAAATTTTTTTTGGGAGAAATTATTCTCATTATGATGCGATGTACAATTTTAGTATATTTCAATGAGGCATCATGCGTGGCACCGTGGGTTGATGATGCTTGAAGAAGAGGCAACGAAAATTCCGGCATTCACGAACAACCCATTATTGCTTCAAATTTTACAACCAGCACCCATAAATATGCAATTGGTATGTGGTCTGGAGAGTTATCACTTGTCTTTTGGGAACTTTCAAATAACTCGAAGATTTTTCTGCAGTCTACTGTTTTCTTTTTTCTATTTAATTTAGATAACGCTGAATAACCTGATTCTCTTATATTCGAAATTATCCGAATTTGACCAGTACCAGGCAATCTGGAAGCGTCGTGCTTATTTTGAAGAAACTTCGAAAGCTATTGAATATTACAACGAAGGTTCGGATTTCTATGTTATATTGATGTTGTTTTCGGGTGCTGCATCGCCACACGATTTTTCTAGGTGTGGGGTATCCTAAGTTGTGGTCTTTGAAAAATCAGGAATATGAAAAATGTGTCTCCCATTGTTGCTCGTTAAGGATAGAAGAAATAAAACAAACTGGTTTAAGCGCTAGCAGTTAAGGCCTTAATGGAAAGTATATGTATCATCATGTTTTGTGTGTTGCATACAATGTTTTGCCGTTAATAATAAGATACTTCTGATAACTCTTCCAGCTCTCTCGCGATTATTAGTTATTCGGTGTTTTAAAATAATGATTTTTAATGGAGAGCATCAAAAATATTTTTGGGATACTATAACATTTTTTCTCTTTTGTACTAATAAAACTTTAAAGGTGATTATGTGCGAGCAGAAGAGATTTTAAGGAAGTCCATTGAAGCCGTCAATGAACGTGTAATTGCTCCTAGTGGTGGTAGCAGGCAATTAGACGTAACGCCTGCACTGGGATTTGAGCTACGCGAATGGCACAAATTATGGACTGAGTTAGCTTTAAATTTTTCAAAACACAAAGTAACCAAACAAGTTCTGTGGATGCGTATTGTATTTCATTGTGTAGGATGCACAGAAAGTTTTAGATTTTAAGCAGATTTTGGTATTTAACGTTATTGTAAGCACGATTTTTAAGTTGTCAGTTCAATCAGAAATCAATCACTGTGTGAAGCCTGATGACTTAGCCATTGTTTGCTTTTATCAGAAACTTCCATGGGATTTGAAAAGAGAAGTTCGCTGCGTGTAAAACGATCATATTTATTGTGATAGTTCTTAGCTCACGTCTCCCATACGACTTATTTTACATTGCCAATTGGACATTTTTAACAAAGTTACTTTATGATTCCTGTTGAATACGTAATCAGCTAATGAAATTATAGCAAATAAATTTGTTGATAAGCATCTCAGACTGGCACTTATTCGTGTCTTGCATTTATACTTACTGCCACCTGATATTTGCCAGTACATCGTACTGATATATAGTTACACTATATTTCACTTGTAATCAAATTTGTAACAGTTTCTCATATTTGTTAATAAGGCCTACAATTTTTCAGTTGCGAACGTGAACTTGGTGAATGGAACGCTTTATTACAGTTTGGTAATACACCTGCTGTGTACGGTCTCGGTACTGTTGCGGATGCAGCTTGGCATCTTAATGACTGGAACTTGCTTCGAGTTACTCTTACTCAGTTGGAAGGCTGCACACAACCAGACTTATATTATAAATATTATCTTTACAAAGCTATGCTCATGGTGAGTATTTACTTCAGTTAAACTGATAGTTGCAGATACATCATTTCAGTTTTGGTAATTTGGCGTCTCATGATCTTACTGTATCCCTACAACTTTTTTGACCATTTCTGAATATTCATTGTTCAGTTTTTTAATAGCGTCTCACTTTTGAAAATGTTATGATAGAAAAATACTGATTGTCTTCTACATACATCAATTTATTTATCCAATAATTTAGATGTATTATTCCAGCACTAAACTGACACATGGCTGTTGGTAAATTAAAATCTTTAAACGGTTGACATCATGAGCTTTACTCTACTAGCTGATGCTGATTATTCACCTTGTCGTTGCGTACTGAGTAGGAATGGCATTGCATTGATTGTATGGAAGTTATTGTGTTCACATAAAATGCTAAATGAGTAATTACGAAATAGAATCGAAAGAAAATTGTGAACTTGAGGATTTTTTTTGGTTTACAAGTTACTCGGATTGCAACATATATGCTTAACTTGCTGCTATATCCACTGTTCATGGTTTCATATCAAAACCTGCAGTTTCAGCTGTATTCACATCTATACTTTATTATTTGACACTTGTTTTTGTTGTAGAATCATCATCCCATGCAAGAAGATAGAGCTACTGACTTACTACATGTTCGGATCAACAGAGAACTGGAAGCAGCAAGAGATGATTTAATCATGGAATGGAAACGATTACCAGACATCGTTTCTTTGAGCCATGTTAGCATACTTCAGGTAATTAACCGTTATCCAATAATTTTCTTTCATTGATAATTGGTCAAAGGATGCTGAATAAATGATCATACAGTTCCGATTTGAGTTCTGAATAAATAGGTCTTTGATTTTGCTTAATATTTGATCACACACCAGTTTTATCGCAATCACTGTGCTTATTTTGTAACTGACAAAGCCATATGCATATTGATATGAAGTTCAAAATATTTTCTTCAGTCCAAAATGATTCTTACATATTTGAATTACTTTTGATAATAGGAAGGAATCCGCTTTCATTTTTCAGGCTTCGAATCTCATTCAGGAGGTTCAGGAAGCCAGTGTACTCACGAATCATCCAGAAGTTAGTGGTCAAGTATCACTACCATCAAATCCAATTGGCGATGTCAAATCGGTAGTAAAAGCATGGAGGTCAGTTGGTACCTTTCATAGATATTTTAAAAACCCAGTTGTTTGGTTTTTATCACTGACCAATACCGCCCAAGTAGAGCTGTTTTATAACGAATGTGTTATTGGTGACTAAATTTAATATATGTAGAAATCAACAGCACGTAAAGCTGAACTTTTGTTTCTACTGAGAAACATAAAGCTTCCAGGAGCCGATCTTATGCTTTGTCAGATCCATTGTCATTTTGGGCTGACATTCACCAGTGGCGCATTCACCATTACAATACCGCCATCAGGCTTCTTCAACAGATGGAAGGGGTTTGTTCATTGCTTATCGTTTTCGTAATTTTTTTTGAGTTTATTGTGTATTTTGCTGATCCATATTTTTTCGTAATTTCGGATACTAGAAAAAGAACAAATTTTAAATAGTGAGTTTCGAATGGACCAGCTGAACACTACTCATATACAGAAGGTAGAAACAGATAATATGAAGAAACAGAGTACTAAAAAATGAATGGACATAAATAATGTAAAGTAGAATGCAAGGAAACAAAAAAATTCAGTGGTGATAATAATAATTGGAGCAAACAATAATAATAAGAGGTGGAATTTACGACGAGAATATTTCCCTGACTCTAAATTCCTACTTTATGGTAGGGAATGAGTTCCGTCATAGGGGGAGTAATTGTAGTTTAGAAGCAAAAGAAATCAACAAAAATTTAGAAGGAGTGAAGAAATAGTGTAAGAATACAGGAAAAAATCGAGAAAAGAGTGATTGGAAAGATGTAGGGGTGAAATAGAGAATAGGAGAAAAAAGGAAACTAGAAAAAGATAAGTGGTCTTAGGTTTTGTTGCAGTAGAATATGAAAGAAAAAAATTTCCTTCACGTCATGTATGGTTTTTTAATAGAGCAGTTTTAAAACATTCCAGAAAAGCTTATTCCAGAATCAGTCGAGTCAGTTTCAACAGGGTTTACTTCCTTTCTATTCAGCAGCTAATTCGCAACTAATGATAGCGCGTGCTGCTCGGAAAGCTGGACTCATAAATATTGCTATTGATAAACTAAGCAGGTATGCAACCTTTGAAAATTTTGGGCTACTTTAATATTTGGATTGAATATTAGCCCACTAAATTTTAGTTTTATTTATTTGGAATCCAAAAGCCATTCTTGCTCTAATTTACTACTTTTTTTGTGTTCATTGTGAAATTTAAATTCCATGAATTTAATTTTCCAAACTGTAATTAAAAATAAGAAAATTTAGGATACATACTTTGCCAGCTTTACCAGCAATGGACGCTTATTTCTCAATGAGAGAGCTTTTGAAATGTTTGGTGCAGCGTGCATCTATGCCTAATTTGACGGAAGAGGAAAAACGCAATGCATTAATGGAAGCGTTCTCGGTTGTTCAAAATACAACCATTAATACTTTCACCAAGGAAAATATTGCCAAACTTTATTCCTTGCGTGGGAAGATCTTGACGAAACTTGAGAAGTAAGTTCTTTTGAGAACTTTTTACAGACGGATCTTTGATCTTCTCATTTGCACCACTAGTTTAATTATTTTTAAATCAGAGAACTGTGGATCTATAAAATTCCTGCTTATCGATCTCAGTATTGCAGAGCTAGATCGTATTGATGGAAATTTCCTGGAATTTTTGTTATGTTTTTAGTTGTGACTTGAATCAGTTTCCAAGTAAAGCTTATTTATTTTCAAATTTTAGATATGAAGATGCAAGTCATTCATTTAAAACCGCAGCTTTACTGCACGAAAATGTTGCTGGCGGAAATTCTATATGGTTGCACTGGGCTGACTTCCTTGAAGGCCGATTGGATGCTGAAAAGTATGTTATTTTTAATTCTTTACTTTTTCTGTTACAAAAGACATTTCAAATAGAAGCTCATAAAAATGATTTCTAGTAAGAAAGAATAGCTGCGAAGTTTGGACAGTCATGAATTGGATTTCAAAATACTTTATGTATTGTCTGGTTCAATAGCTCTTTAATTAGTTCTTCTAATTAAGTAATCCTTGCTATTTCATGCTAATCACAAACGATCTGTTTAGCACAGAGGAAGTCGCACTGAATGCAGGAATGGAAGCGTTGGTTGGGATAATGGAAGGTGCTAGAATGGAAAATGAATTGAGAGCACGGAAATATATTGCGCGATTACTATGGCTAATGAAAGTCAGCTCTTGATTGCTTTTTTCTATTTTGAAATTAGATAATTAGAAATAATTCTTTCTTCTTTATAATTATTAATTATCTGCTAGTTGAAAATATACATCGACTAATGCAATTTGTTATTGTTATCTTTGTTTAGAAATTATCGGTTTATGGGAATATAGCTCAAAAGGAAGTAGACGCAAAGTTGGAAAAGCACGGCACTGGTATACCGGCAAACAACTGGTTACCTTGGTAGTTCATTTCAGGAATTTCAAGAATACAGTTTTTGTTTTTATGTCAATTTTTTTATGCAGATTATATCTCATCGTTTCTGGACCACTTTTATAATTTTAATTCATCAAATTTGCTAGGACTCTGTCTGAGAGTTCTGAGTTAGTAGATATTTGCTGGGCAGTGACTTATAGAACAAGTCTGACGCCGTCAGCCGTTATGTCGTGCTTCATATTGCAGAGTCCGGATTTGGCAAAATTGTTTTCCACTTATTTGAAGCTTACAGAAAATATATTACTCAATGTGCGCAAGCTTTATCACTATTATACGATGTAGTGTCGGGGGGGGGGGCAATAGTTACTGCTGGAATTTTTGAAAAATCCACGGATCAATTTAAGGTTACCGCAATTGGTTGCTGAATTACAACTACGTCCATCCGTAGCCATAGCGCATATCATCTCACATGTTGGAGAATCAAGCGAACAACAAGTTTTCTATGCTATCGCTGCTTCACAGCCGCTTGACTTTATTCTTGAAAATGTTTCTACAGGTTATATTTACTGATTTCTGTAGGTTTGATGTAGACCCAATTTAGTATTGGTTTATTAACTTATGGAATTAGTATTATGGAATTTTAATGCTTATCATGGGCAGGATATCCTGGTTATCTCTGGAAGTAGCATGATTAGAAGGTATGAAATATGCATTCCTTTATATCAAGAACATTGCAGCAAAACAGCTTTCTGTAGATTTCATTTGCAATTTTTGTTAGTGATTTCAGTATTTTCATCATGACAATATTGTTTAAGATAGGAATATGTCGTGGTATATAGATGTTCCATGACGCTAAATTTTTGTGACCAGAAAGTGGAGTGTGAAGCCTGTAAATGTTCCATAGTTCATTCAGGGGCCTGTTTTATTTCGAGTTTATTATGTTATTTTCACTGTGTTCAGAAAGAAGAGTGTGTTTTCTAAAATGTTATTTTTTTAGTTATCAGATTTTGAGGCACAGGAAAATGTGTTTTATTTCTTTATCGTTTGTTTTCCTTGGTTTTTGTACGTACGTTTTCAGCTCTTGACCCTTTGAAGAATGACAAGGATAATCCTGTCACTTCGCAGGGACTATTCCGTGTCATAATTAGAAAGTTATGTCAAAGCCGACCTGTCGAAATATCATCTCTTTGTCGCTTGTTGTTCGAACTAAATAGTGTAAAAGAACATTGGTTGGAACGCACATTTCATGAAGTGAACCAACTGAAGGACCGACTGTTCGAGTAAGTTATTAAAATATTTGTAACTTTTCTGCAAATAGAGCAAAAAGATTTGTGCATAGAGAAGTTTTTTTTGGATTCAAGTTATTGGAATATTTATAGGTGATTTGGAATTTGTTATGTGCTCGGTCAACTAATTAAGCTTGTCAAAAATGTGTATTTTTTAGCTATATTTAGCTATAACCTTGAATTTTATGATTTGATGTTTGTGAAAGAATGGAAAGTGAAAATAAATAACTATAACTACAGTCGTAATTTTATTAAGAAAACATATGCTAAACTATAGATTCGCTTATAAGAATATCGATTCTTTAACATCTCTTTCGATCCCCGAAAATTTGCTCAGCGAAATCAGAAACTGGCGATGTTCGTTAATTGATTTCACTGGATTTAAAGAAATCAATGAGGTATTTTGCGTTTTCCTTCCGAAATAAATATTGAATAGCTGATTATTTTCTCAATGGTCGAATCTGCTTATGGCAAATAGAGAAGAATCACTCAGTCCGTATGTCTGTTGTGAAATTTCCCTTTCTCAAATGATCCAGTTGTCTCGAAAATTCTCCATTGCTAAGAACCGTATTTATTTGTTTCTTTCAGGACATAAAAAAGTGTGCGCAAAACATTGAATCTGATTTCGATATTCAAAAAGAAAGGAACGACAAGTTGACGGACGTACTGAATATTGTTGTGAAATGGTCATCATTACTGGCTGCAAAATTCGATAAATTGCCAAGGTTACTTTGTCTTCAATCTTAAAATTGCCCTTTTTATCTTCAGCAGTAAAGTGCTGCAGTTAAATAAAGCAGTTAAAACGAAAATAATTGAAAAACAAAAACACTGGGTCGGTCAGCCAGATGTTATGAAACAGATTTTTTAAGAAAGTGTGAGACAATAGCTGTAGCTTGGTCATAGTTCAGAAAAATGATATTAGTTTAATTAATCTTAGAACAAAGTGTCTTTAAGATCAAAAATTATTATTTAACGTTATGACTGGTATGAATAGTGATATAACGTTATGACTGGTATGAATAGGATGAGAGGCGGATATTCTTAGAGATATATATCCCCTTTTACAGTTTTAATCTTTTTTAGTAAAAAATTGATACGAAATATCAGTCAGGTTCTGGCATCGTATTCATCTAAGATTGCAAATGTTGAGATTTTCAATGGACACTATGCGGCAAAGGTACACTTGTTTCGAAAGCATTTTCTTAATCTTTTATCTCTACTAAACTTTGTTTTGGGATATAAAAATGTGAATATACGTCTAGCAAGGAATTAAATCATGTATTTGTTTGTGGTCGTTATTACGGTTTGCATTTCCTTGAAAGCTTATAAATTGTTTAACTATTACTTGTTCATAATTCTCAATTTATTCGTTTTTAGAGCAAAGAGTTTTCGTCAATTATCTATCGCTTCATGCCCTATTACTTTGTGATACGAAGGGCCGATGTCATTACACGTCGCATTTCTGTCCGTGCACTTAGTGGGAGAGTACGTTTTTATTTTATGTAGATTTGAGGATTAATATTCTAAATGAGTATTCTTGAGAGATGAGAACAAAAAATCCTGCTAAGAGCTAAGTTTCGACGGACGTAGACAAAAGGACATGGTAAAACTGCGTGTTGTTCATGTTTTCATCTGCTTATTTTTCTTTTTTAACTTAACAATTCTTTCTTTCTCCTCAACATCTGAAGAAGTAATGAAACCAGTGTAATGTCTTCCAGGTGTACTGTTATTATTTAACTAAACACTATGATGCAAATCGGAATACTCCTGGAATGCACCAGCTTTTTGCACTGATCAATCATTTTCTTACAAAGGAGAAGGTCGAAGTTTTCAGATCTTAATCTTACCGCTGTTTTAGTTTTATGTTTCGTTGTGTGTAATTCATTTTATTATTTTACTACTAATTTTATTTTGCTTTTCCATTTAAATTTCTTCCTTTTTTAAGACAATCTTTTAACTCTTTAAATTAATCAGAAAAGATTTCAGTACTAGTTAACTATTTTGCTTTGTTATTTGCTTTAATGAATAAAACACAGATCAGGTACTGACGTAATTTTTCCAGGAAACATGTCGACGATTCCTGCAATTACCAGTGCCTCATTTTGCATACATCGGTGACATGACATTGTTGGAATGCACTAATAAAATGAATTCTCTTTATACATTTGAAGAAATTTTAAATGCGATTTTAAAAAACAAAACCGATACATCCTCTTCAGCGAAACTGATCGAGAGGTGAGCCTTTAGCTACATTCAAAAAATGTTATAACAGTTAAAGTTTGTAAAATCTATAGAAAATTATTTAAATGTAAAAGGAATTTGAAACTATTTCGTGGATACACTGTAAAAACACTTCGCTGCTGTGAAAAATAAAAAAAAAATCATTGCAAGAAGAAATTTCCAACCTTATGTTGAAATTTGCTGTATTGCTGTTTTCACTCCAGAATGATGGCCTACTGTCTGTCGTTTTCTTGTACCAAAACGAATAACTAAACCCTGAATCTGTTTTAACTCTAGAAAAAAATATCGATTTCTCCAACAAAAATCAAAACTTTTTAAAATAATTTAGTGGATTTTTTTTTCATTTCTAGATCGACAATTTTCTGCGAAAAAAACTGATAAATGACTGGCTTCAAGGCATAAGTCAGTATCTGAATGAAACATGTTGAATATACATCAGATTTGCAGGTTTTATGACCGTATCTCAAAATCCACCGATATAACGGATCAGCTATTGCTTAACGAGTTTCATCATATGAATTCGGAAAATATATTACCGATTGATTCGCTTTCGAAATGGATCATCCCTCGTTATGAGGACCCTACGCACTACTACACCCTTCGAAAGCAGGTTTGGCTTAATACTGGAATATGTCTGATGCGTTACGCTGATATTTGGATACGTTATAGAAGTAGTTGAGTCCATATGTAAAACTGTTAGAAACATTTTTTAATCTCCTTTCTTCACTGATCTCTTTCATACCCTAAACGAATATTAACGAATCACTATTATTGAAGGGGGATATAAGAAAATCATATAGACATAATAAAAGCCCTTGATTACTCCGAAATTGGTCCTTAAAGTTCGAAATATGATAATTCAAATGCTATTTGAGTAACATCTTTTAATATTCATGATAACATTATTTGTGTTGATTTGTTCAAAAATTTGAACATAGGTCGCATTAAACATGTCCGTGCTTTCCATTTGTGAGTATATTCTTCATCTCAATCCGGCAACGGTGAGTGGCCTTTGTTTGAATACAAGGACGGGACAAACAATGAATGTCGATTATCTCTTTGGATTAAAGCCTCAAACTTGTATGTTTTGTTTTTTAAAATAATGATTTCAACATTTGTTGGGTTATATTAGGATTTGTGAACGGAATTATTCTGGGAAGAGAGCTCTGATATAGTTAATGTATGAAACTTGTTTCTCCATAAGTTATAACTTTAATTATTTCTTAATATTGTTTGTGAAATTTCAGTGGAACTTGAAGTTGATCGAGTAGTACCGTACAGAATGTCACCAAATTTGCATAAGTTTCTGGGCCTCTCTGTCGAAGGTTCATATTAATGGTTGTCATAAAGTAAAAAAAAAGTTAGTCGTTAGACTAGTCAGCTGATCAGCTGGATTAATTTGGTTTACTCTCACCTTTATATGTTACGAAACACTGATTTTTTGAACTTAGAGTTGACTGCTTTATTTTATTATTTGCAAAATTTAGGTCACTACAACTGTTCAATAGTTGCAACAATTCGATGTTTACACGCACGGAAGATTGTCACCTACGCTCAGCTTTTTCTTTGGGATGCATTCTCACGTCAGAGAAAACTGCCTGCGGCGGAAATTTTTAAGTTAGCACGAAATGCCGGAAAATTATTGGAGAAAAGATTGAATGGTTAGTTTTCTATTCATTTCCTTATGTTGTCACTTACTTATTTGATTTGTACGGACTTCGTTTGAGGTAATATTCCTCTTCCTACTCTCTTCAGAAATAATGCCTAATTCTCTTTAAAAACATGAAGTTTTTTGTTCGTATCTATAACAAAACTTATTAGTAATGTAAGACGAGAAAAGAAAAGTATCTTCCAGATCTGTATAAAATAGAAAACTTGGCTGAATATGTTGCTCAATTAACGCAATTGGCACGCAGAGACGAAAATTTAGCACGTTTGGATCCACGCTTGCATCCTTGGTTCTGAATTTTTATCATAATTTCTGTATCTTTGATATAATTTCTGTATCTTCGATCTTCATTTCATAATATTTTCAGGTTTTTTGTTTTTGTTCCATTTCTTGAAATTTTCGAGTGTAATTTTTTGAAATATTGATTGCTTCCGATAATTTTTTTCATTTGGACGATTTCCTATACATGATATAGTTTCGGTTTTCAGCAAAATTACTGTGTCTTTGACAGTTATAACTTCCTTTCCGTTTTTCTTACATAAAATGATAGAATGGATTTGGTATGCGGTATGTCTAGCGATATGATCGTTAAGTCCTACTGAACGAATATATTGCTTAAATTCTGATAGGAAAAAGCAAATTCCTGAATTATGGATTTTGTGAAAGGTAAGAAAAAACACTTGGTGTGTATCATTGAACAACTACCGTTCTTTTTTCTGCAAATGATACTGTTGAAATGCCATTTTACCGCTCTTGCATTTGTTCCGTTCGTTATTTATTACTACTTCCTGGGAAATTCCGCCTAATTGTCACAGTCAATATTAATGTTCTGCTGTTTTGCTTGTAACTTAAGTCTTTCTTTGATCTCATACACAGGTAGGCCATACCTTTGCATATGAATCGGCGTCCTTGTATATAATTGTTGAGTTTGTGTTTTGTAACTTGTTCGAAATCATCCAGGTATTATTAGACTTAGTTAATAATGTTTTATATCGATTGAAGTAGAGTGTCTTTCCCATTTGTGTAGATGCTTTGATGTTAGCACTCATTTCAAAGACACTGAAACTGTTGATTCTTGATGTTTTCTCCTCTTTCAAATATCTTTATCCCCCGATGCACCCCAAAACTTGTGAAATATTATTAGAAAGGGAAATCTGTATTGATAATTCTCGTTTGTTCACTAATCCTGGTTTGTTCACTTTTGCTCGAGATGAAGTGTTTTAGAAAGAAATTTTTTTTATATGCAGAGTAAAAGGAGAGTGATTATGACAGGATTAACGGTGTCCTGTTAATGTAAATATCGACCGAACCTAATTTCAAATTTTGAACCAGAAAAGTTTTGAATTTATACATCGTTTGCCAATATGTACAAAAGGAGAGAGTGTTTGGTGCGTCGTCGAAGATGAAAATCAAGAATAAATCTTGGAATCATTTGTGTTATCATTCATCCTTTTACCTTAATAGCAATATATGAAGGAGCTGGTGCAATAGTTACCTGTAACTTAGTCCGTTGATACTCAAATGCATATTTAGAACTAAAGCGCTGTATATTGTAAATACAAAGCTATATATATATATATATATATATATATATTATAATGATAATAATTTGCAGCGCTCGTCAGATGCTTACTTCGGCCAAATGGCAAGCAAATCAAGTTTTATAAATGCGATGGTTTGTGTAAAAACAACTGCGCTTTCGCGTTGTTAGCGTTATTTTGCTATTTTATTTTGGGAGATGTCATTTTGATACATATTTCTCGCCTTCTGTTTTCCTAGTGATTACTGATTGCCACTTATTTTGAAACATAAATTCAACTAATTTCTTCACTATTTCAAATATGCCGCTCGTCAGAGTTAAGGATAGCTCACAACGCCAATAGCGTATTTCATCTAGAGAATGTTAACAAACGTACAGCGCGGTGACAGTTCAAGTTTTGAGAAGAGGAAAGTCCTGACAGGCTATCAGAAATTGACAATGAATAGTTGGGGATCAATCATGGAAACTGATCTCATAACAAAGGAAGGTGTGAAAGAACTGAATGTCGAATATTCTGTGATATTTAAAACAAACTGGAGAAGTGAACAAGCTCTATCAGTACACCAAAACGTATAATGATTCTCTGTAACAACAACGAACCATTTCTTGACTGGGTTGTGGTGTCTTAGGGAAAGTAAATTCCGTAGCACGTCACAAAACAGTCAAGAAATGGTTTGATAAGGGGCAATAACCATTTTAGTGGTTGGAGAGAGATGAAGCTCGAAATATTTCCTACATCCTAACACCAAGCAAAAGTTATGATCATTGTTTGGTGTCTCATGTCAGTATGATCCACTGCAGTTTTCTGACTTCCGGTGACATCATTACATCTGAGATATGGAACAATGAGATGTACGTGAAAATTTCGGCGTCTCTAGCTAACATTAGTCAATAGATAAAATTCAATTCTGGTCCGTGATAACGGCCAGTCACAGTATCAACGAATGAATTGGATTACGAAGCTATAAACTTGCTTAACTGATCTCTTGTCAATTGGGGTTCAAGCATTTCAACAATTTTTTGCCTAGAAAATGTTTTCCAAGAGTTCATCGAAATGAAAGTATAGCAATAATAATTAAAAGTTAATTCTATTTAGTCAATTCAATTTATCATAAATAACATATTGAGAGAAAAGGCATAACATGAATTCAGTTGCTTTATGTACTACTCGGTTTAGAATACTTGAAGGAAGATTTTCCAGTACTTCATTCAGTAACATAATCAAATCCCCGGGAGATAACAAACATCCCGAGAAATCGGTGGCCTAATCGAATTAACGCTATGTTGTAATAGACGAAACGGGTTCAATAGCGATTGGATGTGATAGGTTGAGAGGTTGATGAGAGAATGATAGGAGATAGAGGGAGTGTGTTTGAAAAGAGAGACAAAGATCGAGAGAAGTTGTTAACAATGAATACAATATGTGCGATGAAGAGAAATGGAGAAATAAAAGTAATTTGCGAAAGGAGGTACTTGTGCGAATGATTTAATTATGTAATGACGAAAAGAAAAGAAGAGAGGGTATGGAAGAGTGATAGAAACTTGAGATAATGTATGATGAAATTAAGCGGAAAAAGATGGAAAGGAAGAAGTGTTTTCGCATTTAGGAGCTGACCGGAAGGGTTGCTGTGATCAAATTGGATGGGAAGCATTTCGCAGGCCGGTTGGATCTATCTCTACAAACAGTTGTTGCGGTCTGCTTCACAGGTACTTCAGTATCACACGTTATCATTTCAAAAGTGACATCTTTGCTAACTGGGATTACGTGTCCCATTCCCTACAAGTGACGGTCGGTTGCTCACAAAGATTATTCCTAAATCGATACTTCAATTCATTTCTGGAGTTGCTAAAAAGATGAATTTCCTACTCATCTGTTCGTAAATTATTGCTCTGCGCTGTGCTTTTCAGTTTCCACAATATAATTATCGGGAGTTTTTCAAACGGAGAATACGTGACCACTTTACGGCAGCTCTGAAAAACAACAGCATTTCACAAGCCGAATTTCATGCGGTATCTGTTGTCTTCGTAATCTAAAATTTTATGGGTCTTCTCTACAAATAGTTTGCCGAATTGTGATTTGGGATATTCGTCCTAATCATTATGAAGCTTCATTCATTATTCATTTTAAATAATCGTCAAGCATTGAAACTAGCATAATCAGAAAGTATACGAAGATCTGGTAGCACTGTAATCTGTCTTCAGCAGATATGATGCTTCAGTACGTTCACCTTCAGTACTTCAGTACTTTATGTTGCTTCAGTACTTTCACCAAAAGATAGGCTATTTGAAGTCAGATTTTGAAATATGTCCTTTTTCAGAAGTGTGAGGAATTATTGCAAGTAATTCGTCGTCAGTCTGCTTTATATCAAAGTTATCCTACATCGAAACTTGTGGTGGAGAGGAAAAGTAGTGATAAAGAACCCGCTTGGTAACTTGATAAAGGAATCACTGTGAAAGTATAAAATGCGCGAATGTCCGAAATGTAAAGCTAAGGAGTACAATAATCGAACAATGCTGATGATGATTAATGAATGTGGTCATCCGCTGTGCAGGTAGAGGTTTAATTCGCATGATTCGATCAGTAGTTAATGTGAGAAATATTTTAGATTATAATCATATAACTGGAGTTCATTGTGGTGTTTCTTCACATCTGGCAATTATAGGAATTGTGTGGAAAATCTATTTGCTCGAAACAGTGGTCCTTGCCCGCAGTGTGGAAAAATTTTATGGAGAAAAGGGTTCTGGGAACAAATTTTTGATGACCCTATGGTGGAAAAAGAAAATCATATTCGTAAAAAGCTCAGAAAGGTAATCTTATCTTTCTCAGTTTTATATCAAGTCCATAATATTTGGTTGTTTCAGTAGAAAAAATGGAAATTCTTGCAATCATATCACGTTCTCATTTTATTAACTTTTTGTCAAATCCTTTGCATATGTCAGTCATCTTTAGATTTACAACTTGAAACGAGTGGATTTTCCAACGCTACGCGATTTCAATAATTATTTGGAACGAGTTGAAACGATTGTGATGAATTTGACCTATAATATTGATGTTGAGGAGACAGAAGCTGAAGTCAACCGCTTTAAAGTGGAAAACAGTGAACTCATCGAAAGAAATAAACGCAAAGTACAATAGTGTTTTGTTAGCACTACCGATTATTTAATATGATACAAAACAAGAATATTTGTTACTGATGTGGGAAATCAGTAACAAATATTTTTGTTTTGTATTATGCGAAATGATCGGTAGTGTTTTAGAGAAGATCTACCCTAATGGTTATTCAATAGATTATTAGTTTAGCCGCCTGTTTTGGACTCAGGCTTGCAAAAAAATCCTTTTTAGCTCGACGAAGATCAAGTCTGGATCCTTCAAATGTTGGAAGAAGAGCAGAAAAGAAAAAAACATGCTGTAGAGGGCGCCGGAGATGAAGTTAGTACTTTCTTTTGATTGGGACTGAATTGTTCCATAATCTCTGCAAGTGATTAGTTCTATGAAATTTTCAGGAATTGTCTGCAAAAGTATCTAGTTCAAACAAATCTAAGGCAATAATTGACGAACTTCGTGAGTCCGATTTGCCTGCAGAAGTAATTTTGGATCGTCAAAGAAAGCGACAGATTGAAGCAGAACTTGCAGAGAAAGAAGAAGCTGCAAGGCGAAAGAAATCTAAAATGGGTAAGGGATGAAATATCAGTTTAATTGATTATTCGAGATTGTCTATTATTTATATAAGTCCTGTATTTTCTGGACAGTTCTTTGGCTGTAAATAAGTTGCTTCAGATCTCTTTTGGGAACTTTTAATGAATGTCAAGTTCCCCTTTCAATTGTAACACAATTTAACTTAAGAAGTTATTTCTGTTTTCTCTTGCATTCTTTAATGTACAAATCATTCTAATTGCAGAAGCTCAGCAGAAACGTCTCGATACAGCATCTTTTGCATTAGTTCGCATCAGTGGTGCACCATTTGTATATCATGCGCCAGAGCTTCCTATCAATGGACCATCACTTCCAAAGCCTGAGGATTTATCACGGATGGGATATTTGCAGCATGTCTTACAAATTAGTGGGAGTAGATATGCGGGTGGATTTACACCAGAAACATGCTGCATGCGTGCTTTATTTGACTCCAGGATTGATTTGTTTTTATTTTAAAGCTTTAATGTGGTGAACTGATAAAGCATAGCACGTAATGAATGAAAAATTGATTTGGCCAGTAATTTCTTTCAGATATTATGAACCGGGTACGTTAGCTTTGAAATGTTCTTCATTTGTTTTTCGTATGGTTTCAATTGATGAATAGAAGGATGGAAAAATCTGCAGTACTAAATTAAGTTACTGATGTTTGCAATTCCTGCTAGTCTTTTCTGTCATGAATCGTTTTATGTACATCACTTTTGAAAATTTAGCAGTCTTGTTTGGAATAATTGATGTTTGGTTGATAAAGCGATGTTTTATACGGTTAAAAGTAGGGAGTTTCAAAAACAGGTGTATTCTCGAACACAGATCACTATTATTACCATTGTTATGTTTATCTTAATGAGCTTGATAGTTTGCCTATTGTATAAGCTGGTAGTAGTCTTCTCGTTGTATCTTGTTCATCTCAGTACGAACAATTTTCTTTCATTAATTATTTCTGAAACACTTTTTTCTATCCATCGTATGCTGTTCTTGCTTCAGTTAAGACTACGATGCCTTCAGAAAAATTCCTTTGTGAAATGTTGAGCTTAAAACTAACTAATTGGTTCATGCTAACACCATATCAAGTATTCCAGTCCTCCGTGCAAAATTGATAAATTTTCAACTACGGTATTTTTAAACTGTTAGATGTTTAATGGGCTGTTTCATTTTGTTGTATGTTTTACGTTTACTTTGCAAATAAAATATCAGATTTACAATGTGTGTGATTGCTTTTTAGACTGGTCAATCTTTTCCCTCACGCTGTTATTGACAGTAGCATGGTGCTTTGTTAGTTCGTATTTGTCTTGATTTTTTGTGTGTTGTGTCGCGGGAAATGCGGAAAAGCGTCCCGAATCTGTTTAAGATTTAATTTTCGAGAATGTGAAATCATGAGTAATGGTTCGTATTATTGGGGGTATCGGTTAGTCGCTTGATGTGGAGGAATGGTATCACGCTAGAACGGTCGGTAATGAACCTCAGATTTATATTTATGATCCTATGCATAATGGGAGAATTGGGGGAATTTTGTTTGTATTCTTCATCTGTTTATTTTTAATGGTTTGAAATTCTGAGGCTTGGCGAGAACATATTTAGTGTACTCTGCTTCCTTAAAACTTTTGAAATATCCGTTTCTCTTATCTCTTCTAATTCGTCACTCTACATAAACGAGTCATAGTTAAGTTGAATTCAATGGAAGAGGAAATATTCTTAGATGAAGTGATCATGTTTAGATTGCGTTATTGCAAAAATCCTTTGCGGTTGTTCTTTCAAATTGAAATACAACTTTGCTGATTTTATTTAATGCATAGACGATGTCATCATCGTTATTGTAATATTTCATGACCACTTAGTCGGTCAATCTCACTATTTTTCTAATAGTTCATCACTAACGTAAAAAAACTTGAATAAAGCGTTTTTTACTCCTTTCTCACCTGATTTTGATCAGTTTAGGTTTGTCTACGCTTCGCATTGCTTTCTTTCGAAGTTAATACGTATACAAGAAATAAGAATAATAAGGATGAAGTCTCGTCGCTCCATTCTGTTTAAAAGTTCTTTTTTTCGAAGAAAATTGTCAGTACGGATCTGCTCTGAGATCGGATTCAGTATGGATTCTTAAATCAGAAATAGTTATTCTTAGTTGAAATCATTGAAGGATGGATAATATCGAGACGGTGTATCATGCAATTGCGATACTAAATGGGTCTGACAGTAGTGCGTGCAGCAAAGCTAGCATCTGGCTTGGAGAATTTCAAAAATCCGTAAGTTTTTGTTCTTAAGAGGAATCCTCGTACACAAATTTTTACGGAACATAAAATGAATTTGGTCATGAATTTACGATGGATGTGGAATGTTTCAGGTATATTCATGGTCCATTTGTGATCGTATATTATCTGAACACCGAGATTCGACAGCCAGTTACTTTGCTGCTCAAACGATGAGGCAGAAATTATTGCATTCTATGAAGGAATTGCCATCTTCTTCACACTTGTCGTTGAGGGATTCACTAATTAACCATTTGAGGTTTTTATTTCGTCGTTAGTGTATTTGTTTAAGTTACATTTAGGTTAGTTAAAAGCATCATTTCCAGTTTTTCACTGATGGCTTTTGGTGGATATTGTTTCTGCCATAATGATTTGATCATCATCGCGTTGCAAAATTACAGTTGAAGACATGAGTCATGTCGCTGCATTTGAAGTTTTTTCATTTTACAATTGTTCATTCTGATGGCTTTTCAAAACTAAATGCTATTTTGCCTGTTAAGTCCTGCTATATGTGATAATTGACGAACCGCATCTATTTCAGAAATTACGAATCTTATCCACTTGAAAGGAATTCGGTGATCATAACACAGCTTTGTCTGGCTCTTTCCGATCTTTATTTGCAAGTGCCAGAATGGACTAATTTTGTTGGGGAAATTCTTGAAAGGTCTGTCTTGTCGTCTGTACTTGAATTTTATTCGGAAATTGGCTACAACTTTTTTTTGAAATTCATTGCCTTTTCCTGCTAGCATAATAACTTAAATGTTCTTCACTTCAATAATACTGAAAACATGATTTTTTTACTTCTGTTTTGATGACGGTTCTGGCCGATAAGTTTGAAAAGTTCTGTAAGATTGTCCTACTTTTAAGTCTTCTTTTGATTTTGAAATGTTATCACTTCCGTGTAAACACTTTTTTGTCCATTTTCCTTGCTGCTTTTAGGTTTGGAACGCCTGATAAAACTCCCGTTTTACTTACTTTTTTGAAAACTCTGCCAGAAGAAGTACAAAGCTCTCATCTGAGGATTGGTGAGAATCGACGCCGTGCCATTAACACAGAACTGGCGCAGAAGACACAGGCAGTCATTCATTTTTTAGTGAGTTCTTATTACATAACTTTTACAAGCCTAACCAAATGATTTTTTTTTTTTTTTTGATTGTCCACTGTTTGTCAAGGTGCATTTATGCACACTGATGTATAATATTATCCCATTATGTTCTCTTGCAGAGTCAAGTTTGTGTTTTTAATGGTAACGACGATGCAATATTGAAAAGAGTTCTGAGCTGCTTCAGCTCCTGGTTGTTAAATCCGTTAATTCCAACGGACGATATCGCAACTAGCGACCTGCTCAAATATGTTTTCTCTCTTCTGGTTTGAGTTTTCGTTCTCTTTGGGTAGTTCCGAAGTTCTTTGATCTATTTAAATTTTCAGATAACTTTCAGTTTGAAAATTATCTTTGATTTATTTCATTTGAAGGGACGGAACAAAGTTAGTGATTAATCGTTCTTGAGCACATCCATTTCTAAACTCTTTTTTACAGCAGAATCCGAATTCACCCAATTCATTGCACGATTCGGCTTGTGAATGTATTGTATCAGCGTTATATCGAGCTGAAGATACCAATGTTAACCGTGCTCTAGCTGTGGCTTTGCAAACTGCGTGCTATGGAATGGCGGATAGTTTTTCAATGGCTGTAGCTAATGATGATTTTGATAGGTTATTTTATATAATTTCCTAAAATTTAAAGAAATTCTACTAGTCCAAGTTTCGAATGCAAATTATGCTGTGATATTAAGTGAATGTGTGAACTAAATGAAGTTCCTCAGTGCATTAAAAAAAATCATGCCTTTAGCGAGATAACGATAATATATAATTTAAATTTTCAGATTGCAAGGATATGCACGAGTATTTTGTGAATTAAGCGAATCACTTCTAGAATGTATAGTCCAGGAGCCAGGACAAGGCCTTGGTGATTTTCGAAGCATCGAAATGCTCCTTCTTCTGGCAGGCTATCATGATTATAATGTTAGTTATGATTCCTTATTTAACTTCAAAAACTTTAGAATCAAGTATCTGCATTTTTCAGTACAATCTTCATTAAAAAGCTGTTTAGCTAGTGGAAATGACATTCAACATCTGGTATCGTCTTTCTGAGTATCTCTACGAAAGGAATGACGATGAGTTGAACGCTCAATTCAAACCATACATCGAAAGGTTGGATAGTTTATGTCGTGGTTCTTGTTATCTGAACGAACTAGATAAATTTGTACGAAATCTATATTGCACAATAACCCTAGTGTCTCTTAGGCCTCGTAAGCAATGAACACAATGAATCGTTTCAGATTCAGATGTTGTTCACTATTTTTTTATTATTTCTTTGGTAAAGTGGAATATCCGTGTCTTCATATGTTCGATTAAGGTATATCATGGCACTATACAAGCACTGTCGCTTTGACACTGATCAAGAAGATATTCCGGACGAGAATGATGATTTTGTTGAATTTCGAGGTCAAGTTTCTGACACGCTCAAGGATGTTGTTTTCATCGTTGGAACTGATCGATGCATCCAAAGCGTATGTATTTTTATATACTAGTAAGAATTTTATGTTACAGAGCACATTATAATCTTTTCTGTAGAATATGATTTGAACGGTAATTTCAGAAGGGAGAAGGGGAACTTAGGAGATTACATTCAAATCTGATTCAGTTATTTCCACACGTATATTAAGGAAAACCTGATACAATTACTGACTAACTTGGTCCATTAGTTTAGGAGTAATCGAGGGATTTTTTCGAAAGAAACTGAAGATTATTGAATTGGTTTAATTTTGACTATGAATTCGTCGCAGTGTTTTGTAGATGTTCTCAATACTGCAATCGGTTTCATCAGGTTCCTGGGACGAATCGGAAGCCGCTTTATATATCATTTCAGTGATCGTGCATAATGTTCTTCCGTAAGGATTTTTTTTTTTTGTTATATAGTTGGTATTTGATCTCATATTATGCGTCTTGGATCAAGGTAAAAGCAAGCTGAGTGAAGAAGAATTATTTTACATCTGGTGGAACAAATCTTTCCTCATTAATAAATGGTAACTCCAAATAGACTAGAACAAATGGTTTTAAAGCAACTATTTCCTCGGCAGCAACATCAAAATAACTGCAATGATTTATACTATTAGTCTTGATGATTTTATGCACTTTTTGCTGTTGTAAGGTGTCCAATTATTGTGGTTATTGTTTCCTTGAAGTTTCATCCTATTTTTGGCTATTGGTTAATTGAATTTTAGGACGGAAGAAACAGTGGTTCCTCTTTTGGTCCATGCTGTACTAGTTATGCCCGTTACATCCCACCCCATGCTGACTAATACCTCTATTAAATTGCTTGGGAATTTAATTGATTGGTTGCACGAAAATAAGCAATATCAAGGTCTGTTGTTTATTTCAATATAGTATTTGGAAGACAGTTTCGCATAACTTTACTGATTTTTTAAAATTTTCGTTGATTTACTTGTGAAGTATTTGCTGATTTTGAACTTTTAGGAAGATTTCATTTAGAGCCATGTATTACTTGGTTACTCGATAAGGTACAAAAACCTTGTTTCGTTCGAGCTGCTTCGGAATCTCTTTATGGAATCTGTGAAAAATGCGAAAGTAATTGCTTAGAGCACTTTGATTCTATATTTACCATCATTCCATTCTTGGAAAGTGGTGAAAACAAGGGACAGCAGCTAGAAAATTCCATCCTCTTACTTCTGCAAGGTTCATTTTCTTTTGTTTACATTGGATAGCTCTTGCTTCCCATTTATTTATAGTTAGTTTATAATTAAAGTGTCATGTAAAACTTTTCCAGATCAATCTCCTGCCTTTCTTCATTTTGTCTTTTGGAAGAGATCAAGAATTAATCTCGCAAAATTTTTTAACTTAAAAATATGCTTGTTACTGCTCTATTGAATATTTGTGTTGTTTGACATGCTTACCCGTTACTGAATCCATTAACTTTGGATTTTAAAAATTATTGATTTCAATAAGGAAGATTCCCAAAAATTATCCTTAAGTTATCATATATTTAGAACAATGCCATGCTGAGATCATTATTAAAAATCGTTTTTGAATGTCTAGCAACAGAATTTGTTGTATAAAATAGTTATCTTTCTAGCTTGCTCTTCAATGTTGAATGGTTTGCCAGGAGAGGAAACTGCAACTCGGTTAAGGCGCCTAGTTGAACCCCAAATGACACGTTTGGCTGCAGTAAATTTCATTCTCGAAATTTTATATTTTCATTTCTTGTGCATATTCAATCTTCTGAAAATTTTTATTCAAAAATTTGTTTAAATTTTGTTCTAAACATCTTGCCTGTTTCTTTATTTCGCAGATTATTATTTGGAATTTGTTTAGCTTCTTAAATCAAAGGCAGATGCATCACCTAATGAATCACAAGACAGCAACGAGAACGCATCAGATTCATGGTATCTTTTGAGCCGTGATCCAGTTTTATGGGTCGATAGAATAGCTGCAATCTTTCGGCATGTTCAGCCCTGGACGCATCAAGCATGCAATCCAAAAAATAACGTCCAAAATGGTATTAATTATTATGTAATTACAAAATCATATGCACTACGGATTTTCTGATAGTTATGTTTACTTAGTTAATTTGACCCAGTTTTATATTTATTTCAACTCAGGAACAAACGGTGATGTCCCGGCATTGTGGATTGCAACCGTGAAAGAAGTTTGGCCATTTGTTTTGGAAACTTGCCGAAAGTATGAAAAGAATACTCGAGTTGTTGAACATTGCTGCCGTGCGATACGATTCATGATACGCTTTCTTGAAATCCATTCAATTACTTTTATTGAATCGCTTGTTGAACAGGTAGTTAGTTAGATGTCTGAAAAAGCAGGGCTGGTTAGATTTTTCCTTTATTAGCGGACATATACTAAAATATTCTATTAGATATTTATTGTTCAATTGTGTGGGTGACATCCATGTTTTTTTTTTTTTTATTTCAAGCACAGTTTGCGAAATTTAAGTATCTATGTTATAATTTTCAGATGGTTGATATATATAATCGTCACCCCCATTCATGCTTCCTATATTTGGCCAGTATTTTGGTTGATGAATACGGTCATTTGGATAATTGTCGCTCTGGATTAATTCATATGCTTAACGTAAACTTTTTTTTGTCGATTGATAGTTTGCTCAATTTTTATTCAAGAACTGTGTTTTCGCGTATGTTAAACATATAGCAAAGGATGTTCATTCACAAAGAATTGAACTTTAAAAAGGTGGAATATGTAGCTCACATTTCAGAAGTTCTGCTTAGATTCAGATAAAATCAGATGCTGCTTTTTTCAGATTTTCTATTTATATTTACAGATTTTATGCAACGATTCATTTAAACTGCTGCAAGAACAAAATGGTTTTCGCAACCACCCAGATACAATCGATGATATGTTCAGATTAGCTATTAGGTAATTTATTTGTCAGCCGTCTTGTCTGAACCACCAACTAGAAAATCTTCTCTTTGGAGAGTGCAACAACTAAATAAAAACAAGAAACTCGAAATCTTGCAGTCCTTTGTTTTAGGTTTGTACAACGTGCGCCGTCAGTATTTTTCCAAGAACCGATGAGTGCACAGTTGTTTGAATGTGGACTTGTTGGTTTAGATGTTGATCATGTTGATGCAAATAGATCAATAACCAAATTCTTTTCCGAATGTGTTACATCGTTACTTATCGCAAGAAAAGTAAGAGAAACTTTGAGTTTCCCAAAACTCGAAAATTATGAGGAAAGTATAAAGGGACAACATGGAAAGAGCTTCTCTTTGCTGATTATGTGCAGTTAATTTATTGGTTTGGTTCAATTAGATGTTTATAAACAGATTGAAAGCAACCTTAAATGAAACAGGATTTCATGAGTGCTAAATGATATCATATTGCAGTCCAATTATCGGGATGCAGGCGTAGAGGGGGCTGAGCAACTGTTTGTAAAATATGGCGAAAGATTGATTAGCGGATCTCTTCAAGCTGCAGTATTCAGCGTATCGGGTACTTTAAAGCGTGATATGGCCGAAATTATCTATTTAATCGGTAAACTGTCGAAAGAGGTAGGTGTTATTAAGTATTTTAAGATGATGGTTAAGGATATTAAAATTTTTATTGTTATAAATAGGTCCTGTAATTATTAGAAAAGTCTCACCATTTTAGAAATACATTAGCTTTCTGAAATTAGCCGCAGCTTTGAAAAGTGTAAAAATTTTTTCAGCAATTGTCTGTCTGGTTGAAAGCAACGCTGGAAAAATTTCCTCACAATGGAGGTCTTTGTGCAACAGTAGAACAACTAGAATGGTTCCACAAAAATGTGCTAGAGTAAGTTGCGAAAATTCTGTTTAGTTTAACGCAACAGAAGATAAATTGAATCTCATAATTTTCCTGCTTCCTGACTTACGATATTACTCTATAAGAAATTCCAGACCGAAGAATCCTATCGATTTTACACTTTATACTTACTATACCTCAGATCGATAATTTCAAATTTATGATTTATTTAGATCAGCCGACTTACGACAAGTGTACGCTCAGATTCGTGATTTAATTCGGCTCTATGTATGACCAACTGATTTGATTTACTGCTTTTATCATTTATCCTGGATGTTCAAATCTGTAAACTACGTATATTGCGACGTTCTCAATCCCATTTATCATTACTTCTTGGAGAAGGATGGAAGAAAATGGCAGTTTAATGAGAACCATGTGGAAGATAGTGCTCTACAAAATTGAAATAAAAAATTACATTTGAAAAGAGTTGAAGTTCTCTGAGGAGTTTGAAATGGGTCGGAAACGTTTAAAAAGATTACAATTAGTTTTTGAATTGTTGTTCCCTAGTTTTTCTTATATATCCAGGTTTGTGCATTACTTCTAGGTCGCTTCATAAGTTATAGGTTGATGTTTATCCTTGTTATTCTTTTTACTGCTTTGCACTAGTTTTAATATATATACATATGAAATTTTAATATTTCGTTGGTTTTTCAGACATTTTTCGGAATTTGAAATCTTTTAATGGGTTTTCGTTCCGTTCTTGTTTTTTTTTTTTGTACGCTTGAATTATATTTCGGCTTGTTAAATTTCCATATATTTGCTCTCCTCTCTATCTTCATGACTTTGGAATTTTCGTTTTAATTGATGACATTCTGAGTTTACGAAATTTCCTTTTGTGAAGTCATAGTTTTTCTTCGTTTACCAATCTTTTCGATAAATTGTAGGTTGATAAGAACCTGTACTGCGGGTGCTCTTTCGTCTTCTTTCTCAACTTCATTGTTTACTTTTTACGAAATTTATGTGATGAAATGAGGGAAGGATAAGTACTATATTTATTCTTTTAAATTTAAGTTTCTTTTGTTAATAAAGCGAGGTTGAAATGTAATTAATGAGAATTTCTTGTCCTATTTTCAGTACAGCTGTCATTCGCTGTTTTCACAAATCTTCAAGTCTTACTGGTGTTCTAATGAATAATTGTCGGAGTATAGAATTCTTGCTTGCTAGCAGTACAGCACAGACACTTTTCTTTGCCTCTTCTCTTACGGCACCATCAATATTTGTCTTTCTTTAATTTGCTTCAAACTTCCCTATTTCTGATGGTATAGCAGGCTAAGGTTTCGGTGAACTCCTAGTCTTCTCATTTCTTTTCCTCCCTGCTCTACTGCCTTTTCACTTTCCGGAAGTGGTTTTTCTGCGCTATATTGTTGAAAGGAAGAGTGGATGCAGTGCCGGAAATAGTGCAGTATTTAATGTAGCTGTTCATGTCTCGGTTGATACAGGTGGAATTTGATATGAAAGTTTTCTGTATATTCCGTAATGGAAGTGTTTTCAAAGCAATTTTCTTGAGTTTAATTTTTTGAATGTTGTGAGCCTCCTTCCTTAACTCCTAATATATATTTTCATACTGAATAGCTTCCTCAAAGCCGAAAAAGGCTCTGTATTATCATTCTTCTTAATGATTTCTTGATCGGATAAAAGTTACTGTCTCTTAAATAAGCTTATATTTCACATTCCAAGAATCCTACAGTTTTATAATGCTTGCAGCAAAGGTTTGGAACAGATAGGATTGGTCTAATTGACTGCAACGGCAGCGTATTTGCGTTAGTGAATTATTTCCCTTCTGATACGATGTCATAAAAAATTCATCATTCCTCCCGCTTTTTGCAGGCCTGAACTCTGAATATTTGCTGTGAAATCCGGAAGTACTATTGAGACTATTGAGATTTAAATTATTTCGAAAGTTTTACTACCGAAAGATATGGTCACTTGCTTTCTTAACATATACTTCGGTTTCCTTTTTGGAATGCTGGATTTCGAAAGAGAAAATTTTATGGCCAAACTTCCTCTTAATCCTCTTAATTATCCATTTTGCTCTCTGCATCCTTTATTAATCCTTTTCCGTTAAAGGATCTTTTTAATAAAATTTCACGGTATTTTATAACTTTTTTAGTGTTAGTTTATACTTGGTATTTTAAACTACCATTTTTCATCGAGTTATGAACAACTTTTGCTAATTGTTCAAGTCTGTAACGACTCTGCTCTCTCTACTTTTTCAACCGATTGTTATTATTGAATGATTTTTGATGTATTATTTAAGTGAGGAGTACATTGCATTTATGCAAAATCTATAGTTATAGTTATAAGCTGAGGTGTTTCTCCTTGTAGGCAACGATTGCAGTATGGAAAGTGTTAATGGATCTTGTGAACCGTGCACTCGAGTTGCAGAAAGTTGTCATTTTTTTCTGTTTTATTACTGTTATCAGTTGTTCCAACAATTAGTTCCAGTTATGTTAAGAGTAAAGTTAATTGCTTCATATATTCCAAAAAGTATTTAATGATTTTAATTACATAAAAATATCGATAAGTTCTAGTGATTTCGCGATTACGTAATCATGAAGATTACAATCTTGCTATACGTCTGCAAGAGGAAGAGTTCAGTCAACATTATGAGATGAAGCGCGATCAACGACGGCAAATTCTCAATGATCAGAAGTATTCTTGGAATGAGCAGCAGATAGAGGATCAACTGGCCGCTCAGTTTGGCTTACATTTAAACTCTCAAATGTTGGTTTTTGTTTTGAAATTAAAAATTATTTTCGTTTAGTTATGAGTTACATCTTGGTGTTCAGACTACTTACTGATCTCTGGTACTGGAAATTATCATAAGTTTTGGAAGAGTGATGAATAATAAGGTATGATTTTTTAAGTAATTCGCAAATTTATTCCAATAAATTTGATTTGTAGAATGAAAGATGACGAAGTTCTAGCGCGTCATTTGGAGGGGGAATTCGAAAGAGAAGAACAATTACAAAAAGAGTTACAAACGCGTTGTGACGAAGAACTAGCACGACACATGCAGAATGCCGAACAGAAAAATGCAATATTACAGGAAGCTCAAATGCAAGATGATGAACGCTTGGCACGTTATTTGCAAAGGAATGAAAGTCATCATCTTAGGCAAAATGAAATTTAGGAAAAGTGTGGTGCTTCGCAACAAACTTTATAGCAGAATGCATTTGTCTCTGTGCAACAAAATGTGTAATATATTTTCTTGGCATAGGCTTCTACTTCTTTATTGTAGGTTAAAAAACCCACTAATAACGTTATATAGAACAGTACAATTGTCTGAATAAAGTGGTATCCTGAACTATAGTGTCAGGATCAATTTTGCAACCTGTTCGCTTATTATGAGCATCATCTGCACATTCGGTGCAACATATGTTGATGTTACATGCTAACTAGTTTCTTTCAATGTATCTGCTGGTACCACTATCGTGGAATGTCCTCCCTTTTCATTTTTTTAGTTCTACTTTTAATCGTGTCCTTGTCTTCACTTTTCTTCAGTCGGTAAATAAATCGATGGTTTAGAAATGCTTCGCAATATTATTGTTATGGTAACTAATTTGACAAAAAGCGGTAATGTCAGTTTCAATTTTATCTTACAATTGAATAAGATGAAAGTCTGCGCATGATTTACAGAAAAAATTGATGAAGAACAAACTGTACAAAGAATTGATCATGATGCAAGCAAAAAATTACTGTTCAGATTAGATCTATTATTTGGTGATGAAATACATTAAGGTAGTGAAATGAATGCGAAGAAATATATTAAGATAAATCTTTGTTAAATTGAAATCTCATTATTACTGACAAATAATCTCACTACCAATATCAATTAGGAAATCTTATACATCAATACTCAGTAATCAGATGCTGGCAAGATTGGATAGACATTGGTTTTGAAAATAAAGTAAATTATTCATACTTTTGCTGGGGAAATAAACAGTAACCTTTTATAAGCATTTTGTCAGCATTTTTTCAATTTCAAGATTATTTTTGATGATTCTAAGCTGGACATGAAAATTGAACTGTTTACTAAAATCATCTTGAAAGCTTTTTCTCAACGTGATTATTGCTTTTTTAATTAGACATGAGTCTTAGTGTAAGTGTTTCAATATAGATTTTGGTTTTTTTTGGAATTTATGAATAGCTGATAGAATGAATGGAATGTATCATGGTGATTCACAGTTGTGGGCATATTTCGTCACTGTTCGAACTGGGAATGGAGTTTTTTTAAACCGTGAAACTGCAGACCACAAGCTATGGTTCTGATTGATAATTGGGAACTATGAATTGAAATTAATTCTGGAGGTAAAATTCAGAGTTACAGATTGAAAGATCGAAATCTTACTTCTAGCAGTGTTTGTTCATTTGATTACGTGATGAATTGTGTACCGTTACTACCTGATAATAGACAAAACTTCAACCGAAGCAAAATGATAGAGTTGCTGGGTATTTAATGATCATAAATCACGAATGCAATTAAACGATGGAAATGTTACTGGACGAGATTTCCAGTCCTGAAGTTGATCTTATTACTTTCTATCTGCGATTGCATCCATTCTATGGATGGCTACATTTCTCATTAAGTTTCTGGTTTTGGTTAGACAATCTTCCAGTTTTAATTAATTGAGATCTTGTTCTGTTGTTCATGAAATTCTGCTATATTATTAGTGAAAACATGCAAAATTAGCATACCTATTAAGTAGATTGAATAAATACTTGACGCGTTATATTAGATTCCTTTTCTATCGGGTTTTGAAATTCATTTCCTGCTTTCGAATTTTTTCGACTTTGATGGTACTGCAAAAAAGATAAAATTCCCAGCGAAAGTATCCAGAAAGTTGGTATTGAAAAATCCTGACTTAAATTTCACAGAATAACAATTGTTGATTAAGACAGCAGGATAACGAGAACAGTGATACGCCATTTTGGTAGTTTACTTAGTAGGTACCTTCTTTACTATGATAGTTGTAACAACTCTGCCAAGTCACTGTCATGCAAGATCATGATTTATAGGGTACCTCAGATCATATCGTTTATCATAACATCATGAAATATATCAGTCATACGGGTTATTAACTGTGTTGACAATTTAATCTAATTTAGTGATTTTACTACAGAAAGTATCTTAGATTAGCATTCCGTTATGTAGAAATTGTTGATACATCTGTTCGTACGAAGAACGAAATAAACTGGGCATTTCACATATTCCTGTTTATTTCATTCTTCATCCCAACGTCTTCTCGAAGTTTTGTTTGTATCGGTCTTTTGTTTTTTCTTAATAGGCACTGTTTACATATACTGCCAGCTATGATTACTGAGACCTGTAATTTGTCAAAGCTATATTATTTCTTTTCATATCATAGTGAAATCTGCTTTAAAATATAAACAGTATCTGCATTTATTTAGCCTGGTTCAGAATTCCTCAACAATTTTTAATCTTTTATTAAACCTTTTTATATGGATATAGGTGATTAATAATATGTTTCATTCTAGAAAAGACATCGTTGAACAAATTGGATTTCGCTCTAAAATTGAAAAGCTGCTATATATTTCGCTGTATTATCAGTTCTGTCAAAGTTACACTTTTAGATCTGAATGTTCTTATGAAGTATAGAAATCCATAAATTGCAGCACATTAGAGATACGATTAATTAAACTGGAATTTATGTGGATTTAATGGAATGGTTGTATTGCTAGTATACTTCAATAAATTCACATATTTTGTAAATTTGAATTCTTATAATGAAAAAAAGAACTACTTCGTTGGATTGGGTTTAAATTCACCGAAGAGTAATTTTATTGGTGTTAGAAGGAAATCGCTCAATCTTCAATTGAATAACACAAAAAATTTCTCCTAAAATTCCTGAGCCTGCTTCCAGGTGTCTCATTAACGATAATTCTGTATAAATATTGGATGAGGTGCATTACGATGGATAATCAGCCTCCTACCTTTGATTACTTTAAGAATATTATCACTACGCAAACGTAATCATTTGATATGAAAACTTATCGTTCATTCTGTTATTCTTTGTCAGTTGCAAAGATTTTTTTTTTTTAAATTTGCTTCAGGGAAAATGTAGCTTTGGATTCCATAGGAACAGGGTAGTCAATTATGAAGGGTTATGTCGAGTAATAAGTTCTATTTCATCTTTTCTCTTACGCTGGCATTAATTACTGAAATATTACCTGTGCAATGAAACAGAAGATATGTGGTAAGAGAAGAAAATTGCATTGAAGAAAAGTTATCAATGGCAAATGTTCATAGTAACATAGAGGAAATAAATGAAATTCATTTCGTTTCTATAGCGATAAATGATACTCTCCCATTTTGAGTATTTTTATTTGAAACTTCTAATGACTTTTTGTACCTACCCAACATAACTTTAGTAGCTTGAAATCAGTTTTGTTTCTTTATCGATTTTTTACTTCTCTCTTTCTTCTTCTGTAATATGAAAATATTACATTTTCATGTTTTAAAATTTTTCTTTCTTCTTTTAGAAAAAAGAAAATTCAGATCTTTCTGTTCTAGAAATTCATTTCTTTCTGATCATTTGAAGTTGGATTAATGTTCAGATATTGCTTATTAAATGTGAAATTTTTACCTGAACCGTTGCAGAAAAAGGGGAAGGAAATGAATTTACCTATTAGAACAAAACAATTCCTTGAACTTTTTCTAATAAAATGAGTATATACAGTGGAAATGAGATTCAATTTGATGAAATGCTTTGATGTCTTGACAATAATAGTGGCATACCGGAAAAAAGAATTTTGAAGAACGAAGAAAATTCCTAGGAGGATTGACATGAACAGAAGATATCTTGCATTTGAGAACTTCAGTTCAGTTTTTCTATTTAGAAAATTTAAGATTTGGAGTATCGAAAGAAATGGAGAATATGGAAACTCACGTTTAAATTCATATAATTCTAGTTAGAGATCAAGGCCAAGAGTCGGAGATTCAGCAGGCTCAAATTCCTTATGATTTCATTGTATTTGTCGCGAAAGTTATTCGAATAACCTTCGCGAAGGATGGAATAATATATCTCTTATAATTAAATTAATTAATATTTGAACCGATTCATTCCATTGTTAACATAAATCCTTTAACTTACACTCATTTTTATCTGAGATGAGATTATTAACACGACACGTCTTTGTCATTTATGGTTAGGAAAGGTCAACTTCAAACCCAAACAATGTACTGACCTTTGTTTACATGTTTCAATAATGTATGTCCTTTGTTTCATATACATAAGATTGTAAACATTGTCCTTTGTATCCTTTGTGTCATATGTTTACGCCAAAGTTAGAACAATGCTTCCTGTTGACCACTCCCACTAACTTATTCACCTATTTAACCGGTCTACCTCCGGACCTAGGTCAGATCTCACAATTGGGTTAATTCCGAGCAGTAGTTATTAGATCGACTCTCTCTCTATTCAATTTGCCTGTTATTCTAATTAAATTCTACTGTCAAATAATATATTACCAAAATAAATTATTGGTTTGATTCTCTGTGCCAATACACATCAGAAATCAGCCAGCAATTCAATCAACTTCCACTCCTAATCCAAACAACTTTCGCTACAGTACTCATTATTAACTGTGGGATTTTAGTGGATTTTAATTAGGCCAAAAGGTAAAATATAAGGCTATCCATTTTCTGATAACTCATCTTTCCTGACAGAGCAATGCTTTTAAGACTTTAGGTTTCGGAAATTTCAAACACTTTGTCGAGACGGAAAATTTTCCAAAAGGCATTTAAAATCTGTCATCCCAATTGAATGGTTTGAGGATTCCTTTAAAATAATGAAAAGTTATTGGCTAATTTTACAAAATATAACAAAGATGAATATTGGATAAAAGTTTGCGAATAAGAGAATCAGAAATTGAAATTTCTGATAGGAGACGGATTGAGAATGATTGGTTGGGGGCGGAAAGGGAAGATTCGAAGAATTGCATTTTGTTTCAAACAGATCCCTATAAAAGATATTCGATAAGTTCAACATTTATATTGGTTTTGGTAGAGGGTATGTCTAGGCTCAGATATTGCAAGCTTAGGTTTTATTAATAGGGGCATGCCCATTTTATGTCAGAGTCTATAGGCGTCTACGACGAAATCGATCTTAGCTTCTTCCAAGCGACTCCCATTTTGAGTAAAGTGGCAAATTGGTTGATATTCTAAGCAGTTGAATGATGAGTCGTATGAATAACTCCGCATGCTTTCAGTTCATTACAGGTATTATTGGCATTGTTTTAAAATTTTATAATGCATGAGAGTGTTTAATTTCCAATTCAGAATCACTGAGTTGGCACATGGAACTGATCAATAACAGTTCATCTCTTCTATGCCAGTTAATAAAGGTACTGAATACTGTGGAAAGGAGATCGGAGTGCTAATGCAATTGTATAACAAGGAAGCTAGAATAGGTCAACTATATGTATGACCTTTTGTTCATAGGAATCATAAATATGTGAGGGAATTATATGTGAATTAAACAATAGAGCTTGTTTATTCTTTTGTCTGTTGCAATCTGTACGCTTCCCTCCAATAAATTCTACTATCCATTATATACTTCTTGCGAACATACTTATTGGTCATCTAATACCTAATTCACCAAAATTGATTTAGTCATGATAGACTATTTCCTTTAAGAAGACTTTTTAGAAGACTGACAAATAGTAATTAAGATGACTTGATGATACTAGACAGCTAATAGATGGACAGCAAAACAGGCTGGAATAATTTGGCCGTTATGTATGACTTTTTATTGATTAGTTCATTTAATTAGCTGTAGTATAATTAGCTGTAGTATATTAGCTGTAGCTGTAGTATAATCGCTTTAGAGGTACTAACTCTCACCTAATGAGAAAGTGTAATCCACGTAGCTTTTACGTAAGTTGTGATACTAATGTTACTTCTGCTTTACGAAGAGTTGGCAGTAGCAGAGACATTTATTCTCGAAACAGCAATCAATGCAAGAATGTGAAATCAGCCAGCCATTGTTGCATTTCTTATATTGCCGTGATTCTATGAGTGATTTTTAGATATTTTTTATTTAGAAATTTTATTTTTCTCCTCGCAGTATTGGATTAAATCGTAGAAAACGTTGATCTTTTTTAAATGGATCAAAAATAGTTTTTTACTGCAAATTACTTCTTTACTTGAATTATTTGGAACTTCAGGTAATTCGGTAGTGAACATTCGCGACGGAACAATGAGTGAGGAAGAGCTTAAAATGAAAGCTTTAAAAGAGCTACAAACAGCCAAGGATCCTATAGAACGATTGCGACTACAATGTTTAGTACGCGGAAATGCTGGAATAAAATCTTTGGGAAGGTTTGTTTACTGTATATAAAATCATTCGAGACATATAAATTTCATGAATATATTTTTAAAAAAGGTAAAATTTAAAATTTCTTCCGTTAGAACTAAATAAATATGATTTCTAATTTGAATTGAAATTTCACTTGATGTTTGATTTTGAGTCCATGAAAAATATGCTTGTGACTTTTACTACAATTATCACATTACTTATTTACAAAACGATCCATCTTTACCAGATATTTTTCCTTTTAAAATTGTTAAATGGAAAGAAAATCATACAAATTTTCTCTCACATTGAGCATAAATTTTATGATTAATCTTTCGAAAGAATATAAATACATGAAATAAGACATACTTTTTCCTTCAATTCTTTGGGGATTTTAGTGATTCTCCCTGTACTCTTCACAATCTTCAATGTTTTCATTTATGGCATATTCTCCCGCTTAATGAGGGGAAAAATGCAAATGGATGTTGAGCTATTTTGAGGAAATAAGTGGAAGTTTTAGAAATTTTAACTTTACTTTTTATAATAGAAGTTGGTAATATATATAAATCAGATCGAAATGAGTGATGTCAACGTACGTGAACGTTTCAAAATTCAAAGCTAAAATATGTGTCAAATTCTCCTTCAAATTCTGTTATTCCATATATAAAATAATTTGGTGGATGCATCGCAGTGTATTCTCATAAGTTCTGCGTAGAAGTAGACATCCAGCTTGTGTGTCGTTGATCTCTACCGGATACCAAGCAGTGACTGACTAATTGACCAATTGATTGACGACCGAAATGTTAAAGTATTTTTAAATATGTTGGATTTTTTATCATTTTTTGAAAAAATTTCCAGATCATTCCGGATTATGGATGATAACAGTAGTCGTACGCTAGATTTTGAAGAATTCCAGAAAGGTTTGCATGACTTTGGTGTGAACTTAACCGATGAAGAAATTAAGGAGGTATTCAAAAAATTTGATAAGGACAGTTCCGGTTCCATCGATTTCGATGAATTTCTCGTGACACTTAGGGTACGTTAAGTTTGATTATTAAAGTTTTGGAAATTTCTATGGGCTTTCACGAAATCACTCGAGATCCACTTTCAGATACCATACGATTAGCGAATTCCGGATTCTTCAGTAATTAACTGAAAGTGAAAAGATCGCATAAATTTTTGCTTACTGTTTCTCCAAACAATTTTTATCACATTTACTGTGAGAAGAAATCTCTTTCAAAGCCATTTCTGTAACTTTTAAAACCAATATGAAAAATCCATGACTGTTTTTTGTTGTCTAAATTAATTTATCTTTCTTTTCATCAATATTTTGTGGATCACTTTAAAGGTATATTGAAGAGAAACTTTTGCTAAGCTGTAAGCAGGTGTCGATTATTATCCTATATTCTCGGATAAGATAATAATTGTTTCAAAGCAGGGAAGAATATGAGAGAATAGTTTAATTAGGAATTGATTGCTGGTAGGAAAAAGGTTGGGAAGCAGAAAGATGACACAATATGTTATTAAATATTTAAATCCAAAAAAATTGCAAATCGAATTGAAATCTAAACTAAAGGTGACAAAAATTGCAGCCACCAATGTCGAAAGCTCGTTTAGCGCTTGTCGATGCAGCATTCAAAAAATTAGATAAAACCGGAGATGGCATAATTACAGTGGAAGACATGAAGGGGGTTTATCATACCGAACGACATCCAAAGTATATATCCGGTGAGAAAACTCGTGAAGATATCTTCAATCAATTTCTCAGCAATTTTGAAATGAAAGGACATATTGATGGAAAGGTATAAAATTTACACTTCTGTGATATTATTCAAAATTTCATCTTGCTTTTGCATCTTATCATCAGTGGAGACATTGTTAGCTTTTATTAAAGCAGATTCTACCCTTAGGAATCTATGATATCTTGGGATCGAAGATTTATTTTTTAAAGTATCTCTTCTACGAAAAAATCAAACGAGCAATGTAAAATGATTATTTTTTGGGTTGCTCCACTTGAATTTCGCTTTAGACACTGTTAAATCAAATTTTGCAGAATTTCAACTCAAATGTTGCAGAATTTCCACTGCATGAATGAAATCTGCTCCAAAAAGTGCTGTTAATGCACTTAACATTTCTGTATTGTATCACTAAAACAGAAATACCTAATCAAGTAGTACATAGTAATAAGGCAAAATCACACAATTATTTATAGTTTTTCCGAAGAATTTAGAGCCACAATATTAAATAAAATTAACAATTTTTAATTTTAAATTAATTCAAAATTTTGGATGTTGAAATGGGAAAAATCAATTTTGAACTTTTTTGTACGATAATTTGTAATTAAAACATTGGTTCATACTCAAAATACCGAGCAAAAGTCCATGAATTATTGGAATTTTTGAGTTACCGTCTTACCATTTCAAGAGATTCTATAATTTTTTCTTAATTCACTTTTTAAACCTTAAATAGTTTTTTTTAATATTTTAATACCTTAAAATATGTCATTCACACTCCTAACAACCCTTGCTGCAGTTCAAATTTAGTTTACTATTTGATCCCATGGGTAAGATAAATGCTGTTTTGAATTTTTTGAAATTATTTAAAATACTATCTAATAATCTATTTACCGTTACGATCAACTTTACGTTCCTTCTGAGTTTATTATTGCAAATAGTAAATCTTATAAGTCTTCGAGAACAAAAGAAAAAAAAAAACTTCAATTTAACTACGTCCAGTAATAACTTCTTATTAGATAAACCAAATTTGAATTAAATAAAATTTAATAATTGCTATTTCACCGCAACTATTGGACGAGGATCTTTTGTATAGATTAGTACTACTATTACTAGTCCTTTTTTTGGTGACTTTTACCACAGTTTGAGATTCATCTTTTCTTTAGTGAAAAATTGTTAACTATCAAATTCCACAGACAAAAACTTTTTAATACGCTGTATTTATTCAGATACGCTGTATTTATTTCATGATAACTGGCCAAGTAATCTATTAGTAAATTAGTACTCAGAAATGGTTTTCCGATGAATATGGCGAATAACTGCTACTTAAATATTTAGAGATTAGGAAATATGTGACGGAAGTTGTTGCATAGACTCAGTTTTTTAAAAATAAAATTTGTTTATATATCTAAATAAGACAAGATCAAAAAGATTGATGTCAGGGTCAGAACGATATTTACTCTGATTGTTAACAGTTCAATTTTTCATTAATGAGATCGAACAGTTTCATTTTCAGGTGACAAAAGAAGAATTTTTGAATTATTACTGTGGTGTATCAGCTTCTATTGATAACGATACCTATTTTGATTTAATGATGCGAAATGCTTGGAAACTTTGATAAATCATTATCATTATAATGATGCTTACCATTGCTTACAGTAGTTTTTGCAATCAGTATCATAAAGGAAGAGCATTCGATATATCTATCAGTCCCAGAAGATCTCTTGATTACAACAAATTAGCCAATGTGAGAGATTTTTTTCTTCAAAAACCATTCTGTGGTTTATAAATATCAATTTTCGTTCTTTATTTCTACTGTATGTCTAAGATTCTATAAAGCTAACATTTAACGAATGAAATTACACATTTGTAATTTATGGTAGTCAATTCAAAGTATTCCTTTCTATAAAAGCTTTAAAAAGCTTCATTTAATTAGCGGAATTATTTGTTGTCTTTGGTTATGCAATTAAACTATGTTGTAAGAAGATGGTGAATAAGTATGATTATGATTTATATTGGCACAATGATTCCCACTTTTACTACATTTCCAAATAAAGAATGTAAATCTATTGTGTCAACAAAACATATGTGTTGTAGGGAAAAAGAGAGTTGATTACTCAAGTAACCTAAGATATCTTGAAAATTAGTGCATGAGGATGAAAGGGAAATACAAACGCCCGATCTGACATCAGGTAGGAGATAATATTGGTCAGAGAAGTCTAACTATTACTGTTTCAGACCATTGTTTTGACTGTCAAGATCAGCGACCATTCCGATTCTGTTGCAATTGCTTGCAGTAGTATCTATAAAATTGTCACTAAATTCATTGCAAATATCTTTGCATATACTTAATGCAATTGTAGTTTATTTGCATTCATACGAAATATATTTAAATAACTAACCTTTGGCCTGATAAATTTTAGTGGTATTCGCTGAAGCTCTGTTAATTCTTTAACCAGTACGTTTTTCGAATTTCCATAGTGAAGATTCATAGCATAAGGTAGTTTCTGTAGAAAGATGTACATTAAATGCTTATGTTTTTTTTTTTTTTTCCGGAAAAATCACATGAAAAAATCTAATCCATTTATTATTTCCTAGCAAGAAAATAGGAGTTTGGAGGAGATTTTTTTTGTCATTTTCATTGTGAAAGGACGATAGTGTTGCAACGAATTAACTGTAATGAACTAAAGAAACTGTAACGAACTCATTTGCTGAGTTTCTGTCCATTTCTGCAGCACTGGAGAAGAAAAATTAAATTAAAATGAGTTAAAAAGATGACAACTAAACACTGCGACATTTTATACTAAAATGTTGAAAGCATACTGCAAATGTTTTTATATTTGTTTTTTAAAATCGCATTCTTGAAGAATATTGAAAAGTACAAACCATTGGACCAGCTACACAAACTGCAAAATAGTCACATTTCCAAATACGCACATTAACATCACTGCCAACCTCCTGACCATTTTTCCAGAAGTAATCGGCTAACGCTTCGTTCTCACTTATCGTAGGTTCACGTAATTCTACCTGTCCCATATAAACAACCGATTCGGAAAAAATTGTGAACGAACACGGACAGTTCTGTAATATTTCATCTTATTTTAACTATGGCATAAAAATTTTGCAACTTCTATTTCTTCTTCTTCAAAAAAAAAAAAAAAGAAAAATGAAATATACATGAGAACAAATGTTACTGATAAAAATTCTATTGATTGTTGTGCAAGCTTGAAAAAGTAACTCTACCTGTCCCATATCAAGCAATCGAACAAAAAAAAAAAAACAATTTTACTCAAACCTCTGTCAGTCATCCAATTACCTCGTGACGTTAGATTTAATTCATTGTAATATAAACTTAGGTAAAATAAGGCAAAAGTAGAAATCTAACATTGATCAGATCCAATTGTTCATTGTACCCAACGCATAGTAACGTCAACCAGGTATCTTCCAATGACGGATCATTGTCTGCCTCTATCTGAAATATATTTAAATCTTTCCTGCAATCATATTTGTCAGAATATGACAGTATATCGTTGTCTCAACGACCTTTTTTCGCTGATGAAAGAAGTTTTGAAAAACCTGATGAAGCGCCACAAAAGAATTTAGTAGTAATTCACCATCTTTAGCTCCAAAATTCCGACAAAGTATTTCCCATTCCTGAAAATGAAATGAATTACTCATTATCTAAGGCTGATAAGCATCTATTGTTTAATAAAGAATGATAATTTGATTTGTTTATATTTCGGTACCTTATAAAACAGTGCAATGAACAATTTTTTTCTTTTATTTTATGCTTGAATCTATAGTAGTGTATTCAACAGGGAAATTTGCCCTCAAAGTGGATATCATGTGCACTTATGATCCAAAGTCCAAAATAATTTTCAGCCGATAATCAGAATTTTAGGGATTTTAAAGTTCATTAGAAGTTAGTAAATATTCATTATCTAACATAAATTGCGGTACTATTCAAAATAAACGAATCAAAATAGAGTAAACCATCAAAAATGCTTCATCTACAAGGTAAATGTGACAGCTTGCGAGGCAAATGTCATTTCCATGGGAATAGGAAATGTAAAAAAGATTCTTGAGTTACTCTATCAATGGAATTAGGCATAAAATGCGGAATAATCAAAGAGTTAAAATTCTTTCTCGTTCATCTTTGAATATTACCGTAATTCCGTGGCCAGTGTCATTCGAGCAATCAATTTATTGATGCATATTGCTGAATTTAAAATATGTAAATGAGTTACTACTACTGAACGGCTACTGAATGGTCAGCATGCATTTTATAAGTATTCTCGAAAAGGCTATCGATAAACTAACAACTAGGGGATTAAATTGTTCAGGAAAAATGGCCAAGAATCAAGGATAACTGATTGTCATGGATTCTTGTTTCCGAAACGAAAACCGCCTAAAATTAGTACGATTATGAAAACTGCTGTTAAGCATACAAGACCCTTGAGGAAAGCTTTTTAATTAGTGTTCGGCTTAAATTTATCGTTAATTATCGTTCTGCAGCAATTCGCAATCTTATCTCTAATTCTCATTTAGTTCCCATTGTTAATTGATATGTTATGCATGCATACATATATCAGTTTATATGATTTGTAAACACTTTCCTCATCTTAAATCCCGTGATATGTATCAGAATGATAAGATCGTTTTGTTGAACAAACCTATTCATTTTTCTTCACCGATCAAACTACTCTTATTTTTTTCCAAAATTTTGCTATGCCGTCTCATTCCAAATAGAATTTCAATATAAGTGAATAATTTATGGGTAATTATATCTAACAAATATTAGCAATTCTTTTTTCCCTTTCCTTATCAGATCTTCAATTTCCAATGATCTTCATGGGACCCACAACCGAAATATTAATAACAACTATTGTCATCTATTCAGCTTAATGTTACAAGCAATAAAAAATGGATCCGGAAATATGAGGACGGATAAAGTATCACTTGTGCAGAAAAACTGATAAAAAAAAAAATATTAAATTACTCGAACCTGATCCAAAACATGTTCATCGCTAGCCAATGTATTGTAGATATCAAATTCTTCTCGGCTTAATTTACCGTTTTCATCAAAATCGAATAGATCAAACATATTCATTAATGTCATCCTTAAATTTCAGATTTTATTAAATTTTTTTAAATTCTGTTTTCCTCCCAAGGAAATCTTTTTTAAGAGATTTTGTCGGGGTGATTTAAATTATGCTTCTAATTATCATTTTTCATATATTTAATGGAAAAATTTATAAATTCCATATCATTTTTTTCTATAAATCCTTTTACAAATTGAAATCTTTTTGCAAATCAAAATAACAAATCTAATCAAAACACAAATCTTTAAAAATGAAGGAAAAAATGATTTCTTTCTTAATTTAAAAGTTAAATAAGCTCATAGCATTCCAATAATTATAATCTTAAGATATCTAATATATATCATAGATCCTCAACTTGAAAAAGAATTGATTTATGTAAAGTTTATTTTGTTTTCTCTTTCTTGAATGAGATAGATAAACTAACTTGAAATGCTTTGTCAGTTTTCCATTTGAGTCCACCAAATTCATCTCATCGTTTGTGGAAGTCATAATGTTCTCCGAACAGTGCGCTGCTTGAATACTGATTATATATTCACCTGCTTGAAGTAAGCATTCTTCGCTTACATATTTCTTAAAATTAAAAGGAAATTTGGAATTAATTAAAATTCAAACATCCATTTTATCACTGTTTCATTGACTGCTTACATTTTTAAAACGCTTTTTTTTCGTTTTATTGGTACAGTGAAACTTCATTAAATTTAATAAGCCTTGTATCTTTGAAAATCTTCTGCTAAGTCACAGTCTCAAAGTTGAGATCGCACAAAAGTAGTTCAATTTGTTTAACTTGAAGAAAATCAATTTTCTTTTTTGAAATAAAAAAGATTACATCTTGTAGAATCTTCATCGTAACTGTAATTACTTGCTCCTCAATAGTATCATAGAGTACAATGTATATGTCATTTTTATAGTTCCGATCTGTTGGCTGATCATCTACATGAAATTGAATCATTATAAGAAATATCGAATTAACTCCAAAATGCAACTAAACAAGAAGAAAAAACTACGAACTAAAAATTGGATATTTCTCAAAAAATGGCAGTTCAAAATTGTCGCCATATATAAATTTCAACAGTCAACAGTTAATGTCATACTGCTTCTCCTCAATTTTAACTCATATGGAAAGGTATTTGATACAAAAAATGAACGAATTAATTTCGTGCTACTTCAAAATTGCGGAAAGATCTTCTAAAGTGCTATAATCCAATCACTTCAAACTAAACGAATAATTTGTAGAAATTGATTTGTAGAAATTTGAGAAGAATTTGATTTTTCCAAATCCTTCAGCATGAAATAATTTGGTAGGACAGAGTTGAAATATCGCGTTTAACTTTCATAGATATCCGTACTGATTCTTCACTCTTTAAAATATGACGCAACCTACTACTTATCAATAGTTCACACATGATGCAAACAATTTGTGATTGATTGAGAATGAAATGATAGTTCAGAATGCGATCATCATCGTTCATTACACGAAATGCTCGGCGAGTAACCTATAATAAGGTATAACAGTAAGTTAACGAAGTGAAATTGTGTAACGGTATGACAACAAAAGGCTTGTCTTCAACTGATAAGATTAAAGATATATGCTAATTAAAATGAAATGCGAAAACCTGCGAAGTGAATATTGGTATGGAACCATTTAAATGTTGAAGTTTCACTCCTGTAATTGATGATATGAAGAAATTTTTTTACAAAATGCAAAACTTCTGGAAATGTTTGAAATCTTCCAATCACAACTGAAAATATTATCTTAAGACAATACTTTCAGGCAATTTGCGCTGTAAATCCTTAGATTCTATGAGTTTTTTCGGCATCGCCACTTGTTTGTTGATGCATTCCTGCACGATAACATCAAGCAGCTTGTTTCGACTCTTCTCGAATTCATCAAAAAGCTACAAATATAAGTGTTCCTATTGATTTCTTTCATTCCAATTTATTTCTTTATCTCTTACTTTTTTGAAATAAGGTTTTTTTTTAGAAAAAAAGCGAATATTTTTAGAATCTCACAAATTCCTCTTCATTCTTTTAATTTCTCCTTCTCTCGCCAGTTTTATTATTGCCACTTTCTTTATCTGCCTACATCAGTTCTTATCTTAAGATCGTCTTGTAATCGAAGTTTTCTTGGATCAAGAGAAGATACTTGTGAGGGAATTTCACTTCATATTTTCATTTAGCATTTTCATCATTGCAAAACTTTACACTTCGATTTAGGGAATCCTTTCCAAGAATTACTAATTCAATTGTCTTTATTTTAGAAAATAATTAATCTTAAATTCAAAAGTATGCCTTTTTGCAATCAATCCTTCCATAACTTGCAAATGATTTCAAGAAATCCAACGTTGCCTTTATTTCATTCACATTCAGTTCTTGATCCTTAAAATTACCATCTATGGTTTTGTAGATGAATAATCTTACAAATATGAGGATTATTACAGATTTCTAATTTAAAACATATAATAGTAACAGTTCCAGTAAACATATCAATCATCGATATTTCCATCTCAATTTATTTTTCCAATCACCGCTCCAAAAATACTTGTTAAACAATATTTCTCAACGATATTACTAATGAATAACAAAATTTATCTTCTTCCCTCCTATCATTTCATTTTACATAAGGCTTCTATTTTTATAAATTTCTCCGCCTATACTTATTACAAAAGGTTAAAAAAACTCTTTTCAGTTGGACAATATTAACAAGTGAAAAACTCATGTGATTCAAATCTTTGGTAAAATATTCCACATATATCTAAATTAATGTCTCAACGCGCTTATAATTGCTAATATATCTCTATGACATTTTCTAGCAGTAACTTTGAACTTTAAGCAGAAACAATCATTGTGATATCTAACGCTCCGCAATGTACTTGAATGAAGTTAGAAGAAGTTGATGAAGGAAGTTATTTTGTTATTGTCGTCCAAATAAATTTTTAGAACAACTTCATTTTTCTTTTGTCACTAATTTACTTACAATCTAAGAGTTAAATGATTCACTGTTTCGTCATTTCATTTTTAGTATCTATTTGGTATTGTTGATTCTGTGATGATTTAAATATCCATCAATTTGATGAAGATATTTGAATTCTGAGGTATGCATAGCTTTCACGAGAATTTTTTCATTTCTTAAATAATTCGCTATTTTAATCAAATATTCCAGAAAAAATTAATTTAAAAAATCAAAAACAGTTAAATAAATTTTAATTTAACTTTCAAACCTCATTCAGTGATTTAGCTAATTCTTTCAATTCAATAGAATACCAATTCTGCCCGATTTTATTCATACAACTGCTGTTTTGTTCCATTATTTCCAACAAATTTGTCACAGGTAGTTGCTCAAAAACTTCATAAGCTTTGTCGAACGGATAATAGTCTGAACATAAAGAAAGATTATTTAAATTGATCAGGTCAGGTAAGTTCAATTCAAAAATTTAATATCGTGATAGCTAGAACTGAAGTAATTAAATCTTTGATTAATTCATTTGAAAACACTTGATCTTCGTGATGAATGATCGCCAATGATTTTAGCAACTAAAGATTGCTCGGAGTGGTTTCCAATAACTTTTGAATGATTGATACTTTTTACAACAGGTTCAGTTGTTGGAAAGGGCTGACTGTTGACAATTTGAATTATTTTTTGAGTTCAATTTTTTAAATTCATTTTGTTAACTTTTCAACGTTCAATTTAAGTCTGAACAAAGGCATTGATTTTTTAATGAATTTTATAAGTAAGACAAAACATCCGATCCTTTTCGTTTTGTTTCTATTTAAATGACTTGTTCTTGGCATAAAATCTTTGTTCTTTTCTTCAAATATAATTTGATTTCTTCCAATTCTCAAATGCAACATATTTTGTTAAATAGTAGCTATTACTAATAATTGATAGCAAAGTGAAAAGAGAAAAATTTTTCTAAAAATTTTATCAGTAATAAAATGTATATGTTTATATGATAGTTTTGAATTCCTTGGAAGAAAATTTAACATATTTAAAAAAAATCAAATTTTTTCTGCTTCATCTCAACTTATGATCTCTAAGAAAGTACTCCGATGGAGAAAAACAATTTCAATCGATTTTTACCCATATTATTCCGCACAGTTTTACTCATTCTATTCATTTTTTCATAGTAATTCATAATTTCAAATTATGCCGAAATATCGGATATAAATTATTAGATAAAATAACTTATTCCAAAGCATGATATGCTATAAAATTTTTTGTACTTTCCAAGTAAATCTTCAATTTCTAAGTACAGCATGCTATAACAAAATAACCCATTTTTAGAATTACTCTCAGAGCTTTTTTTTCTGAGTTAAATTATATTGTTGCCAAAATAATGGCATAAAAAAACAGAAGAAATGATAGTTTGAACTGCCAAATAACTTATTTCAAGAAATAAAGTGTGTGTTATTTCCGGCTAATTTAAAAAGAAAATGTTGTTTCCTTTTTTTCTTAATGTTCTTTGCTGTTTTCAAAGGCAAAATTTTCATTAATCTTACTTCATACCCTCTAAATCCTTGTCATTTTCAGTCTTTCATTTAATGAATACTTTTAAGAGTTTTCGCAGTATTTCCTTTTCTCAGTAATTTTTTCGAATAAACGTTCCTTCACCGCTAGTAAACTTTCAAATTTTAAAGATTGAAGCTCTGATAGGAATAAATTGCCCAGTGTATCTTTTAATTTTTGTTAGAATCAGAACTTTAAAAATCTCGCAGACAGGATTATAGACTATTTACATTCCTTGATGAGTTTTTTTTTATTCGGAGAAAGAAGAATCGATTGAAAGAGATTTCGCTTCTAAATTTTTATGCAAAAAGTTTTAAGGTTCAAAAATTACATTGTATGATTTCCGATTTGAAGATTTCCAATAAGGAAGAGGCCTCGATTTCACGGAATTTTTTTTTTCACTTAAGTTCTTCAAATAATTTGTTTATAAATAGAGCTCTATTTGATCTTTTTTAAAAGAAATTACCTGTAGGTCCCAAGTCCGATATCAACAAATCTTTACCAGTAGCGATTATAATTTCATACAACTGCAAACGATTCACTGCATTCCGCAGATCTTCTACCTCATTCAAATATGCATTCACGAATCGACGTTTTGCATTAGATTGCATTAGACCACCACTTCCAGTTTTTCAATTTGTGAAAGCAAAAGTTATTCTGAAAAGATGTGAGCTACTATGGAAGAATATTTCAAGATACAAAAACAGTTAATGAAATAATTCCCACTTTTAGATACGATACCCTCAGAGAGAATATGTGTGGACTCAAACATATTTTCCAGATGTGCGAAGTTAAATTTTTGGAATTGATTCTACGTTAGACAAATCCACAATTTCTGATTCTTTTTTTTCACTATCCACATAACATTTTTCATTTCAAACTCATAGATTTTAAATAATACAGAAACATTGAAGTGATCAGGCGATTAATTATATGTCATAGATTTTCAGCAACGATGAATGTTTACACTTTTCGGTTGAATAATTCTCAGAATAAACATCGAAAGAATCATTTCAGAAGAATGACTCATTACAACTTTTAAAACTGTTCTAATTATAACATATCTTTAGGATTAGGTTGAAAATTTCTGACAATCCGAGGAATATTTGATGTGAATGAAAAATGAAAAGGGAAGTAGCGATAGCTTTTGGGAATAAACAACAAGTTAGCTAACTATTATACAAATACATCATGACGATGATAATTCATTCGTAACTATGGCAACTGATATTCCATGCAGATTTAGAGCTGTATTGTGTCATCGCAATTTTAATCAGTAAATGATAACAGTAATTAAATTAAAAATATGAAGGAGCGTTTGATTTCCTCTCAGAAATACAAGGTGATAACACAAATACGTCCTTGCAAATCTTTCAAAAGCATAGAACTTCCAATCAAAAATTTGGTAGTATTTTCGAAAATAATATGTTTTTAATCATTTAGAAAAAATAATATAATGAGTAGTATCGCATGCATTGTAGTATTCCAGCTAGAAAGGATACTATGTGTTTCGTAGATCCGCTGGTACCATAATTTCGTGAGAGTTTTTTTTTTGATTTGGATAATTCGTTTTTTACAGACAAGAACTGTTGTAAAGGTTGATTTGAAGAATAGAGGAATTAATGGCAATCGACGTCACAGTATGATTCGATGGAGCTCTGATCAGCTAGAAGCGATTTATTACGGTAGTGACCTTTTGTCCCAAAGTAACTCTTCTTAAAACTGACTTTTTGTAACAAAAAAGTGATTTTCTTTGGAAGTTCCAACCTACACATACATACATATGTGAACTGGGAATGGTCTACATGTGTTACAGTCCTGTTGGATACAATAAGGATGAACATGTAAGCAAGGTCACATTGTGTTACAATCGTAAACATCGTAAACAAAGGTATGCTAAATGTTACAATCATAAACAAGGGTGAGAATACCACTAACCTTGTCACATTCATTAAAAACAATTTATAAGATGAATTATTCTAATAACTGGTAAAACACAAAATACTACAATTATTTGGACATAAATTATTTGAATTTCGTTACACATAACGTATTCTAGCAGCGTTCTTCAAAATCTCAACAATGCCAGAAGTTTGACATGAAAACTGAGTGATCTTAATGATCTGCTTCGCCTATTTAATTCTGATCCTCATATTGTACTTATTACAAATATTTTCACTATCATTTATCATTCATTTAATTCGCCCGACAAGTTACTTCTTTTTTTTAATACCATTTCAAATTTCACTTCGTTTTTGCATGTGGTAATACATACCAAATGTGGCTTCTACGATAACTCTAACTTTTTATTCTCTCGAATTTTCACATTTTTCTAGAAAAGTAAACACTTCTCGAAGATTCAGAAAAAAATGTCCTTCTGAGACGAATCGCTTGACTTCTGCAGCTGAACTACTAAACCGAAATGTTGTAGTTGATGCTCTTTTAGAGGTCAAAGAAGATATTCAACAGTGTGTTGTGATTGTATTTCTTACATTTTTGTGTGCTTATATTTATTTTTCGTTTTTCCCCTGTTTCATTACCATTTCTCTACATTTTCTACAAGTATTTTTCACTTAAACTTATTATAATGGACATGCCACTGAATTCAGTTTATTTCAACATGCAAATTAGATCAGCTAATTACACTATATTATCGTCATCGTTACTCAGTGAACATGCAACGTTTTCTATTCCAATTGCTTCACTAATTCACTTCATTTAAATAAATTCAAATTTCTCCATATGTTTCATGATTTTAATATTAGTAGTGGCTTGTTCCATTTCCATGTATACTACTATTAGTGCTTAACAATTACTGATCAGAATTCCTATTTCATTTCAACTGTAATTGCAATGCGATTCCGGTGATTATCGAGAAGAAATCTTATTTCTTCCAATATGATATTTATTTCTTCAAGTATTATACTCATATTTATTCATTTTGCAGATAAGTAAGTGAATTGTGCAGGATATTTCTGATCTTTAGTTTGGTAAGGAAAGGCTTATATGAATGAATGATAAAATCAATCTGAGACTTATTACCTTTACCGGTAGTATCGAGGCATAAGTTCAGTGATTATCTAAATTACTACGCATCTTTTTATTATAACTATTTTATGTTTTCAAGTAAATCCATGCTATGATTAATTTTTTTTTCCGCAAAAAAAAGGAAAAATTTACAAAAAATGTAATTTATTTTTCAACCATTTCAATAGAGTTTTATTATATATATTCTAAATAAGTCACCTGTTCTAATTTTTGACGATTAATTAGACAAAAGTTCGAAATTCTCCTAAAGGACAGAGAAATTGAAGGCTTGAAGACAAAAAAAGGGAATTCTTCCTATCGTATTCATTCGTTATAAATAAACAAAAGTTTTTCTTTAATACTTTCAGCAATTGATGTAACATTTAAACCTTTGTAATAAGCAATTTCAGATCCTCAAGAATTAGTCTCTCCCACACTACTTTATATCAAAGACAGTATTTATCGATACTTTTCGAGATAATATGGACAGTCAAAATATTCAAATTTTGCCATAATTTAAAACGAAGGATAATTAGCTACAAAAACAATACCGTTTAACTTTTTTATGCCATTTTGCAAATGAATATGACATCTTACAGAAACATTTGAGAAATGTCTTCTGTTGATTGATGATGCAAGAATTTTGTTTAGACGTAAATGAATAATGCATTTCAAAATTGAAGTGCTAAAAATAGTTGCATCCTCTTCTCAGAAGAAAGTACTAAGGAAATTTGCACAAATCTGCCACCAATGCCATTAATTGTCTATTTCTTTTAGACAACATCAGGAATATCATTCCAAAATTTTTCATACTTAACTTATTTATAAAAACCAAGATCAGATGTAGAAATAATCAGTAGAATCACACGAAGATTATAACATTTTTCACATAAAATTTCTGTACTTCACGAAGTTATTTTATTTGATTTTCATATGTAAATTACAGTGATTCCACAGTAATCATCTGATAAAGAGTAGACGTATACAATTTCTCCTCAGTACAACTAAATTTAAATTTCATTTAAAAGATTTCAGGATAATATCAATCCATTCAACAAATGTTACAACGAATGGCATGATGGTTGAGGATATTGTTACTGCTCGATCTTCTAAATCCTCCATTCTATCAGCTACGAAATGACATTAGGCATTGTTTTTCTTATAAAATCCCTTCAAATAATTCCAATTTTTAATGAGCTTCCTTATTCTCATGCACAACTGAAACTTTAAAGGCAAAATTTCCATTTGATACGACGCAAATATCTATGTTTGCGTCATTGTATTTGGAAATTGTTAAGTGCTGGAAAGATGAGATGGATAACATTCTATGCTTCAAAAAAAAAGAACAGAGATTTTTTAAAAACTCAAGTTTCATAAACACTTCTTTGCTCTACATTGTAGCTTTTCTCATCCTCATGTTTATTATATTTCTATTTCTATTTCATTTCATATCAGTCAGTCTTCGGTAATGTTAACGTATATGAGTTCAAAATTTATCATAATTGCATGACAGAGTATTAAATTGTTCTTCAGCTGTAAAGATCTCCTTGAGCTTTTTTTTTCTTCATTGGGAAAAATTTAAAATGAGGAAACGACAGCAAATTGCTTTTTTAAACAATGTAATTACAAATAATCTTCACAATTCTATAAAAATTATTTAATTATAATAGCAAAGAAATATAAGTTGTAGCTCAAAAGACGGAACGGAAGAAAAAGAAAATCAAAAATAAAAACATTTCTTTCAGTTCTCAAACTTCTAATAATTAAGCCCTAATTAGGGTGTAAATTCCCTGAACTTTGGTGTCTTTCAGAAATTGAATTAATTGATTTGGTGAGAAGGGTGGAAAACGCGTCTAATTATAAATCTCTAAATAATTTTACCAAGTTTTTGATATTCCGACATATTCTGCTATGATCGCCCTAACTAATTAAATTGATGGCCCATTGGTCGAATCAGAACCAAAAAGAATTCTTTCCTATTTTTGAAAATAAAATGATCTTTGCTAGTAATTGCTTACTTTTGATTATTGAAAATTTCCCCTTACTTTCTATTTGTCTTACAGATCAGATCAGAAAGAATAATTAAACTTTTTTATAGCTAAAACTTCCTCATCAGAATGGCTCATTCACTATTACTCAAAAAAAAGAACACATTTCAAAACCATGTTGGAGACACATTTATGGCTATCATAAATTTATTCTGGCCATGCCTATCGTATAGTCTAATAATCATTTTAAAATTGCCACCAACTATTAAAGCAAAAATGGCCCGTCTCTCCCACTTCTTCTGTGAACAAATGAACAAATTTCGTGATTCTTGCCAGTTTTTTTGAAGCATCCATATCGATCATTTAATTTGAACACTCAAAAAATTAGAATTTATTCACAACAGTCGTCACTCTGAGCTAATGCACAATTGCGTCAATTGGTAGTCTCAGGAGGAACTTCATAATTTAAGTGCGGAAATGGTAGAACTCTTTGGATAAACGAGGAAAGAGCTGTTATTCTCTTATTTTTGATCAAGTAAATTCTATAACATTTTTACGTAGAAAATCGAAATTTTTTTTTTAGATAAATAGCTTAAGAATGAATTTTCATAGGTATGAATATTGTAGCAAGGAAGAAGACCTATTATAAAGGTCAAGTGCCAATGAACAGTCTACATAGCTGCAACGAGGAATTTTTCGCAATTTCTAGCATTGTAAAAAAGTTGAAAACAAGAGGAGGAGCGGATTTCTTCGACAGTTGAATCACTTTTAATATCATTATGCTGGAGGAAGTATGATATTGCCTCATACTTTGTAAGAATATCCTCAAGTGATGCACACATTTAGATTGACCTCGACTTTTCCGATTTCATGGATACTATTAATTTGTCACTTCCATCGAAAGGTTTGGACCTCTTCATTCCTGTGAAGAGACTTGAATTCTTCCTACGACGGGATTTTCTACTCAGTACTTCGGGTCATTCCATATTCTGCTTACTCTCTGATCATTTGAATAAGCAAAATTTTCTTCTTTTACTTCATTCACGTTCAAAGTTTATCTTCATTTTCTACGGTTTCCCATTTCAAAATTACTGAGCTAATTAGTATCTATTCTTCTTTCGCTTTGCTTCCATTGAAAATAATTTTTAAAATATTATTTCATAAAATGTTCTACTGTTTAATGTTAAAAGGTTCTAATATGTTATATCAAATTTCTCTATAATTTTTCCATTCAAATAAATCTTTATCGAAGCTTAGAGATAGTCATTTTCTCCTTTTTTAATTTACTATTTCCGCTTATTTTAGTGGTTGATGAACAGTACTTCTTGAAGATATTGCAATTTATCTTACTCTTTCTATTTGCTTTCAAAAGTAATTAGAGACTCCCTTTTACAATTGTAACAATACAGATTAAATTGAATTTGCAATTTTCGAACAGCATGGCCAATTTTGATTTCATTTTTTCTTTTTTTCCTTATTCGATAAATTCACAGAAATAGAACAATTATTATACGACGAGGAATTTTTTGTTTTATTTAGTTGTCTTAGCATTGTTTGCTAATAAAGAGTCATTGAAACGGTAAATTAAAATGGTGGGAAAATAACGTAAACTTCGATATTAGCCGATTCATTCACCAAAGATGTAAATTTAGAAGATAGAGCATAGTTTACTTCTACTTAGACAGACTTCGTTTTTGTAATTGTGATGCCAGCTGAGAATCCTAATAGTGTCAAACAAAAACTTTGAACTATTTAAATCTTATCAAAAAATCTCTCATCTTTTTGCCTTTGCTAGGGATAACTACTCTGCTTGAATAATTTGTATATATCAGCATTAAATCCTTCAGTGATTCAAAAGTTAATTTATGAAATTAATCCGAAACAATAGACACTGAGTGTAAGATTTTCGCGTCATTTTTCCTCGTCAAACCTAAGTCACTTTGTTTCTCTAAATTTAATCGTTTTACTAAATCAAATCAGATCATTTTCGCCTGCTGAACTGGCTTAATTATTTTATCTCACGTGGTTTACAATTTACTGATTAATACAGTTTGTAATTACTAATAAAGTGATAAACCGATCCTTCTATTGACAACATTTGACATTTCAGCTGATAAATGGAGTTGATGAAGGGCATTATAAACTTTTTTCTAAAAAACATGAAACTTTATATAGCATGGAATTGCGGCGATATAAAAAAGAAATAGTTCTGATGAATCATTTATTCTTCTCACGCTTTTATTTTTATATTTATTGAACTTTAAAACAGAGATATGAATGATTAATGGAAATTTTTATTTAAAAAAAACTCAACAAGTATTTTCCCTTTATTAGCATTAAATTCAATGAATATTAAACGTCGGCTAAAGTATTTAGAGTAATGAAGTCAGAGTATTTCAGCTGAAATTAATTTTAGAATCTGAACCGGAAAATTATACCTAAATAAATGTCAAGCCTAGAAAATACATTGGAAAACATGAACTTTCAAAAATACTATAAATTTTCAAATCAGATGCTACTAACTTTCTCACGTCTTTCTGAGAATCCGACGGAGATCCTATATCATTCATATCACATCATTTTATCTTTTCTTTCGTAGCAATTTTTTTAACTTCAAAAGTTGGAGTAATAAAAAAAAGTTCTCATCTCCTTTATAGCGCAATGAAATTTCCATTCTTAGCAAAGAATGATTATTATGTTAGCATTTTCTACTTGACTTAATATCTATATTTGTAAAATTGTTAAGAATTCCATTTAAAGGTAACTGAATCATTTACAATGTTGAAGTATATCGGCAGATCGAACAACTGATGATGAGTACTGCGTTGAAGAGGAACGGCATGGATGATGACCCGTGTTCAAATCTCACTTATCCTGCACCAAATATCACTGAATACGTCTTTCTCACGCTTGGAGAACGTTGTCTTCCGGTAAAAAGAGTGATATGACATTAATCGGATCTCCAAATATCTTTCATCATTAAAGCAATCCAAGAGATCTCTCTTATTTATAATTCATAATTATTTTTCAGTATTCGATTGTTCTACCGATGGTTACTTTTTACATTGTAATATTTGTGATGGGTATATTTGGTAATATATCCACTTGCGCTGTAATTGCAAAGTGTTCATTTATGCATAATACCACAAATTATTACTTATTCAGTTTGGCCATTTCTGATCTGCTCATCATACTCGTTGGTTTGTTTATCGTGTTATGCTTGAAGTTTACTATGATTGAATTCTTGATCTTATCAACGGTTGATATTATAGGTTTACCGATGGAACTTTATGATGTATTGGGCAGCACATATCCTTATAAATTTGGTACAGTAGTATGCAAAGTTAGAGCATTTTTGGTTGAATTTACATCATATGCATCAATTCTTATCATATCAGCATTTACAATGGAACGATGGCTTGCTATTTGGTAGGCCTAGAATGGTACTTTAAAACTATGAAATGTATAATGGTAATTTTAAGAGATTTGAGCAGTAACCTACACATAGGTATTGTAAAAGCACGTTTCGTTCTCATCCTAAAAGATACTCATATTACTATTGAATGGTACTTCTGCCATCAATTAATACCGAGAAATAAGTTCAATTTGAAAATTTCAGCTTCCCACTGCAAATTCTAAACGCTTCCTCAATTTCTCGAGCATCTAAGGTAATTCCTGCAGCGTGGTCTATTGCTTTTATTGGCGCACTTCCGATAGCTTTTGTTGTGAAAGTTAATCGGCTTGCTTTGCCTCTTTCTGCTATCAACAGTTCATGGGTTCATTTGGTGGGTTCTTCCTTACTAGAATTTGAAATTTATTTCACAGTAAGACATTTTCAAAAATGAGACTTCAGCACTAACCTGAATTACTTCAGGTGTCAAATGATGGCCAAACAATTATAAATACTGATTTCTGTGCAATGGATGTGAACAATCCGGACGCTCAAAAGTTTCTGACTTATTTTGCCTTTACAATATTTTTTTTATTACCTGGTTAGAATTTTTCAAATTTTTTCGACAGATTAATAAAAGTTATTAATGCTCCTTGTTCATCCATTAGCTAACTGTTTAAATTTTTCTTGAATTTAGAAGTAAGCAGTGCATCCTTACATACTGATGAAATTCCATACATTTACGAATCTGTTAATCTTTTTGCTTAGCGATGAATTTGAGAATTCAAGCTTCGGACATGTAATTTTTCACAAAGCAAATAATAACATTTCTCCATTGCCGAACATTTCAAATAAGAAGGTTTCACTTTTAACTCTTTCTATTGTTTCAAGAGGAAAACATTTCTGATTGAATTGATTTTAAGCAGTCTTCATAACAATTACGCATATTTTAATCGTTATGAAATTACGACGGAAAGACGAATGTTTAAACAGTGATGGACAATTATTTATGGGTAAATCAGCAATGCAAACAAATTCGATCATTAAAGTACTAGGTAGAGTTCAAATTAATGTTTTTCTGTTTTATTGAAATCGAAAGCAAGAAAGTTGAAGAAGGATAAGAGAAAGCGAAGAGAGCAAGAGAGATGGTGTAGGAAGTTAAAATTTATAATGAATTTTGTTGGGCCTAAAAATTTCTCCTTAGAAAGCGATTTTAAATGAATCATTTTTCATCAAATAAACATTCATGATTATAAAATATTGTTAACTAAGAAATTCCCATGAAATGCAAAATTTAACGGGTAAATTGAATAATTTATGTATTAGAATACATCGTAGACGAGAAAATTGCGAAAGTGTTTAGGTAATCGCTGAGTTATCTGACTGCCACATTCCTAATCATCAGATATGCTCGTAATACTATTTAGAAAAATTATTCACTGCATATAAAATTTTGCATAATTGGGTAATGAGTAATGATCGGAACCTTATAAGGAATCATCTAGCCGCAAGAAATGGTGATATACTGAGTGAGAAAATAAGTGGCTGAGTATTGATATTGTAAGAAGTAAGCATTATTTCTTATATAATTAACCAGAAAATTAAGTGATCTAAAAATTGCTACAAAAATATCGGTCTACAGCTCAGATATTAGGCGGAATAGTTCTCAGGTATAGTAATTTAAAGTTGACAGATGGATAATATAACGCTAAACAGGTTTCATAGCTATTTTTGGGATAAATGACTGAAAAAACACATTAATGAAAATAATATATTTCCATCTAGACTACTCATATCCTACCAAGAAATACTGGATCAGAATGATTCCATACTAAGATGACACTGTACTTTTGAGTCGACCTTTCAGTTATCATGATAAGGATCTGAGATCAATATGATAGAGAAACAGAATGATCAAAGAACTGATGTTGGAAATAGCGAAACATCCTTTCAGAGCAAAAAACGGTAAGCAAAGATTGACAAAATTCGAGACACCAAAATTCAAATATGTATTTAATTTCTCTAACAGATTTTCAGCATCGATAGTGATAGTATTTTTCTTATCATGGTTACCATTTCACGTACAACGCTTGCTATCCATATTTTTGCTTGAGAGTGATGGTAATGGCGGTGTTCTACACACTCTTTTCATCTTGGTTTTCTACACATCAGGTATTAAGTCTTGATATTATATAATTCAACGATGTTTCATGGCTAAATTGAGTTTCTCTTCTGAATTTCAATGATTTTTTCTATACAAAAGTATTTGAATCACTGGTTATTTTAAAATGAACAAAAAAAGAAATATTTAGGTTGCTGTTACTACTCGAATTCTGCTTGCAACCCTGTTCTATACAGTATTTTTTCCAAAAACTATCGGCGAGCTTTCTTGCAAACATTCATTGGTAACAGTTTCACAACGCTAATTTTTCAACGCTCTATGATTCAGGGAATCGGGATACTATTATTTCAGGTAGAAAACAATCAAATCAATTGATGAGTTGTATGGATGCTGGTAGTAAACGTCGACGTAATCTGTTCCAGAAACCAGTTCTGTCCCGGCAGATTTCAGACAGGTATATTATTATGACATTTTGAATTATAGAGTTTAAAACTTAAAAACTTGAGATACTTCGAAGTCAGTTAAGAGATGGTTCAAATTTGTCATCGGCTAAGCGATCTTGGCAGAATATTACGGATGTCTACCAAGTTTGTCGATGAGCAGATTACCAGTGATGATTTTTATCAATGAAGTTGCAGCAAATTTTAGAACGACAAACTTCATTAAACATCAAATTAAATATTATTGGAATATTTCAAATAAAAGCTTAAAATTCCGATCTCAAAGAGTTTTTTTTCCTGTTTGTTAAAAAGTAAATAATGTCCCACTACATTTAACAATATTATATGAAACTTGATTATTTTTGTTCAAAAAGAGTTGTAGAAAGTTGTGTGACACGTATGATTCAACGCTTCGAAGAACTTTTCTATAACATCATCAATGATATATCATCATTTCATTTCACATCATTACTATGTGATCGTATCATTTAATCGGTGAAAGATCTTATATTTCTTACTGTTTGCTGACAAACAAGTAAATTGCTCTTATGTCTGCTTAAACATTTGTTACTTAAAAAAGAAATAAGTACGACATCATTATAACGTCGTGATCTTACAAAGATCATCAAAATCAGCAAAAACGTGTATATATATACATTTTTTTGACTTGAAAATTTTGGAAGCCTCCTGTCAACCAAATATTAGCTATCATTTCTAAAAGTAAAATTTTGTTCCTTTGCATGCAAAAAATCCTTTTTAAAAGCTCGATCGATTCTAAAGAAGAGTTTTCCTCGTAAACAAACTTATTTTGATCGTCATGACTGATAAGGATATCTTAAATTTAGTCATATATTTTAAAAGTGCAATTACTTTCGCATGACCCAATAGTAAGCTGTAAAAATACCCTCCATCGTGACAGAAAAAGTCTGAACTTTTTCAAATAAAATTATCTGCCACAAAGAAGGAAGCCGTACAGTTCTCAAGTTGCAGTAATATTAAATTGACAAACGGATAATCTGTAAAGCAAGAGGGCTCTTACCACTGTACTAATCATTTATCAGTATTATGAATCAGGAAAATCTCACTCAGAAAACTTTAGTCTTTTTCTTTCTAAATGATGGATTTAAGTGTTTTCTCTCAGCCCACATGAAGTATGACTCTCTAAACCAAAGAAGTATGAAGGAAATTTAGACGAAATGTAAAAGCTATATGGAAGCAACGTTGCTTCTCATCTCAAAGTTCAATGTACTGTTGTTCGTAAGTTTTCGAGCTAATTTAATTCTTATAATTTTTTTAGTGATATAAGAATCAAAAGAATTGAGGGAAAAAATTATTGGGAAATGAGGGATTTAGCTCATGCATCACGCTGTGTAATATTCTCAGATCTAAACCCCCGTTATTTCTCAAACTATTCAAAGCATTACTAATTTGTGCTCATCGCTTCAGGATTCAGCTCATATAACATTTCCAAGAGTTACTGCAATCCATATGCCTACACAATGTTACATCATTCCTGCTCCCTAACATAAGTGGGAATCGCAAATCACACCTTAGAACATAAGAGTTACATTCTCTCATACACGACCTTGGAACCTGATTTGAACATGCCAATTTATTTTATGCAATTAATTTCAAGACAGAAATCGAAATCTGAAATCACGGAAACTCCAAATGAAACAAAATATTTCTTAAACATACAATCAGAAGCAGCCCACTAAAGAAAATTTGCTGAAAGTTGACTATGAATAACAAGAGATAATATCAGTAATACACAATTAAGTCTCCAAAGGCTAGAAACTCTGTTATTTTGAGATCTTCGGTTCTGAAAGTCGCAAACATTTCAGAGAAGTACTCCAAAAAGTCTTTTAACTATTAAAACATGCCTACGGAGACGAATGCAAATGGTTTACAAAAATGGAAAATACAAACATTTCGAACAGCCATGCTATATGAGAATTCCGATTTGCCAATACACCGCTTACGTATTCTCTGCATCGAACTCTGAGTAAATACAGCCAGGGTATGAAAATCCTGCTATAACAATTTTTTCTTTTTCTTTTTGCCGAATGTATAAGCTTCAAAAACACACTGTGATCGAAACATTTGTTGAAGAAATCTCAATCGAAAAAAAATCAATAAATGTGTGACACTAAAACTATGGTCGAAATTATTCCATTTTCAAACTATTCTGGCCCAGACTTGAAAAATCGACTGAGAAATCCCTCCAGCTCAGAGATTATTAATGACAACATGTACAATCGGAAATTACAAAAATGAGAACAAAAAAATCACCAACACACTGTGCAAAAGCTATACAATTGGAAACTTTGTACAAACACATACAAGAATTCATTATTAATCAAATAAACTGATAAAACTCCAACCCTACTGAAGACTGAAAGCATGAAAAGCATAAAAAACTTTAAAAATTGGATAATTTCCTCACAAAAAAGCCATTCCAATGAGGAAGAGCGGTTTTCATTAATAAGAAATAAATCTTACTGATAACGAACAGGCTTCACCCAGCCCGTTCATTGCTGCAGCACCCCCAAGCCATTATGAACCCGGAAGTTTAATCAACAGTATTGAAGACCAGCCGTTGATAATTTTGCGTCTAGTCTCTAACAGTCTAAATCTAACAGAATATAGTTATGATGCTGATGAGTTGCACTCAATTTTGAAGACATCAAGCTGACATATAATTTCACTCAGTTATCGGCCTATTCTAACTTGTAAAGACATGAAACAGCTATACCACAATTTTAGAATCATTACACTCGAGCATTTCCTGTCCCGTCTGTACCGCAATCTAGTGTTGATACCAACTAGCTTCCGGTCAAATATTGTTAAATACACTAAATCTCACCTCACATTCAAACTTGCTTCTGCTGTACCTATATAGTGGATAAGGCGATAAACGAAACAGTTATTACTTATGAAAGTGGAACTTGTGTGGGTGAAGAAATACTCTTACTATTTCCAGCATTTACTTGGCTTCTTCCGTCATTTTCTCAAAATAAAGTTTCTATTAGTTGCTAAAAAGTAGGATCTGATGAGATTAAGAAAAAAAAACCATTGCTACTAAAACCTACTTCATCAAAATGCCTTTTTAGTGCCTTACAAATGTCGCGTACTTTGATCCGGGTGCTTTACATCAATTTACTAGATCAGGATAACCGATAACTGTTACAGATTCAAAGACTGGACGTTTAGTGACATCAAAATGACACGATATGAGGGAGAAAACATATATTTAGGAAAATTTAATAGCCTTGTGCCACAAGGCAATAATAAAACCAGAAATGCAAAAAAAAACCCCGACATTTTGCAAAATATCAGATTTACAAAACTGAGAAAGCTGATAATTGAATGCGCGGCAAAAGGAATTTCAATGATTTTATATAAAATTCTGCGTAAAATTCAGTACCATCTTCGAATTTTTTCTAATGTAAACTAGCACAAAATTATCTAGGTAGAAGAATATGCTTCTTGCTAAATTAAAGAAAAAAAATCCATTTAGCAGCATAAAAAAAAGAGATCTGCAATATCACAATGCAGTATAGTAGTACACTACCAAGTACTAAGCAGTGGATTTTCAAGTAAAAAAAAAAAAACAAGAATGAATTCTGCTGCGTTCAGCAACTTCAACATCCATTGACTCAGAAAAGAACTATAAACTACTGAACCGATAAATTGAGAAATTTAATGTGAGTTGGCGGCAGCATTCGAATTGGGATTTTCTCGTTGTTCTACCTTTACTATTATCATTTTGTTACCAAAAGACATCACGGGGTGTAACCGCTGCTGCTGTTCGACAGTATCCTATAAAATAAGAATTTTCTCACAATTGTAGAAAAGCATATAGTAAAGGAGTTAAACTTGAAACTCATCCTCTTTATGCGGTATATGTTCTGATTAAATAAGTAGTTCACGATTAAAACCAAGCACCAGTTCCGTAACGATTCAGACCACAACTTAACAAAGTTATGCACAAATAGCCGATAATAATGATAGACATGACTTGTCACTCTAACCACATACAGGAAAGCGAATTACGATGAAAATGACTTCTGCAGATGACGAAGCAACGATAAAACCATTCGGAGCTCTGTTAATAATTATTTATTGCATGTTTTACATGCGTAAATCATTATTATCAATAAAAACTAGAACAAACCAACTCCTAACTAATTTGAGAACAGCTTACACATTCAGATTCCGATGTTACCGGAACTGACACCAAGAAAACACTTTCATCTTTGTCACTCACAGTTTTAACGGCCTGCATACTTGTATTAGGATCCGGGTTCAACTGTGCCTCATCATCTGGCAGTTCGCTTGCCAACAATTCGTCCGCTGTAGCAATTTGCCTCGAATCTATTGAAAGGGAGTGGTCATTTGACAACCGGATCATCTAAAATTATGTGTTTCATCAGTAAAATTGATGATTGTTTGATATTTGTGAGAATGACGACATACAACAGAATTAAGACAGCCACAACAGACGATAAGTTAGGTGCACTATCAGTCATCGCTAGCATATTACAGAAGCTATCTAAACAATTTCAGGATTAAAAAATTATTTTTTGAAAACTGTCCCCAATGACAGAATACTTATTACTTTTTGAACAGTAATAAACATTCTATTTTACAAAAGAACTTAATTTTATAAGTGAACTTCATCTTCAAAGATACAAGGAAAAATAGAAACAAGATGAATGAATCTAAGAAAAAATTAAAACAATGTACGAGGACTAATACCTTATACTCCGGTGCCTGATCTTCATAATCAATCCTCGAGTTATTGTCTTCTATTCCAACAGTGCTGTCTATTTCCCCAATACGAAATTTCAAATTTTTTTCATCAGAATAAGTGCCCTTTAAAAACACGATAGAATTTATTTAAACACAAAGTGCTGAAAAATTGAAACATCAAGTAATAATGCTTCCTGATTCATACAGGATATACAGGAAATTTAATAACATTTGAATATTATTTCAATATCGTTTTTCAAATTTCTATGCTTAATATCAGTTCCACAAAAATACAAGAAAGCTTTTAACATTTATAAGTAACCTCATCATAGCGTCGTGCATACTCAGCCGCTTCTTCAACAACTTGTGCAACCGTAGTTTCGATTCGTGAACTGCTTGTAACAGATGAATTTTCACCATCACTACGGGAAATATGGCGATTGCCACGTGCTTTATTCGGATTTCGATGTTGCGGCGGTGATTCAGGAGGTGGTGTGATTGGTCGTACCTGTTTTGAATTCTTCAAATGATTTTTGCATTTTAACGAAAAATTCTTCATACAGAATTACTCAAATAGAAATATGACAGTTAAAACAGATTTTTATAAAAATAATGCTTGGAAAAGCAGTAAGACATTCGTTTCCAAAAAATTTTAATAGTATACTTGCTGATAGGGTGCTGGAGCATCACCCATTAATGGACCACTTCTGGATCTTCGTCGAGCATTCATGAAAAAGTTCGCTACTGTCGAGAGGTCTAGCTGCAGATGTTCAGCAATTGTTTGCTGCATTTCACGACTTGGGCGCTGTGTTTCTTTAAATATAGCCTGCAAAATTTATACATCTTCTATTGAATTCATTAAAAAATTCAGGTGAACTATAAACTCACTTCCTTAGATCAACTCAAAAACTTGTCAGCAATGTATATATTACCTGTAGAGTCCTTTTTTGGATATCGGTGAAAACCAGTCGAGGCCTTTTGGTACTACCTAAGCCTGAAATGAAAAATATTATACAGGAAGATAATTTGAATTATACAGCAAAACCAGTATTGCATAAAAACATTCAAAGATTCTCAACTATAGCAATAAAGGAGGCAAATCCTACAAAAACTTCAATAGCTCCTAAAAAACTCACCATCACCATCTCGACCTTTATGTCGTGAACCTTGTCGAGCATTCTGCGCTGGAGTAGGCGGACTCATCGATGATGGTAACATACCTCCTGAAATAACTGCCCGATCACTGAATCTTCCAACGAAAGCATTCCAAAGATAAACCATAGCTTTGATCATTATACTGAGAAATGAAATAAAACGGCGCATCGAGAATGTTTCTACCTTTTTCTTTATACATATCAAGAATACCCAGCCGCAGTTCAAGTGGTTGTTGTACCCAATTGAACATTCGTCTAAATGTTTCTCTTCCTGACTTCAATTTGTTCCATGGCTTCGGATTTCTTAGCAGATCGGAAAGTGTCCCTTGACTCCTGAACACAGGATTCTTTATAAGGCAAAAAATCATATTAAAAATCATGATAATTTGTTGTCGTCACATGAAAAAAGTTAGGTAGCAGTCGTATTCAACATTATCATCTGTGCTGCTACATTACCGTGTAGTAGCACACTACAGCATTTAACTCTTGCACCGTATTTAGCGTCAACATGCAAGAAACGAACCTAAAGTTATGCAAATGATCATGATAAGAAAGCAACATCTAAAATACCCAACAACAATGAATTTGATGAGTTATTCATTGCTCAAGTTTTTTCACCCTACTGAAAGTTCTCTGCCTTCCATAAATAATCTTTATCCTTCCACAAACATTTTTTTTTTTCAACTACAAATTGATAGAAAAAAATTGATACCGACAAAGAATCCTTTCAGCAAAGATAGCCTGAGGTATAGAGTGCTGCTTGAGTTCCCACGCAATTCGCTTACACAGATCAGTCGTATCGATATAAATATCATCGTCTATTTCTGCGTTCAGAGGATCTGTAGTGTCCTTAGTAGAATAACTAGCACGTGGTGCACCTGCAAAGAAAAAGAAAGTTTTGTTTACTTTTGAAATACAATTCTTAGTCTTTGACATTTGTCAGATACTTCCCTTTGTTTCTCTTCTAGTCTACAAACAGGTACAAACGCTGCAACCTGTCTGCATGCAGCAAAGATGAACAACACTACGGTCGTACGGTGGAAAACTGAATTCTTTGATTCAGTGTTCGATTGTAACACAATTCAATATTTACAACCGCTGCAACCGCAACCAGAGATGACCACGATGTCATTAGGCCATTCATTATGAATAATGTCAATTCTCATTACTATTTTGAAAATTCTGAAATACCTGAAGTGCCAACTTTAGATCAGCTAGATAACTGCGAATCAACTGTTGAAGTTCCAATACTAAAACAACTATAAAATTAGATTATACACCAACCAACAGTAGACGTAAGTCTGGTTGTACTAGTCGGTTCACCATTGTCGTCAGCAAATGTCAAATCATCCCCACTTGTTTCCGCTGCATTTACTTCAAGATCGTCGCTGCCACGCAATTCAGCTGTATCCACGGAAGAAAAATTACGTCGACTTTGCCGAAATATAGTATGTTGTGGTGTTGGAGAACTTGGTGGCTAAAATACAAACAATGTTAAACAAACAATGACGAACTGAAAATGCACAGAACACCTGTTGGACAGAAGGACGAGATAAGACTACATGAAAAAACACAAGAGGACATCTGCAGGAATTCAGAAAGAAAAGAAGATGAAAAAAATTAGTGTCACCTGCTCGCCTATCATTGTTGCAATGAAGGAACTTGCAAGCTCAACATTACTCACTGCCGGCGGAGTTTCAGCATTCGCTAAACGATGATCTAGTTCTTGTTGATGATCATCTTGACTCAGCAAACTAGCCTGAAACATTTCCTGAGATAAAATATATGATTGCAGAGCAACAACCAGATATAGCTTAAACTTCATACAAAGCTGCCTTTTTCAGTGAAGCATACCGACTGCTGAGACTGATGAGATATAAAGGGTGAATCCATTGTTTTGAAATCCTGTCCCAAATCGACCTGAAAAAAGGAAAGTCTATAAGGTATATAGAAATGTATTCTGCCACCATACTTTATAAGAGAAATTTTTTCAATTTCAAGAAAAGACCTTCAAAATAGTTCACAACGATTCATTTGAAGTTAGCAAACGGTACATCAATGTTAGATCGAATCCTCTTGCCTTTCTCTTTCTTTCCATTTGTCCATCATCAAAACTTAATTTATAGATAAGAAATAGGGTACCTCTTCTTTGATGTACGGATGATGTCTTCGCAAACCAGCCAACATTTCACTTGCACGTCCACCATTTTGATGGGCACCCAATAAACTTGAGCAAACAAGATTATCTGAACGCGTTGTTGTTTGCAACGGAGAAAGAAGACCAGCAGGACCGGAGCTAAAACTGAAATGAGTCCTTAAATCATGTATCTCAGAAACTCCATTTGAACAATGCATTCATACTGCCAATTTGATTATGGGCATTACTGTGGCTAGAATGAAAACACAGCGTAAGCAATGCTACATTATACTCGTTTAAATACTAACATATCAACCTGACATATACATATATAACTGCACATCGGAACATAATATGAGGATCTTTCTTAAGTAATGCCCTAATCTATAGCCATAGTTTCCCATATTTTCATAAAAACTAAAATTACCTCAGCTTATCTAAACCGGAGGAATGACTGCTGTGCTGCATGGAAGCGCTATGAAGTTGATCTTGCAACGGTTCAATTTTCATTGCACCCACATATGACGGCGTTGCTGACATAGGTGCCAAGGTTGCATAAGCGTTAAAATCAGACGATTTTCCGAAGCTGCAATGCGCTACTTTGACTTTTTGCCAATATTAGAAAGTAATAATCTGAGAAAAGGTATTTATATTCAGCGCTTTTTGTCCACTAACATATACTCGTTGTTTGATGGAAAACTTTTTCTGTCAAATAATGAAATTGAACTATTAATTAATTTGACCAAAACCATCTGCCATAATTTTATTTAACTGAAAAAAGAAAAGATACCAAATGTGAAAATCCAAAAAAAAAGAAAAGTGAGTCAAAGTGCAAACCGAGAAAACAAAAAGTTGAAGTGACTTAAAACTTACTTATCATTCGAACCAAGACTCATAGGTGCCAATGGTGCAAGCTGTGGACTTTCCTGAAGCGCAGAACCTTGGTTTTGTTGTGGACTTATACTTTCCAAAAAGTTTTCTGGCAATTCTTCAAACGGGCGGTTAACCGAGTTAAATGTAATGTTGGGATCGATCTGAAGTTGGTAGGTAGTTGGTGGAGCTGCCGATGCACCTCGTTCCATTGTATGTCTTACTTTCTCGTCCAAACTGAAAATATTATGGAAAACCGTGGCTTTCACACTGATAACCTACACGCGCTTTATCAATTCGTTCTCTCTACAGTCTTAGAAACAGCCTAAAAGAGATAAAGGATTACGAAACTACGAGTTTTGTTATTCCCTTTCTTAATGATTGCTCGCTCTTTTTCAGGGGAAAATTTTAAGCGTAGTTCCATGACAGTATACAATATGATTTTTCCCCACATGTGAACCTGCGAAACGAGATCTCATAACACTGCATACTCTCGACGAGGTTCAGTGCATCTGACAAGAAACACCCGGTACTGTCAAGTGTGAAGATATTTGCATGTTGCAGACTGAGAAATTTATATAAGTTCTGGTAGAAATTATATGAAACTACACACTGACCTGTTAGCATTATTATTATTATTAATTGATGAAAGCTGTTGAGAGCAAGAAGTCTCCGCAGGTGGTTCCATGCACACATGCGCCAACTATAAATCTATCAACAACCAAATGACACGCGTAGTATCTTGCTGTCACCTCTACTATATCGATGTTGTGCTATTTTCAGTTGCATTAAAAAACCTGCAAACGATATACTGTACAACCTTCGGGATTAATACGTCATCACTAAATCTGCGAGAAACGTTGTGGGATTAACTCGTTAAGTAATTAAAAATTTGAATTCAAAAACATCTGTAAAGGAGTATTACTGTGAGAATATCTTCAACAAAGAGAAATTAGTAGTGCCACAATAAACTGCCTCACTTCAATCAGTAAGCAAGCATCTTTTGAACCTTATTTACTCTCTTAAACATGAGATGATCCTATTTACCTGTCATGAAGATAAATACAGCCGTATGAATCACTTAACAACAGCCCGAATTAGAGCAAAGAGAAAAGTACCACAATAAACCAAATAATGCTACTATGTGCACTGAGTGAAAAATTAACGTCTCTCACTAAACTGATGTGAAAATCTATCCTGAAATACAGCATTTTATTGTCATCACATTAGATGATAACGGAAGGATCATCGAATTTCATCAGAAACGATAACGGTCTGTCACTATACTGGGATAATAAAAGCTTATCATTGTACTAGGATGACAACAACTTATCATTATATCGGGATGATAAAGGTTAGAGTGAATTCGGCAGAGCGATAAGTTATTAACAGAAAGCAAGCGGATAAATCTAAACAGCCACTCATAGCTTATTGGAGAATTATTTAGTATCAAATTACGTACCGCGTGTAAAAAATGAGCATCATGCAAACATTCTCAGCAGGACAATTCTATCGTAACATAAACGAAATCAAACTTAAACTAAACGATCATGCATGATCCCCGCCATGTAGATCTCTTTCCCGCGTACGCTTTATATCGTCAAATTGTTTACTACACTTTTTTCACTTGTATGAAAGCATGAGAAACTTCAGACTTGTTACGTAACGTCAAAGAGATTAAACATCCCCAACCAATCACCTCTCTAGCAACAATCCAACAAAATAACATACGAAAATGACTCCCAACTGCACCGAATGCACTGAATGCACTCTGACCTCCACCCTGACGACGTCACGCAGTGCAGATGCTTGCAACTGCACTTAGTGCACTCTAACAACCTTGCGCTCTCTCTTATTGCAGTCACTCTCAATGTTGCAAACTCTGAGCGGTCTCTTCGCAAAGGAAGACACGCACAACACAGTGCTGAATGCTTGCCAGGGCACTTAAGCAATCGCACGGAAGATGAAACCGCTATAAGCATCAAATCGGCACTACGGTAGCTTGACTTGTTTAGGTTTGCTGATATATGGGTAATATGATCGGATATACTTATCCAGGTGGGTACGGGGACTTGAATTACTTATGTAATCTATATAGGAGGACCTATACAGGTATCTATTCAATTCGATACTGATATGATCATCTGAGAATACACGAACTATCCTACCTCATTTTTTCCTCACAAAATATGCAAGTTAAACTATGACCATCGCAAAATACTGATTCTCTTTAATGAGAACTGGAATTTTGATAGGTATCGCATCATTGCTTTAGAAAAACAGAGAGAGTTAATAAATCGATTGCCTCCAGGTTTCTCAGGATTCCCGGGCAGAACTCACCTCAACTTATACGACAGACTACCGCTGTAAACATCACACATCATCCTTATGGATATATTCATGAAGATTCATAAATAATCATAGGATAAAGGTTTTCATTTCGTGGTAGCGAAGGTGATACAGGCCTGCGGACGTGGGCAATCAAAGTGACAATGGTACTATATGCAACTTCTCGTCCTTGTCCTTATGTTTGTCACTTAATTGTACTGTATTCTGTGTATGGTTACACTGTACTTCCTTCAAAATTAAATCACTTTTTATATTTGCTCATGCATATATGTATATAAGGGAACTGCACCATCAATGTTATTATTTGTATTAAGTACTAACTTCATAATTCAATACGTTTGTACTTTATCACTAAACCCATTATCCTGTTAAATTTATTCGCTTAATTTCGATACATAAAGTTAGGATATTTGTTGCTGACGTTTGAAGCTTGCAGTGAGTAAACAAGAACTGAATTCTGAATTTGCCGTTTATATCTTGGCGGGTAAAGGCTTTCTCCAATTCGCAGCTATTTCTCTATTATAGTGAAATTGCTTGGGAATTTAAATGTGATGTGGAATATGGAAACAACAACAAAGAACTAATAAGTCAGGTGAGTGGAGTGATTGAAGATTTAGTTGCACGGGGATATAGCAGTGTTGAAAACTCTGCGGTGGACATCCTTTATTGTGAATAAATAACATGAAAGCCAACTTTCCACAATAGTACCTTGTATGTCAATATGAGATTTGAAGTTTTGTGTTATTATTGAAACTCATCCATTTGAGGAACTACTGTTTCAACTCTTTACAGTTTGTTCCATATGCGATTTATAACTTGCAGATTAAAATTTCTTTGAAAAGATGTCATCAGCAACATTTGAACGCAATATCCAGGTGACAGGATATGAATTATCAACTAATCTAGCTGAATTACCAAACGATTTACATTGCCGTCTTGCCAGTTCTTTGAATTTTCAAAGTATATGGATGAAAATAATCGGCGATTCGACGAGCAATCCATTCAGTTTAAAGTAGATTTTTGATTTAATTTGTGTCTTTATAAAGTTCTTTATATTTCTCGCAATATATATAACAAGCTATATTCATATTCAATCGATGAAACCTCCGCAGAATGTACATCATATGCTATGGTCGACTTTGAGATCATGTATTTTTACAAGAAAGAAATGTTATTTTCCCAAAATATTGCATCAGTGGTAGAAGTTCCTCATGGCATTAAATAGTCGCTGTCATTAGAATATCTTGAATTCTTGAAAAGGGTTACCATTAAAGAGATGATTTATGAGGGCAAAATCTAAACACTGACAAATATAGGATAAAAGCAAGTCAAGATATCATAGAGAAGGAAATGCCTCCCTCTACAATTTAATGGCATTGGAAATATCAAGCCAAGAAGAAAGGTCAAATCCGTTAGAGGAGATACGTAACGCGTTTCGTCCAGAAGTAAGAGAAAAAGGGGTGTGTCGACCATTGCTCGGCGATATTTGAGGGAAAGAAGGCGATTGCTTTGTTTCTTTTTCTCGAAACAATGTTTATTTCTGGTGTAAACGGAAGGAAAATAAGTGAAAAAAATATGGATCCAGTGGGGTAATGTTCAACATGCGGTCTAGTCTCAACTATGTCGATTTTATCACGAAAATAAAATTCGATTATCATGATAACTTGGATGACAGTGCATTTCTGCACATAGAAGACTGTTAAAAGGATGAGACGAGAATCAGTCATAGATGTTATTGGTAAGGAATGAATAAATAATTACATCATTTGTTAATAGTGTAGCAAAATCAATACTCAATAATACCTGTTATGATTAATCAGTCCAGAAGCATCGTGAAGATTTTTGTAGCCTTCAAATTTGATACTTTTTAGTGTTTCCGAATATGATCGTATTTTGCGAACAAAAAATCAAGGGTCGTCACTGTTATACTTGTGGGGCAATCGTGGACAGACTATAAAACATTTGCTGCTGAGGCTTCAATCATTTTCGAAAATGCATGGGACATGTATGGATGGACCTCAGTTAGCACTAAGACGAAAATTCGGTAGGTTTTGGATTATAGCAGCAATAAAAAGGAAGATGGCACACATAGGTTTCGTTAATAATAAAAGATTATGAAACCTCTTGATTTATCGCAATGTGGAGAAAATACGATATTTGAATGAAACGATTTTAAATATTTCACTTTTACTGAAAACCTCCAAAGCTGTCCGACTTTGAATTATTACCAAACAAAATTGAAATTCCAATCTGTTTTTAGTGCCAGTAAAATGGTCAGCTGAAGAGCAGATCACGATTAGAGTGATGGGTATTGATGACTGTATGATACAACTTGTTTGCCACGCTCGTGGTTTTCCTTGGCCTCGTTTTCAGTGGACAGAAGATGATAAAGATATAGACGGTTCGAATGGAAAAGCACTCATTATTTCTAGGTTTTTTGTCACGTTATATCTGATCGAAATATTGCCGAAATTTTTACCTTGAAAATTTGGAAACTTTTTTAGTAAGAAAATAATGTTCAGCAGTAAAAAGCAGACCGGTAGGAGCTTTGAAGTAAACATCATATTAAATGTAGAGGATGGGGAAAGAAAGCAAAAATTATTCATAATAATAAGCGAATATAATTTAGATGCAGATGTCGAAGAGGTCTGATGTATAGATGCAGAATATGGAATGAAATTGAAGAGGGCTTCGAATATTCGGCATTTTACCGGAAACCAGGAAAATCATTTCACTCAAAATTAATAACGGATCCTGTGGATTTGTCATTATTCATAACTTCTAATATGAGAGGTATCAGTTCGGTGAAAAATCGTTTCTCAGAGAAGGGATTTTTATGGATCATCCAAATTTCCCGTAAATAGTAATTTTTATAACTTAAAATTTGAAAATGGGCACTGCCTACATTCCTGAATGATTTTGCCTGGTTTTTCTGTTGCAGTAGACTCCTGCGAACGATGTGCAAGATACAAGAATTTGACTTTATCGAGCGATTGCTGCAAAACGATGCAAAATGAAAGCGATATAGGTCTTTTTTAAACCTAATTTTGTCTTTTTTTTTAATTTAGCCAATTTATTCAAAATTTCAGGTTTATTTGTCAGGCAAATTTCATCAAATTTCAGCCACATAAAGGTTTCTTTGTTGATCAGTCATTGTTTTCAGGCGGATGGAATGCAGAATTAATCGCTACGGATAAGGTTGCATTAATTATAAGCAACTGCAACTATATCAATCTACCGAGCTTAGTTACACCTCATTGTGATGCCGAAATGTTTGCAGAGTCTTTGCAAAATCTTGGGTAAGTATAGCAACACTTGTTCTTGTCATTGATTCGAAAATTATAGCCGACTAGGCATTTGGTGTTGAAAATTTCAAATTTAATTTTTAAGAAAAAAAAAGTGTAGTAGTTTGTAGATGATGAGAAGAAATAAACCATTTGCTAAATGTTTCGATCTGGATCTTAAGTTGATTCCATTTGCATAAAATTAACGTTTACAGTTTCAAAACTGTTGCGCTTGGAGATTTAAATCTTGTCGAGATGCACTTCATTATCAAAGAATACCGCAAACTTCTTGGTGACGGAGTATACGGTGAGATTTCCTTCTTTCTTTATTTCTGCAGACTATGTTGTCTTTCTGCTCATAATGCATGGAATGTAATTTCTTCAGCTGTGTTTTACTTCGTTGGTCATGGTTTCGAAAGAAACGGAAAAAATTATTTATTGGCAATAGATTCACCAGGCGTTGACTGCAAAGTTACTGACTGTGTTTCTGTTGAATGGGTTCTATCGATTTTCGATGATTCACATCCAGCCTTAAATCTGATACTTCTCGATATTTGCCGGAAAAATGTGAAGTATGAATTGTTTATTTTTCGATTCTGAGTTGACATAAATGGTTTACATATAATAAATTAGTTGTAACTTTAAAAGAAAAATACATGTATCATTTATTCACGAATACTCTTTTAGTGGAGAGAAATAAAAGAACTAGACTTATTGTATGAGAACAAAGTTTTCAGTCAGATAAATTTTAGGGTTATTTAAACATGGATTGAAGGAGAAGGGAAAACTTTCCATTTCTTTAGATGCGTTGGTATTTCGGATTGTCTCGATGACGCGGACACCAAGAAAATACCAAAGATAGCGCGCAACACTGTCTGTGGATATGCAACGTAACTTTTGCACTTGAAAATAAAAACAAATTTCTGAAAGAAATTATGGGAAGAAAATGTTTTCATTTTTGCAATAAATTGAACATAGTGATTTTCAGTAGCAGTGGAGTTAGTGCCTTTGAAGTATGTGGAGAAAAGAATGGCGTTTTCATGAAGCATTTGTTGCAGCATATAGCTGATGAAGCAACAGTTCTCGAGATGTTAACGAAGACATTCCAAGGTAACTTCCGTTAAATGGGAAGTAAATTTGATGCCATCAAGATCAAGTTTGTTTGGCTGCCATTTTTTCTTTTATTCCTTTTACATAGTCTAATAAGAAATCAGATACTTTGGTTTTATTTCAATAACATAGTCGATTAAAACATGTCATGGAACTTTTATTTATTGTCGTGTTCTTATTTGTTTTAATTCACTACTAATAGGTTTGCATTCACTCTGAGACCACTGATATGCGTTTAGAAAATAACGTATTCACACTCCATGTAATTTTATTACCAATGTCAACATGTCAGAATTAATCCTACCGAAGGTTTTTTAGTATCCGTTTTAATTTGACCTTTTTCTTTTAGAAGTCTCAAATGATACTAGAATTTGTGATGTGCAGATTCCGGAGCTTAAGTCAAATTTGGTTTTACCTCGTGGACTACGAGACCCGCTTGTTTGTTATGGTCATACGACATCTTTTAATTGTCATACTCTCTACTGGCGTTACATGCATGGTACAGCTTCATATTACACTTACTGTTTTTTTATTTGTGCGGCAGTGCTATTTTGTAGACTTTTACAACATAGTGCACAGGGTTTCCTTCCTTTCACTTCCTGAAGAGAAACAATGTAGGATACAAAGATATGAGGGCCATTATTATCTCCACTGTTTGCTAAATGTTTATTTGAATTTGCTGTGTGCAAAGCCTTTCTCTTAAGTGGCTGCGAAATTTGAAACTTTAAAAGTCGTACACTTCTTTAGTCAGAGAGCTACCTCTGGGAAAACATAGATTCATTAAACCACTTATTTACTGCAGAGTTGCCGAACCCGATAAATGTACGATTTACGGGTCAAAATATGCTCGTTATTATTTGGTACGACTACGTTGGACATTTCACAAACAAAGTATACATATTTAGTAGTGTTAGTGATCTTTCTGATGAAAACAATACGGAAAGTTTGAAACCATTGCCTGCCAAATTTTCGCATATTGCACATTTACGTTTTCCCAAGGTTTGTTCTTAACCAGCTTTTTAAGCATGAAAGTACCAGTAGGATTAAAAGTTAAGTGATTTCTAAGCCTTTCTCAGTTTGATCTCTATTTAAGAATTGTTGCAAAAGCTCAGAAATGGCTGAAGTTTTTCAGTTATGTAATTAAATTCGCGTAGCAGCAACAATGCTTTGGATTTTGCATTCTTGTTTCTTCATAATATCTGTCTTGTCTCCTACAAAGTCCTATTAACTTGAAGAATTCCAGCATGTTGATGTGTCAGCAGAAAGAATAATAGAAGACGATGACGATGGTGTTTCAGTATCTGTAATGCTATCAAATTTGCAGCGCTTGAAAGTAAGTTTTAGTGCTTACACCGTTTTCTTTTTTGAAAAAGATTTCTATCCTTAAATATGGCTAGTAAAAAATATTTTGGTTTCTAGCAGTTTAATGAAAATAAGTGTGCGTAATGATGATTGATGTTAGAATAAGCTGTAGTAACAAATTGATTGAAGGAAATAATGGAAAAGGAAGTGTAATGTATAGGATACTTTCGTCGTTTGGAAGTGTTATCATCTTAATTTTGATGCTCTATTCTGAGAGATCTTTATGGTGTCAGTTAATATGATAAGACGCATTTGTTGATTCACATTATCGAAAGGTTCTATAGATTAAAAGATTGCTTTATGAAATTATGAAGCCTTTATTTTTCATGGATTTTATTCCAAAATATTTGCAGGGAGCTTTATCGTGTTCGATAGATCTTGCAAGTCGGAAAGATGATGTAGTGATAGCATCGAAAAGTAATTTGTCACTGGGTGACGTATTGGTTACAAGGATTTATAGGGTTGAATGAAAAGTTCCAACTTTTTTTAGGAACTAATAATAATTTAGATGTACTTGAGACATAATGTTATTTCTATTTTGTTTCTATTTAGAAATTTTGTTTTTGGTTTCAGTTTTGTATTTGTTAAGCTGCATTTTGTTTAATAAAAATTCAAATGTACTTGGCTATAAACGCTGAACAAAAATTCTCTAGTGATGAGAAGATGCAGCTATGCGTTTTGATTCGAAAAAGCACAATACTGATATCGTGCTTTTTCGTATCAAAACGCATAGTACTGTAGAAAAAGATTGGAAGTTTGGTAATTTCTGTGTGATAGTGTAGAACAACTATCAGTTTGTTTATAGGAGTACTAATATATTCCAAACATTTGTAGAAGCTTATCAGACTAAGGAGGGCGAAATACTGGTTTCATCTTTTTCAGTTTATTTTTTATTACCTTCAGTTTCCCCACTTCATTTATCATCTGATGTTGTTGTCGAATTGCGCCGTCGAAAAATAATAAATCTTTCAATGCGTCACTTGAATTATTATCAAGAAAAAAATTTTCTTATCTTTTAGCCTTTGATCTATCTGTACTAGATAACATCTCTAAGCAAATGTAAGAATAATAAGTAACAAAATCTTAGTCAAATTTACCAAATCTCAAAATACTCTACTTTTGATGCTCAATCATCAACTTTACGGTAAATTTTAAAGTTGCTCCAATAACGTCAAATCTATGAAATTGCATTCCTCTCTTCATTCAATTATAAGCTAACGGAAAATTTTATATTCAAGAAACGTCTCCTTAAAATTCCTTTCAAATACATGAAGTCAAAAAATTCACTATAGACTTTGCAAAACACTTATCCCTAAGGAAAATGAAAAAAGCATAATCTACTTGCTAACTTCTTATAAATGCATTACTCACGAAATTTTAAATTGGAACATATTCTTATCCGTTTTTGCCAGATTTTTTTTGCTGTGTTTTTGCAAATTCTGATATTTACTCCATTTTATCACCCTTTGATCATCGCGAAATGTGGTGGAAGTAAGCAACTAATGAAGTTTTTACCATAAAGTTTGAGACTAACAAATTTTGATTAAAGTTATAATTAAGAGAATAAGTAACATTAGCAATGAAGGGAGTATAATTCCATGAAAACTAATAAAATGATAAATAGAATCAAATGTACTTCAAACGTGGGATGTCATGTAAATGATGCAAAAAGAAGTTGCAAATTAATTCTGTATGTAAACATAATAAAAGCAAATCCAGCGCAATTATTCCCGGAAACCATCTAGCCACGTATTAAAAATTGCATATCATAAAAGAATGCAAGGAGGGGCGAGTTTTGAATTGAATTCAACAAATACATTTTCGAAATTACATTAAATTGTTGAGCATGAGAAATGAGTAGTTGCTATAAAAAGGGTAATTTAAATTATGTAATCATTTGTATCATTCAGAAGATCTATCGGTCGATTGCTTTTGCAACTACTCATTCTTATATGATTTTACTCCATCTCCAAACGAATGTCATTCCATCAACACTCATCGAGTTATTTTAAAGCTTCTACCCAATTTTCTGTAAACAATTACTATCTTTTAAGATTTTTTTTTGGGAAAGTTATAGAATCAGATTTTACTGGAAATGATTTTGCAATTATTTATTCTGTAGTCACAATCGTAATATAATGAAGGAAAAAAGAGTTACGACAACAAGAGCCACTAGAACTTTTAAATTATGAACATTTTCCAATCCTGTAATTCGCATTCATTCAATATATGCTAAAATAAATTACAAAAGTCAGAGGGATGATAGTTCTCGGGTTGAATTGCCAGATGATCTGGAGACTGCACGAGCGATCATCGAAAGTTTAACACGGCAGTTGAAGGTAATGATAAGAAGTTACCTGTATAATCGTTTCATACTTTTGTAATGCTACCCCAATATATCTGCTAGGCAGATCAGTAAATTTGTCCTGAGCGGAGATTATTATTTTTAACAATTTCCTCATCTCTTTTTCTAGACTATTAAAGAAACAAGTTGTAGATTCATGACGATGTTACTTCAAATTTGCTTCTTCTCCAAAAACGAATTCAGCATACCCATCAGAGGACACAGGATGCTATGCATATGGTCTAGTTCAGATTTAAATTCTTAATTTCAAAAAGATTAAATAGGGAGTAGCTGAATGACAAAGTGGCAATTGCGGGGACTATTCTTTGTGATCAGTATCATTTGATTTTGATAGCATGTTATATTCCAGCCTGTTATTGATCTTTATATACTAACACAACATAATTATATAATATGAATTGATACAATCATCATAATACAAGTTATCTAGCTAAATTTATACATTCACTTGTTTTGAAACCTTAAAAAAAGGTTTTTGATCACTGAATGCATTTAGCTTGAAGATCGGTTGGACAATATTGAAGCAACATGGACTAAAGAATTGGAAGATCAACATAAACGATGGCTTGACAGATACAATCGGTTGATGAGAGAGGCGGAAAATACTCGTGCTTTGTGCGTTTAAAGTAAAAGTATTAAGTATGATTAACGAATGACTGAGTTGACTTAAGTATAAGTGTTAGCTTCACATCATGGATAGCATCACAAACTAAAAGTAATGAAATGGGAAATGGGAAAATATTTGAGCCAAAATCATAAAATGAAACAGATAAGTGCAGGAAAGAAATTTATTCATTATTTGTGAAAATAATTATTCTTTTGATGGAGTTGCAGAATTATAAAAAATATAAAAAGGCACCTCATAGGCTCATAATTTATTTCTATTTATTTCATTAGTGGAATTTATCGTTGAGACTAAAACTTTTCCATCATAGATTATCGAGAATATAATAATAAATCAATCTATGAATGTGAGAATAAATCTGATCTGTACAGAAGAATTCATATTATCGAAAGATAGCTTATGATTAATTCAAATAATAAATTATGACCGGACGATTTAATTATGTTTTTTCTTGTTAAAATATAACACAGAAAAGATTTCATCAAGAAAAAAAAGAGAGTTTCCTTGTTGGTCAATAAGTTTATATTTTGAAATTTTCAGAAATAAAGTAACATACAAAGCTTCAGCAACACGCAGTAGTGAGAATGTGAAAATTCCAAAGCAACAGCTTGAAAGTCTCAGTCGTCGCGCTATGAAGATCGATGAGGGAATTGATGAGTTGGAAAAAATCGCAGGTTGTACCAAAAATTTTGATGAAAAGCTTCATCTCGACAAGCAAAAAATAAGGGATATTGATGCTCGAGTAATGATTTAAACTTAATAAATCAACTAAAATATTTTCATGCTTCATGCTTCAAGGGAATTCTTTTTTATATGCGGAATTGTCACATATTACGAGCAATTTGTTGATTATCATTCGATTATCAATTATAATTACCGTTTTAGAACTAAAATTTGTCACATCTATATTCATTTATTTATTTATATTATAATAGCTGAAAGCATTAGCAAAGAAAGAGCAAAAGTTAAATATTGAACTCACCAAGCAAATGAATATCCATTTTCGCAAACCTTTCATTCAAATGACAGAGGAACGATCCGAAAAAAGTTTTTATGGCGTTTGTGAAGTAATCGATGGTTACCAAAAAGTACCCATTCAAATTTTATTTTTAAGTGAAAAAATGATGGCATAAATTGAGATGAAAAAAATAGAAATGCATATTTTCTCACTTCTTGTTCTACTTTACAGAAGAATATCCTATTTCACATCATTTCAATCTAACCTATAAATTGTAGACGATTGATAATTTGGATAAAGCATTGCGAACATTGGAACAAATTAGGAATGCACCAGTAATGAAAAGCATTAATAACATAACTCATAGTGCACCATCGGTAGATGAAATTGATGAAATTACCGTTCTTATGAGACGTTTCCTTGCCAAATTGCGTGTTCAGGTTTGACTTTTTTTTCTTTTTTAGTTTACATAGAATTCAAATTCTATGAAATAACTTTTAATTTTTTTTCTTTTTTTATTTTATTCAAGTTAGATGTTATTAACCGTATACATCCATGGAATGAAATTTAAAAAATTTTTACGTAATTGAAAATATATTATTTCAGTTAGCATCGGTTCAGTTACACGGCAATCCACCACTAAGCCCTAAGTTGGATACCGGTAAAGTAGGTTCATTTTTAATAGCATTAATTTTACTATGTTGGAATGCTTGAAAATATCGAACTGTATTGATGTGGTCCTTTACGATCCTTTTGGTACATAAGTATCAATCGACTAAATTGAGTAAAAGGTATATGCCGCATATGTTGGGTAGTAGTACATTATAATATATTAAATATATGATGACGAGCTTAGTCAAGATCTGCTTTGAACAAAACATAGTGACCAATTAAAAATAGAGGCCTTTTGTGTTTTCGAACAAGCCATCTTCACTTCTCGTGGAAATGAACAGATTACTGTTGTTGATGTTATTAGTGTTTCATTCGATGGAAATTTAGAGTGTATCGTCTACAAGCAATAACAATAATTTCAATTCGGGAAATTTGACAGAGACAACGACTGGCTTTGGATTGTCAAGCCGTTCTGACTTTGATACAACTCCGCTTAACACTTCACAACTTATACCGACTGGTTTGTCCTTTTAAATGATTTTTACGATGCAAATGGCGAACTCAACTGAAGTACTGCTGAAACGATTTTTCTTCAATTGAAATTTATCATTGGAATCATCAGAATTACTAATAGGATCGTCGACTTCATCTGTGCGTTCGCAGTTTATGGCCTTGAAATCAGAGATTGGAAGCAAAGGAACGATTACAGCTAATGAGAAATCCGAACAAATTTCAAGTGATAAAAAGAAATGAAAAACCACACAACCTTTCAATTTTCGTAATTTTAATTTTTTCTATATCTTATCTTACTGATAAGACCATTGCATTTCTTCTCTTTTTGCTTCAAGATTCATTTTTTACTCCCGTTCAATTGTCTGATAATCTGTTCTTGACGAGTGCTGTCCCGAAACTGTTACTCTCACTTGGCTAAAAAAGGCATGGCCATATGTTTCTTAATGGATTGGCCATCCACTTATTCAATATGGCGACTTATCCTATTGAAGTTTTAAAATTGAGCAAATAATTCGTATTGGACGTATCATAGTATCAATATAATAACAATAATAATATATGAAAGGAAAATAACAAAAATAAGAAATAATGACATGGAAACATTCGACTGCTTATTATTACACGACAAAATAATGAAAAGCGCAAATGTTTGAATAACGCTGCTCCATGCATCGATTGGGAAAGAACTGAGAAGGGATTCAGTGAACATTATCTTTATCTTATTTACTATTTCCATTCAATATCAGATTTAATCGTTTAGTGTCTGATACCAATATGGAAAAAAGCAAGAGATATCGTTGTAGTTTTGAAATGGAATAAAATGATCGTCATCTTTCTTCTCCCGCACACCCGTATCCCGTGCCGATCATATGGGATGATACATTATATATTATATATGAATGAATACAAATGACATCACTGATCTAAATTGATAGCAATCAGATAAAAACAATGAATTTTGAACTATATCGTCAATTAATAGACATTAGAGGTGGTCAAAATTTGTGCTACTTGGAGAAGGAATGAATGATGGAATAAATTTTGTTCTGTCCAGAATGCTTTTTCATTTTTTTTTTAACAAGACGACACATATGATCTTTCATTTGTTTTGTTTAATCGTTAAAGATCAACTTAAACAGAATCAACCTTTTTTTTTTTTTTTTTTTTGTAGAACAACGTTGAATATGATGCATATAGAAGGCAGCAGAAACAATGATAAGGATATGGAAAGTTAGTTATGCTTTTACATAATATTTTATAAGCTATGCGAAACATCGGACGCATTCCAGTAATACTGGTTCATCACCGTTCACTACTATTGGCGTTTCTCGAGGGCAATCTTCTTGGCTTTTCATGAATGTCAATGAACACTGAAAATTTTCGGCTATAACTGGCAGTAACAGATTGTTGTATAATCTTTAAAAATGCATAAAGTATCATATGTGCTAAAAATTTAAGGGAAAATTTAATTGAACTAGCCGAGATCTTTCTTTATCAACCAAATTCATTTGGCTTCAATTAGTGATTTTAAATTTGAAATACAAATTTTATGATGCTTACAAGATTGGATCTATGGTCGTACTGAGCAACGGCGCAGCTATGTTTCCAGCATATTTTACCGCATTGTCCAATGGAAAGCGCTGGCTCCACTGTTTTTGCCTGATATATCCTCGTTAGTTCCGTAACGGCACTGATAGTATAATTACATTCTGGAAGGATTAATAATGAATTTCAAAATTTCATTAGATCACATGCATGTTTGTAACGTCGAATCAATGAGGACCTAAGACGCTACAACCATTGTAGTAGAAAATTCAAACTCTTTCAAAAATATTATAAGCATGAAAAAAGGTAATGCGTACTAGTGCACTTCAAGCAACTGATAATAAATGATGATACGTCGGATTTATGTTGCGATATGAATTTCTCCTCTGATGAGCAAGTAGCAGGATTACTTGTTAGCATGCATAATGCATTTGTTGATTCATCATCATTTTGGCTTGGCTTATATGCTGCCAGAACACAGTTTGCCTTCAAATGATTTATATTAGCGAAGAAATCTACCAACAAATAAGGCAGCAATGATATCAAATGGTTTTGCAATTTTCTCGGTAAATAGTATGGTAATCATATTATCCAACAATTAATATCTTCGACAAATGTGTAAAATTTTACCGTTTCGTAGCATTTCATCGCGCATTCAGCTGGCGATTCTACGGTAACCTCATTGGTGACATTCAACTGTGAGAGATCTTCTACTTCCAATATTTCGAATTCAACTCGACCAAGGCATCCAGCAGGTGTTTCTGCAATAATTTATTGCTTTCTCTATTTTTTGAGAGGATAGGGAATTTTTGAACCTTTACCGGAAAAAGACTTTCATTTTTTATGAAATAAATTTTTTCAAAATTTCGGAAAAAAATTATTTTTCTTAAAATCTTTCTCAATTTATGACAATTCTTATTGAATTAGGCATAAAACTGCTTCCTTATTTTTTCCGAGGCCTGGAATTTTTGAACTTTAAGTCCTATGAAATATGTCTTAATCCAACAAATAATTAAAGAATCTTATTTCTCATAATTACAATTCAAGAAAAGATTTTTTATGTCGTTGGTGATGAATATATCCAATTTCCTTTCAGCATGCATATAGCATTCGCAGAAAACACACTAAAAGATGAAACATCTCTGAACATTTCTCGAAGGAACCAACTAGCTAAACCATTATGTAAATGTGATGAAAACTTTTTGTAAAAAGTGAAATTTCCGAGAAAACTTGAAAATTTTTAGGTCTTGATGAAATCTATGTTGTATTAAATGTTTATCGAAATTTTCTTGTAAGAACATCTTTTAAAGTAGTAAAAATCTTTAAATATGATTATGAGAAAGTGATATTTGAAACTTCATATGCAAATTTACCCTCGAAAGGTTTTATTTTAGCGATATTTTGGAGAGAATTTCCAGCAAAGTTTTCCTGGATCTGATTGATTATAGCACTAACAGTTGTTTGATCATTTGCATCCTTTATTATGGACATTTCATCAACGACAAACGCATCTTCAACAATACACAAAATTTCAGTTCTCTAAGGGGTCGTTATCGTAACGTTAACTTCAAATGAATTTAAACTCTCTATAATGAATTGTTATCCGTTGATAATTGCAAAAATGTCATCAGACAATTTTCAAGGAAGTGAAGATGCGAGCAAATTATGAACTAAAACTTGGCAAAAATATCCAATAACTATAGTTAGTTATCAGCATAAATTTTAAACAAATGATTTTAGATGAAAATTTTAGTTGAAAGTTTATTTCTTAAAAGAAAACCTAAATACCATTTCCTTTTTCCTTGCGCCCAAACATTTCTTCGATTTTCGAATTTTGACTCAAAACACTGATCAAATCTGAAACCGCTTGCACAGGTGGTTCCGTCGTTATATGTACACCTACAAAATAGACGACTATTTGGATTATACTTAATCTTCAGAATAATAAACTGGAATTACTCGCAGACCTAATAGAATAAAAGAAGTCATTTGTACGACTATAGGAGAAAAAACAGCATGAATAAAATTTAGCTCCTCTTGCCTTAAAATTAGTATACACTGACCTCCGTTTACTAACGTATCAGCGATAGTCGATGAATCCTTGACATCTTCAGTTGCAGCTTGACCTTTTTCCAATTTCTCAATCGCTTCTTCCTCAACAGCTGCATCTGCCACTGCTGGCTTAGTAACAGTTATCAAAATATCTTTTGATTGAGCAATATTTTTGATGATATCATCTACATCCTTTTGCACAAATGGCTGTTCCGTTATTAAATTTGGAACTGATTTCGAAAATAAATCTTCACCAGAATTATTCTCATCTTCAGATGTCTTCTCTAGAATTCCGGATGTTGCTTCGGTATTTCCTTTGCTACTCATAGAAGTGCTTGTTTCTTCTGTGATAGAAGTTACTTCGCTAGCTGCTTCAACGGTTGTTGTGTTGGGTATGTCTGATACTGTGACGTCGCTACTTCCTTTTTCAGGCGTTACTTCAGCATCTGATTCTGCTGATGTAGTTTCTATGTGAGTTGTTTCCCCAATATTAGCTACAGTTGCTTCATCATGCAATGCTACAATTGTAGTTTCAGGTGCAACGGATGACACAATTTCGTGAGTTTCTGCAATCGACCCTTCTGGCAAGCCGGTTGTTTCTTTTGCATCAGCTTCTGGTACATTATTTGAAATATTTGCAACAATGCTGGCTACAAATCCAACGATATCATCTGTTATTTCACTAGGAGTTATTGGTATAGCAGTGATCTCTGCTGCAATTGTTGTCGATTCAGCTTCCTCTTGAAATTCAACAGTAGTTTCTTTTTGATCTTCCTGTTCGCCAGATTCAGTTTTGCTTATTTGAGCAATGATAGTTGACTCCTCAACCATAGATGAAGCGACGCTACTTTCAGAAATTTCTCTACTAATATTTGAGAGTTCCGAACTATCAGTGGGAACGTTCAATGGTGTTTGTAAAGTTGACGAAATCAAAACATCAGGTTGAATTGTAGTATTTAATTCTTCATTATCGCTTGTTTTTACAAATTTTCCCACTATGCTAGTTTCGGTTGAACTTGCTTCTATATTCAAATGTTTTGCTGATGAATCCACCAATGATAATAATGATTGTGGTGTTGATGAACTTGAAGTCTCTTCTTCTACAGCTACAATAGTAGTGGTACCAAATTTTTCTCCATATCCTTCACTTTTAACTTCCTGTTCTGTGGTTTGTCTTTGGGATGTACTTTCATTTTCAAAAGATACTGGTGTTACAAAAAGTATTTTTTGTTCATCTTTTACAGTATCTGCCGATGGTTCAACTGATTTGTTATCAGTTTCACCTGAATCAACTGCAGATACTGATTCTGTTTTCTTTGCCGATCCCAATCCTATATCCTGACCTACACCTGTAAGAAACTTTTCTTCAACTTTTGCAGATTCCGAAGTTGAAGAACTCTCGTCAGTTACTGAATGCTCTTCTTCCTTTGATTTCTCAATTATCACTGAAACAAAATATTAAAACAAACATGAGCTGATTTTAAGCTTAAAAATTTCCAATAGCTTTTCAAATTCAAAGAGAATTTTAAGCCAATTAATCAACCTGGCGAAGTAGTTGCATCTTGAGCCAATAAGCTTAAAGTACTCTCGGTAAATTCTTTCTCTGAAAAAAGTTTAATTTTAATAAAACGGAAAATCAATAGCAAGTAAAGATAGCACAAAAAGAATTGTTGTACGAAAGATAAGATAAAGAATCGACTAACTGCAACTGATACAATGAATCCATAATGGTTCAGTAGCCTCCAGTGAATAATGTTGCTGTTCATTTTCGTCACACTGATGATGATCTCCAAATGTTAACAAACATTTCCGGTTTACTGGATCAAATTTTGCACCTGTGCATCCATCCTAAAATTTATTCCGTTTTCGTCTGCCACAAATTTTTCAAAATTCTTAATTTTTAAGCCCAACATTTTCCAGACATTTCGTTCAACTTTAAAGAGAGAGCTAAGGAGTAAATTTTCTTGATGAAAATCTTTACATTCAAAGATTTTCAAAATCAAGATTTTCTGCGCATAATTCCATAAAATTAATTACAAACCATATAACAACGCTTAGCACATTCTTCTACTTTGGATATTGCATCTGTTAAAATAAATTCAGTGATAAGCTTTTCGGAATGAGCGTCGATGGGTCTAACTTGAAACAAAATAGTGCAATCTGAAAGGAAGTATGAAAATCGACTACTGTGGGGAGATGATATATGGTAAATACCTGGAAATCGAAATATATTCAAGTGGACCGACGATAAAACGAACTGAAAACAGAGAGCAATGACGGATATCGTGGACCTGTTTTGCTAAGTCAGTGTACGTCTGAGATCCATTCACGATATTATGGGTTAAATGACTGCATTTTTTCATTAAAACAAAAACTTACCATGTCCAAAAAGCGTTGTTTGGAAGGGTACATCAGTACTCGGTATTTCTTCTTTACTCACTGATTCCTCGTCCTTTTCAGCAATAGTTGGTGTTGGAATGACATCAATGCTTAGCTCTTCTTTCCCCATTTCTGTTTTCTTTCCCACAGTACTTGCGAAAGCTACTTCTTCTGTGGTTGTTATTGTTGAAACTTGTGCAGTCTCTGTTGAAATTTCTTCTGTTGCTGTTGCTGATGATGATGAGGATAATGATGGTGATGATGATGGTGGCAGTTGTGATGTTGAAGCTTCAATAATTACTCTTTCTGTTGCATGTTGTAATTCCAGCATACTCTTTTCTGATGCTACTTCTGATTCCATCTTTGAAGTTCCATCCGTTGATTTCATCTTCTGTGCTTCTATAAAAAATAATGTCGCTGTATTACTCATTATAATATGTTTAAAATGGCAGCTTCCTTCGCCGCTATAAATTTTGACATTTCCACACTTGTATTTAGTTGCTTCTCATAATTTTTGCAGATAGCAAATATTACGATGAAATGTTGATTGTGTTTACCACCGATTTCGAAGATCAACAGAAATCGTTTTTTTCATTGGAAGATTTTCTCATTCTTTCGGTGAGGAAAATTTATAAAACTTCATGAGATTTTATCCTAAAAAATTTTCAGAAAGTACTGAAAAACAAACCTTTTGCTTTACCTGAATGGATCAGTATGTTGATACCTTGATCCCCTGGTTTATGTAATTCTGAAAGTTTCAAGTTTAAAATAAGTAAGTTGTAAGATTATAAAATTGGAGTTGAATTTCAATTACGAAGTTTTAAAACCCAAAGCAAATCTTTTTTCATAAAACTCAAACATGAACATACTGCATCCAGTACAGTGAATCCAAATGGTTTCATTGGCTTCATAGAAAAAGTGTTCTTTTCCATTGTCGCAAATCTGTTTGCCACTATAACTTAGGACACATTCTTTGCTCGATGGATCGTACCTTGCACCAGTGCAGCCATCCTGGAATTAGAGAATGAGTTCTTCTACGTTATTGTATATGTTTATTGCAAAACAATTCCTTTTAAATTGAAAATTTAATTGAAAATTAAGGAAAACCTGGTAACATCGTCCAGCACAAACTTCTGAAGTTTGGGCAATTGTTGAGGCTTGGAACCCAGTAGAAGATTCCGCCGGACGTTTATCATACGGATCCGCTTGGAAAGTTACGATACATCCTATAACTATTACAAAATTAACAAGAACACATATTTCTGATTGATCAGTGTTAGAAATGAGATTAAAAGAATATTGATTCATTGAACGGTCAAAAAAGAGGTATTATATCTCCGAAAGCAACATCGATTATAGTAAGCCGATCGCAATTGTAAGGTAAAAGAAAAAGCGCACCTTTTAGAAATGTGTAGAATACTTCAGCGGTATCGTTTGATGCTAATGCATTATTTTTCTTATTTTGTTCTGAGGAAGTAAGTGTGGATAAATTTGATGATGTTTCATCTGGTCGTTCGAGATTTGATGACTTTGCTTCTGTGCTTCCGCCACTACTTTCTGCTTCGATGTGATCTTCAAATGCACCCTGTCTTTCGCTTGATTTCGCTTTTGTCGAACTTCCATCATCTATTGCTTCCAGATCTTCGTTGAATTCAACAATCTCTGCATTTATGGAACTTGACATTACTGTACTGCTGCCTAATTGTTCTACTTCGTTTTCATTTTTTTCAACAGTTCCTGCCAAAGGTGTTGTAAATGCTTCTTCACTTTTATTTTCTGTGCTATCTGCTCCTACAGATTTTGCTCCGTCAAATTCCATTTTAGGTTCACTTCCAGGTTGTAATGCATCGTCACTTACTCTTGTTTCTGTTGTTGACTTGTGCCAAATATTAGATTCTTCTGTAGTAGCCGAAGTGGATTCTTCATTTACGGCAGCGGATTGATGTATCGATTCGATTGCTGCATGTATTTCTCCATGTTTTTCAGTAGGTTGTGCTTTAACCTCAACACCATTAGATGACACAGATCCAGATATTTCCTTTCCAGAATCAGTTCCAGCGATTGCTGACTCACCTTCAAATGTCTTGTCACTAGTTAATGAATCATCGATCATTAACTCGCTGGTCGTTATTTCCACGTTTTCGGTGCTAGTCGAAATTGGCGTTGCAGATGGTTCATTCTCAGCATCCAATATGGCATTTTCAACGGGTGCTTGTGTCTCCTCACTGGATTTGGACCCAATTTCAACAGCTGTAGTGGGTATTTGGCTAACTTCAACAGGACTAGTATCTTCTGGTTCTGTGAATTCGTTCTTGCTTTCTTCTATGCCATCATTTATTTCCATATTTTTATCAGTAGTATCAAATGTAGCAGTTCTCACACCCTCTTCAATTTCTTTCGATTCCATTCCAATCGTATTCACTTCCACATCAGGTACCATTGTAGTTTTCACCAATACGTCACTCGCTTCGCTTTGAACTACAGTTGCTGTTTCGGACTTCTTCAGTGTAACAGGCGATATTTCCGGTTTTGGTGTCATTGCAACAAGTGGTGGTTTCGTTCGCGGTTTATCGGGAACTGAAATATTTTTGTTCTAATTTGATATATCTAAAATTTTAAGAAATTAATTTTACAACTAGGTTTGAAAAATCTTTGAAAGAATCGATAGAAATTATAATTTCCAGTTTCGGTGTCATTGCGATCCAAATTTTTCCTTGTAGAACAAATAATAAAAGATTTTGAAGCTTACGACATCTAAAGCATTGCAAGTAAACAGGCTTAGTGGTCTTGTAATAGTAATCTCTCCTCAGCGCAGCGCTGCACTTCTCCGCAACGTCAAATCGTCTTTCGCAGGTACCTTTGCTAGCGGGAGCAGTTGCTGGCGTGAAGACGGCTGCGGTACAGGCGTCTCGGTAGCAGAGATACGCGCAATGGTCAGCTCTGAAATTTCATTTTGCCACATTAATTTTAAAATTCAAAAATTCGCTTCAAATATTCAGACATTCTGTTGGAAACTTTGAATAGGTTAGATGTTGCATAAAATGCAAACATATTTTTGAGGAATTTTCTAAAATCTCTTCTAATGAACTATTTGTAGACATAAACTTTTTACTATAATACAATTCTCGCAAAAGGTTTGTCATACATTAATGAATGGGATAATACGACTAAATTTTCAAACCTCACCTGTCAACTTTTACACTATCTTGAGCTTTGAAATCGGCTATATTAGCTTCCGGATTGACTTCAAACACAACGATGCAAGCTGAAATTAGTTTTTTTTGGGATAGAACATAATGTACGTGTATATATACCTATTCAAAAAGTTTCCCGTGCATAATTCAAAAATTCAAACAATCAAAAAAAGCAACATACCCAATTTCATGAGTTGAGAATCAAGCCGATACTGTTGCTTATCTTTCCAGGAAGTGAATGTATCAAGTGCAGAAGCTATTATGGGTTGTTCAGAGCTGCTAAACAGAGATACTTCCATTGTTTCGGAAGCTTTTTCATTTTCCTCATTTTTGTCTTCTTCTTTTAATGTTATTGACTTTTCTGAAAGGTATTCTTTTCAGCCACAGATCTTTCAATGTTGTTTGGCAAAGCTTAGTTAAATTTCTCAAAACTTTATTAAAAACGAAATTGGGCTTAGCTATCTTTGTTCAATTTTAATTACTATTATCCAGTATTGTTTCATATATATATCATTACTTATTGTAAATGTTTACAATGAATGAATGCAGAATGTAGTTGTTCAAAAGCTAAATCTTTTCTATTAATACGTTGTTAATATTGAGAAGCTCAATTTGCCAATATCAGTTTGGCTAATGGTAGAATAATTTAAAGTGATAATCAAGCAGCAAACAATATTCAAATTAGTGGTAGAATAGCTAAAAGAAAAGCTAATCTCGCAGGAAGTTATCATAATGTAAATAAGTTACATGAAATAACGATAACATACATTGAAAGGAATTATTACATTTAAGCTGAAAAGTTTATTTTGAAAATTACAGTGCCAGAGAGAGATGAATCTTCTCTAAAAATTTAAATCTTTTATAAATATTCCTCTTATAAAGAAAAATATATTTAAATATTTAAGGTGAGACTAAACAAATAGAAGCACAACCGTTTTCTAAAGATATCTCATCAAACTGACTAATAAGCGTTAATATTTACAGGATTGAATTCATCAGTATATCGCTATTTAATCCTAAATTTCTACGACGACTTTTCTACGTAAAACTTGCAAGTATCGATCAGTCGGAATGACTGTGAAAAAAAAGAAATACGTCTTAAAAATTGCGAGAAAATCGAAACGCCACAAAATTTAGCATTCTGCAGCTTTCTTCTTATTTCAGGATATTTTGTGCAAATATTTTGCAGTGGCACATTGCAATAATTGCAATGCTTGCATTCTGCACGACTGAACTGTGCACGTATTCCACTTTAATCTCATAGATATCTCTTCAATATAGCCCTTTCAATTTTCTATTTCATCTTGTTTCTATTTTTTCAAAAATAATTCACTGGAATCACTCTCAGTGTCCTTTTTAAATTCAAGTTTTAACTTTTGATTTATCAAAATTGTTACCTGCGTCCAAAAAATCTCCTGCAGGTGTATCTAGCATATGGCGATCGCTTCTTAATGGCGATGAACTACACGTCACACATGTTATTTTGGTCCGATTAGATTCTTAATGGTAACATTTTTAAAAAAGGTTAAGGTTACACTTGTTGATATATTTTTTAAAAAATGATAAATATAAATTCGAAGAAATTTCCTTCGAATTTTGCAAGATGTAAGGACCCAATTGATTATCCTTCCAAGCAAAAATGAATATCAATGGAATAGCTCCTACAAGCCATTTTCGCTCAAATAATCTCATTGAGTAAAATGATTTGTAGTTATTCTTGTTTCCACTATGTTTTAAAACATGTCACAAACTCGAAAATATAATTTAAATCGAAAACCTAAAGTGTCATAATTTGAGGACAAATTAAATAAAAAGTCATAACTGAGAAATATTGAGAAATTCCTCTTTTCTTTTCATATAAAATTAAAAATATAAGAGGAAAAAAGAAAAAAAAACAAATGAACAAATAACCATCGTATTGATTGACGTAAGAAGAGAAAGAGTTCGTCTCACAATTGTCACCATTTGTACTTTTACTTTCCTTTGTGAAGTGACATTTTTTATCGACACTTGAATAGATGGCCACCTTTAAAACTCGTAATTCATTGTTTCTTCCTTTCTTTTCTTTATTCTTTTATTCTCATTAATTTAATGAAATTCTGCAGAATACTTCGCCGTAGTTTAATTTATTCCTTTAGTTGAAAATATCACTAAGAAACATTTTGAGGTTAATTAAAAGTCCTTGAACAGTAGGCCTGCTTTATTGGCCAATAATGTAATAGTGTAATTAGTGTTTTTCTGTAGTCAAAAATTTTAAATCTTGAACGTAAAGGAAATTAATTAATAGGTTCACAACTAATTTTAAATTGAAGATTTTCCATGCTACAATCTAATTATATGATTAATAAAATCAATCTGTAAAATTTATTCTAAACATGGGATACTCACATTTAATTTGTGCTAGAATTAATATTTTAAACTTTCTCCTCTTAACAGTACAAAGTGAAATGAACAGACCTTACAACAATTGTCGAAACAATTTTCAGCACATTCTCGAACTGAGTTAGTTGTGACCGTTTCTTCTAATAAATCAGAACTCACCGAATCAGTCTGCTTTTCGGCAATAAACCATATATCCTTTTGACATCTCATTGCTAAATAGTACTTTCCGGTCAAGAATTATCGACATTTCGAAAACGAAATATTTGTTCAGATTTTAGAAATTTCCAGCCAAACTTCAAAACTAACAATGCTCCTCTTTTTTTCCTATTGTCATCAAAACTAATCTGAATACATGGTCAGAAGTGTAACGTCTTCGATTTTGTTATAGCAGGATGACACGAAGAGTAGAACTCGACTATTATTTGTGATCATAATTTATGATCATCTTAATATTGTTGATACCGTTGTAATCATAAGGCGAAGTACTTCTAATTCCCTATTGTAGAATTTTTGTAGATGACAAAAAGATGAATAAGAGAGTAATAAAATTTAGTACCACTGCTGATCAAGTGTTATGCATGTGAATATCTATCGAATCTGTGTGCATCACCACATTTCTTACGACGGTATTGCTAAGCCTAAGTCATTCTTGAATGATTTTCAACTATTGCGCAGTTAGGAGTAGTTACTTAGGATTCTGCCGACCGGTTTTAAGCGATAAACTGGTTGAAAGCGCCGTAACGTTAATTTGTAAGCAACTATATGATGAATATTTCATTTGCAAAATTATTTAAACAAAGAGCAATGCAGCAATATCAATCACTGTGGTAATATTATTCTTTTAAGATGTCAGTCTAATTTCACCCGAAAGTCTTAGTAAGATCGATAACTCATTTAATTTACAACCGGTTGGGTATTTTTGAATTTTTGAATGAATGAAATTATTAAGAGCTGAAATCCTACGTGAAGGTTCGCATACGCCGATCTCAGAAACAGAAGAAATAGTGTTTTGCAATGTTGACAACGACTGTAATGATGTATCATTCAATGGCTCTCCTGCAACATAAACCGATCGTTTGTTTATCATATAAGTTGAATTCTGGAGAAATAAAATTCTATTGAATTTTGGGTACTTTTGAATTTTTGAATGAATGAAATTATTAAGAGCTGAAATCCTTCGTGATGGTTAATCGAATTAAAATTTTATTCGAATTTCAAATTTGCTTTTTCCTAAAGTAACTAAATTCCTTAAAGTAAAAAAAATTATAAGTAAGGGTAGTATAACCTGAGAATAAAGATGGTTCATCATTGTCGCTTGGCACAGAAGATGTCAGCACTCCTTCTGCAATTTAGTATTTACTTCATATGATAGAAATTTTTCAAACTAATTTTGAAAGGAACAGTTCCGAAAATACAAAAACTATGAAATTCGACTTTGTATTCATAATTGCCACATTTCATATAAACCCAAAAAATTTTGTTATCTTAAATTTTGGTAGTAATTAATGCAATTACTTACTTTCACCATGCTGCTTCATTAATTTACATTTTATGCAATCAATAGTGATAATTGTGCTGGCATCATATTTGATTTTAGCAGCTGGTATGGTAGTGATCTTAAGACAGGATGAAGGGGCAAAACCGATTAGTACGCAACTTAATGGATCCACTTCATGGTATTTCAACGAGAAACAATGGGGATCACTGTAACATTTTCGTGTGCATTCAAGAAGAGAGTTCGCTTTGGTCCTGTTGATATGATAGTCTTCTCGATTTGATTCTGTTACGTTTACGTATACCCTCAGATAATCATCCGGACATTCTAGAAAAAGCAATGTGAAATTTCCCGCCTCTTAATTTAATAATATTGACATTTTCAGGATTTCACAACTTTTCACAATGATCAACCTGAAAAAATCCTCTTTTGCTACTTTATTAAGAATCATATTAAGAGAGAAACTATCATATTAAGTTATATAAAATAGTAGAAAATACTCATACTTAGGAATAATCATACTCAAATAAGTAAAAAGAGATTTATTTCTCGCAGTTAATTTATTCCGGTAAATGTCCAATCAGTCAATGTCAATTAGAGTCAGTCGTTGCTCTTTTTTCACTTCGAAATGACCTTGATCTTAAAATCCTCTTTCAAAACTGCACATCGTGACTTTTTGCCGTTAATTCCGATAAATTCAGAAACTCAAATTGAAATTTAATTTACGATTAAAAATACTCAATTAAACAAGTAGAAATAGCAATGATGGAAGTTATAAATAAGTCAATAAAAAAAATTCTTTTTTCTAACTGCTCATTTTATGGTGAAACTTTTTGTTGACTAAAAAAACTCGATCTTTTTTCTTCAAATATTATGGTAATGTTGAATTCAAGAAAATAGTAAAATAGCTTTAAGTGATGTTTCAAAGATGAAGTAAATTGCAAAAAAAAAAGTGGCGCTTAAAACTAGTCAGGAAGAGAATGTTATGAAAAAGATAAATTTTATTTACTACCATAATTTTGCTAAAAGTATTTTTCTGAAGGTTTCGCATGTTTAAATATTAAGAATATAAATGGTTTCATTGAGTTTGAAAAATCTTTTTTATAGGCACATATTTCTTATTCGGAATGGGTTTAGCAAAACAAATTTTTGAAATTTTCAAGATATTTAATCTATTTTAAGATTTAACGCTAGAAAAATATTGCTGCTATAAATAATAAATGCTTTTTCTGCACGATAAAGAAGTAATATTATCAGATGAGAAGTTTATAAATAAAGTTTTGAGTGTTCACCCAATGATTACATTGATATATGTTTCTATAGCAAGATTTCAACAAGTAGGAATTCATCTTAAAAAGCAAATTTTCTAAGTTGTCAAAATGGCCAAGTCAAAATGTCTTTGATAGAAGAGGATAATTAAATGTGGATATAACATCTATCATAAAGTGGACAAACATTACTTAAAGTAATGGACACAAGTGCATACACACACACACACACACACACACACACACACACACACACACACTCACAAACACACACATCTATTGTTTTCCCACAAGAAATAAGGACAGATATTGAAAATAAAATGCAAACGATATGGACAAACTTGCTCATATCGCTTGTTTGATATTATCGTAAACATATCACTTGTAAGATAAAGCTCAACAATTACTGATCAAAGCATCCAAATATTTTTACTAAACATTCATTCGCCAGTTTTTACTTAAAATCGAAGTTTTTTATGCAATATTCTAAACTTGTATGAAAGAGGTAGAAAATATTTAATGAAGTTCGAAAAATGTAATTGGTTTGTTGAAATTAGTTGAATGTTAACTTTAAAAAAATTTCAAATGTTATTATCGGAAGGTTTATGTGACCAAAAATTGATTAATATCACATTCTGAAAAGCATCAAAGTTCAAAAAAGTTAACAATGAGTTCTTTTCAGTGAGGATGAAATAATCTGTGCTATTTGATTGAAAAAGGCTAATAATGAAGAACATGCCTGGTCTTTGGGATCGATTTGGTACAGCACTGATAACAGTGATAAGATATAATGTGATAATACTAAATAATCCTGTCCAAATCATCAATATTTTTGATTATTTTCAATAGCCACTTTGTGAAATAGTTTAGAAAATAGTAATTAAATATGTTTGAAGTATTCCGTTGTTCTTTCACAGACTGAATGTTCGATTTTATTCCTCGCTGAATTTGCACCCTTCGATTCTGCAAATTACATAGTGAAATGAAAGTACAATTATGCCATGAAACTTGTTGCAATCCACATTAGAACATTAAAATAGCAATATACAGAGATGATGGCGCATTTTGTTCATATATTATAATCGATTATAAAATTATATGACAATAAGCTAAGTATTTATAACAATTTAAAACGAAAAATTACAAGAAAGTTCGATCTGTAACCAAATATTTAATTTGTCAGCATTATGAAACGGAAAGAACGGATATTACGTTGTTTTCGGGTTACTTTGTAGTACTATGTTTGGAACTAATTTTACTAATTTATTTTCACTCTCATAATCACTTTCATCAATAATTTTAAAATTTTACAACTAATATTACTAATTTACATCCTAATTTATGATTATAGCTTTGGTGTTCTCGTCTCAATGCAATTAAATTGTTGTGTATGGGAAATGGTATAATTTTAGAACCTCATAACTGCTGTTTTAAAATGATAACTATGATAAAGATATTTGGTATTAAAAACAGTTAAGGACAGCAATTTGCATCACTGATAAAAGATATTACAAAAAGCAACAATGAATCCTAAATCTTTTAGAAGAGACATGGAAGTGGGAGAAATTGTTTAACTTTTACTCGTATTCAGTTATCAGTCATAAATTCTAATCTTATCATTGTGGTTGAGTTCATTTCATCACAATGCTACAATCTCAATTTTTCACTAAAATGAAACCGAATTACGAAAATTATTTACAACGTAATTTGAGAATAGGGAAAATATGAAAAAAAAAAGTGGAAAGATTCTTTTTTATCTCTATTATTCAAATCTCATGAAAAATGAAAAAAACATTCGAGAGTTTGTTCTGGGATGGTCAAAGAGGACACTCATTATCAGAGCATGGGACAAACAATAAAGGGATGATTAGATTTCATTAAACTGTCGCTTTTTTTTTTTCGTTTCTCAGCAATTTAGAAAATTTGGTACCTGGTATTTTTATGACCACCTCTCGAAAATGTTAATTATCGAAAATGTTAAATAATTATCGAAAATGTTAGATATACCGCTTTTTTAAGTGTATTTTTCTTTCAATACAATTTTGTTGGTAATTTGTAACGAAATTTAAAAAGTTTACGATTTTATGCAAGTGCACGGCAAATATAAAAAAGATTTTATGCACGTACCTAAAATAGTTTATTAATGTTATAACTTTTACGATGAAATAAACTAATGAAGAAAAGTAGATGAAGAGATATTTCTCCTTGAAGTTATAAGATAAGTTATATTTGGAAGATGAGATCTATGGCTGAATAAGAAAAAATGTGTAGGATATTTAAGCGGTTGTGTTCAAAATGTGTTCTACTATTTTTCGATAATTTGTAAATAGCAAAAATGATCTTTCTTAAACGGTTGATTTTTAAAACAAATTTGCATAGCATGAAGTTCTCAGAGAATGAAATTTTTGGCGTCATTATGGGAGACGGGGATAATTATTTATTAATGATCCCAAATTACATTAACCTCTTTAACTGCTCAATTAACAAAAATTTGTTATTTTCCTCTTCTTTTTTCGTTTATGACTGAATCAGACGGAGGGAATGGGATACTTCATTTTTCTTTTTCAATTGGTGTTTACTTTCATTTGCCTGAAATAGATTGAAATATTGCGCTAAATTATTTAAATATGAATGCTTTCAATATAAATTTTCCTGAAATAACCCAAAAATTATTGAAATTTCAAAAACCGAAGTTAATTTTTGTGCATATTTTTTCAATTTCAGACATATTTACACATTTGCATAAAATTCAGATGGCATATATCAAATAATGCAAACATATTCAAGCTTTCAGATTTGAGTTAAAACATAGAGATCATATTGAAAAAATTTGAATAAAAGCACTTAAAACTGATTTATGGTAATTAAATTATCAAAAAGAAATTTCTCTCTAGCAAAAACACCATAATAATTTCTGAACCGGAATAAATGCAAATTATTTACCATGGTAATTTTGTAAAATTCTATAAAAATTTCAACAAAAGCATAAAGCAAGAATGATTTCAAAAAGCATATAAAAATTTATAATACGATATCTTAACTATCTAATTATCCAAATATTCTGAAAACGGAAACTGAAACTTCTTTATAACTTTTTTGTGAAGAGTTGAATAGTAGACAGATATATTGAAATAATGCAATAAAGAATTTCAAAAAAAGGCTGTGATTAGAAAGAGACTCATCATCCAATTCAAAAAGCATCAGATGAAAGCGTTGCCAGGTATTTTGAATATCCTAAGGATTGCCTTATATAATTTTATCCACCTGTCGATAGGTAGATGATGTTGGGTAGTTTGGTAAGGCTTAGAATAGAGAACATTTCACCTAATAGTTCCTTTGATCCATATATGTTAGTTGCAAAGGTCAAACTTAGACAACCCTCTCTTTTAGGCAATGAAAATACCGCAAGAGAAAAGTTCTACTTCTACAGATATTAATTAATTCACATCTCATCAGTTAACTAATGTCTTCAGAAGTAAAACTTTTCTTCTGTGGCATTTGACTTATTGCTTAAAAATGAATTTAATTACAATTCGATGAGTGAGGGATCAAATGAAGTTACGGTACATAAGAACTACAGAATAAGTACTATATGTAAATTTTTTGTTTAAATATATAGAGTAGTCTCAGTTCATGAAATTTATCACTCTACGGCACTTATCAATGATAACTCGGCTTCAACGAATTAAAACTACTAAACATTATTTTCTTCAACAATATCCCGCAAGTTTTACGTAGTGCTGATAGAGTAATGCAAAAAATAAAGTTGAAAGTGAAAAGCAAATATTGGAAATTATTAAAGTTTCCATTTGGAAATCTATTTAAAAAAGTAGAAATTCAGTCTAGCTTTGGAAAAAGATGGAAAATAACTAACGAATTTCTAAGAGTTAAGAGTAGTAACAACTGGAAAGATACATGAGATTATTATGTGTTGGACAAAGGATGTATCATATTAAGTCGTAGGATCGGGAAAGACAATTATGACGGATAAGTGATTTATGGAACGAAACAAAATTAATGTTTTTGAATATTTTCACGAATCGGAACCGTTTCAACAAACTAATTGTTACAGAGATAAAAAAAAAGACATTAATTTTTTTTTTTTGTTCCCTTCTTATTTAAATTCTGATCAAATTTATCGACTATGAAGCTGAAAACTGGTATTATTAAGTAACAAAAATACAGTTATTCGCACACAATTCATTTTATTTGTTATGTTACGTTATTCGAATTTACGAGGTCATTAAATTAGTAACTAAAGTATTTGATAATTAGCACAGCATAGGGAATTTATGCAAAAGTTAAAGTTTATTCAAAAAACATAACAGAATGAATTCTTCTCCCAAAGTTACGAGAAGTTTTATTTGAGGATTTATTATATGAAATTTAATGTTTGCATAACATTTAATTTGTTCAACACTACTGAATGTACGTCTGTTTTTATCACTGGCATTTTTGAGTTGTCAAAATACATCATTTAAAATTGATATGTAGGAAAATTCATTGAAAAAGGAAAAAAATTTCCGAATTTAAGTTAAAACTTGAGAAGTAAGAAGACGCAAATTACATATCAAAGTTTTTGCTTTGAACTGCGTAATAGAAGAAAGTGTCCGTTAAAGTCCGGTGGTGCAAAAACCGGTTTAAATCGACCCGATAAATCGCATTATGATTGCCTATATCCATTTTGGACGAAGAGTGTTCTGCAACTACATTGCACTATCGAATACAGATAGCTTAACGTAATCGGTAAACTATTTCTTGATCCATCTTGTCAACTTTAGCTTCCAAAAGTTGTTTTTTACAAATTTAAAAAAAAAATTATAATTTAATGTTGAAATTAAACTTAAACTACACAGAATTAAGAATTAAATTAGTGTCTGTGATGAATTTATAGCTTTATCTTCGTATTCCACACCACAACTTTCTGCTTTTTTTAGAATTGTAAAACATCTTTGAAACTTTTTCAAAGTGTTATTGGATTTTAGGTCGTCTTAGCCAAAAACGAAATGGCCAAATTTAGGTCATTATGACCTTAAAATTAAGTTCTTGGCTCTTCTAACTGTGTTCAGCTTCATTTGGAGCAAAAATTTGGAAAATAAAATATTTTTCTTCAATTTTTTAGATGGTGAATATTTCAATCGCTTTGTGGAACTAACTTGGTAAGCATTCCTTGTAGACTCTGAAAAGGCATAACAAGCTCAAAAATATATTAAATGTGGGATTTCCGTTAAAACCAACTTGAACATTTCCACAGATAATTTTGAAGTTTCTCCTGAGGTACTGAATGGTCCTATGATACCTAAGCTCACGATCTGTATCTCATCAACACAGAACTTATCGGATAAATACTAGAAAGTTTAAATAATAAACAGAGTTTAATTTATTCTAACTTCACGAAAAAAATTATTTGAGAAAGAAATGTTCATATCATTTAAAATATCTTTTACTTTGGTCAGAAATGTTTGATAATTCAAAAGAAAAGCAAGGATGAATGGAAAAAGAAAATTACTGGTTTCGAAACGAAAAAAAAAAAACTGTTTCCGTAGTGAAAGCAGAAATAAACCGGATATTCATCCAAATGATAGATACAGAGTATCAATCAAACATGATCTGTGTTTCGCCTTCAGAAAAAAGGTAAAACATCAATCGTCTCCTTCATATGGAAATTCCACATTTTCTGATTTCGGATAGGGCAATAATTCCCATTATTCTCTCATTAATCATTTGTCCAAAAAAAAAAAAAAAAAATATTTCCATAAAAATTATCAATGACTTGCAAAAAGATTCTAATCATTGTTTATTGTTCTTACTGATTTCACTAGATTTGTTATTGTTGTCGTTGTTATTCATGCAACTATTATTTGTCGCTATGAGAGCTATTAGTTAAAAATACCTAAATTTTGTAATTTCGAAATTGCAACCACTACTATTAGAAATACAAGAATATGCGACAAATTAAAGTATAGCCATTAAAAACAATTGATATAATCCAACCGAACTCATATACATACCTTACCTACTTCATTAATTAATCAATTTCATCTCAAACTTGATGACTCATGTATGGAGGAGGAATTATCGTTGAATACTGCTGAAAATCAACACAATTCATAGAAAGCAAAAGACTCACAGAATGTAATGCAATAAGATTGTGTGAGGTGGAATTTTTGGAACTTTTAAAATTCCACTTTTTTTTCCCTTTTTTTTTTGATGAAATGCAAAAATGACATACACTAAAGCTATGTAAGTTGTGATGACAAAAGCGTGAATAGTTCTTTCAATAAAATAGAGAGAATAGAAGAAGAAATGAAGTAAATTGCTTTGACTAAAATGATATTATATCAAACGAATGGACAGCTTGTTTACACCTTTTAAATTGTAGCAGAAATTAAATAATGAGCAGAATTGATCATTTCGTCTTTCCTCCTTACCCGTCATCTTACCCATCTTTTCCCCGCCACTCTTCCAATACCACTTTTGGGTATCAAAATTAACCAACGCTGTCGTTCTTCTTCCTCCTCTTCAGCTTCTACTTTTATCATCATTTCCTATTATCTATTCCACCACTCACAAATCTTCAAATCAAGCGTCATTTTTCTTCTCCCCTCCCCTTTTAACTATCTGATCGTCTTGTTTCGTCTTATGTCTCTTTGTTCATACTGCTCACATTCATTAATGAACTTTACCTATACTTTGTTTAGCGGTGCCGTTGTTGACTAATGAAGAATGAAGCAGTGCTAATCTAATTTTAGATAGAATGGGATGTCTAATCTTAGCTTAAAAGTATACTAAGATTGGGATAGAAGACAGGTAGCACTTCTAATATCTAATAAAAATATAACTTTCACGTTACCTATTAAGAAATTTCGTTGTGAAAAACTAATTTCTTCTTTTTTTGCGAGAAAAAAATCAATTTTGATTTGTCTATTCTGAATTGTTGCATTCCTTTCATAATTAGTATGAATTATCAATACCTGGAGATAACATGTAGATCCAATGCTTTTCCAGTTTTTTGTTTTAATACTACCTAAAAGATCATTTTTAATAAGATTTAATATTCCGTTAATGACATACTTCAGAAATATCAAGCATTTCTTTAAGGTCAAGTGAAATTCCATTTCTGTATTTAATTATTAGAAAAGTTTGTGGTTGCTTCCATCAGATGAAAAAAGTGAAGCAGAACAATAAATAACTAAATCGAATAGTAATTTAAAATGAAAAAAAGGAAAATTAGGAATGGAAAATAAAAACCGAAAAATAAAAATTAATTCAAAATTAGGAGCAGTAGGGCTTACTTGAAGAGCAATGCTTCTATGTAAATAGATTACAGTTTGTAAAATTTATATTTGAAACGGATATATAAGAAATAGTACCTTGCATTAGTGATGCTCTGTGATAACGATATCTTGCACTCTTAATTGAAAACATTGTTAATGCTAAGGTATTTCAGGAATCATGAGTTTGACCTTTCATTTTAATTGCTGATAAAAACAATGTGATTTAGGCAAATTGGAGAATTAACAATTTGCAAGTTTGCATCTGAATTTGTCCGTTGTTAAGAGTCATCCAATTTGACTGTTTATCCTCCTTTTATTGAACCGATTGAGTGACCCTTACCGTGGTCTATTTTCATCAGGAACGTTTGTCATTGTCACCACTACCAAGCTGCAACGTTGGGCGGTGACAGTGACAAGAGAGCCGGGAACACGAGATGACATCTAATGATATCATCCTTTCTTGAACTTACGACTACTGTCACTAGCCACTACTGCCGAATCTTTCTAATCGCCTTATTAGATAACCTTTACACAGTTCACATCTCCCACTTCTCTTACCGCAGTAAATGTTTGTCCCGTTGTTACGAACAAACAACAGTACTTGAAGAGCTGCCAGTAACTCATCATACCGCCATTATTCATAAAATCAATTAATAAAAATCATTCACTATTTTCAGCACAAAGATATCAAAACATAGTATTATCCTATTGTCGGAATATTCTGACATATATAGTTTCCTGCTTCGTAAATTTTCCGGATAAGATATATACATTTTGTACTTCTCCCTATTTAATGGGAACACACTCGAACGCTTAACTCTATCCTAATTAACGAAATATAGATTTATTTTATAACTGGATAACCTTATATACGGTTTAACAAAAAAATAGAATATAATAGTCTTGATAATTGTCTCTCTGTTTCTCCAATATGAAGAATTGATGAAAAAGAGAAAGAAAACCAAGCGATATAGAAAATGTGGGAATTAAAGGTTAGTAAGCTATTCAGAAGATTAGTTTAAATTCCAAAGCAGGTCAAATATTATAATACTCCATGCCGTATTTTTGACATTTTTTATTACTGCATGCAACAATACTTCTACGATTCACTGATAACAAATTTGTAAAAAGTACTGGAATAATGCGACAATTGAAGATGATTGGATCTGTTTTATTATCGGTGATCCACAATTTTGATTATGGAAGAGAAAAAGAAACCTGAAGTTAGAGGAGAAGAAAGTTCCAATTTCTATACCAAACCTTTTCGATATTTTTCCCAATCATTTAATCGGTAATCCTTTAATTAAAGTGATCTGATATTTGTTGTTCTCATTCCCTGATCTCATCAAAAAATTTCAACAGTTCTGGAAAAGAAAAAGTTTGTACACCGTCCATTTCTGCGATTTTCAGCACCTCTTGCCCCATTTAACATGGCAAATTAGATTTTTTTTTTTTTTAAAAAAAAAAAAGGAACTGGAAAAGTCGAAAAAGAAAAAAATTCTATAACACTAAATGATAAGTGTATTTGATCAGTTTAGAGAGGGAGTAATTAATGGTAGTAAAGTTTCATAAATCATTGTAATTGCTATGCGCTTTTATTTCATTCACTCCCTCTACTTTCTTGTCACTTTAATTCTGGTTTGATTGCATGTTATTTCATTGCTATTCGACGACATTGAAATTTAAATAATATTGCATCGTTATCTAAAGTTAATATAATGAGTAGAAGTAAGTCAGAGATGGATGGCTTAATTCTTAGAAATTAAAAAAAAAAAAAAAGAAGAAAACAAACCAATATTGGCGTTATTTTGCATAAATAAAGGATATTACCGCTAAAAGCAGAAAAATTTGGTTTTTTGTTGTTTGAATTCTTTCTGAAATTTAAACGGAATAAATTTATTAATGCTTCTTCCGCACTAATTTATTTACCTCATCCTCTTCATCTCTTTCAGATTTAACCCAACGCAGCAAAAATTAAACTTACAGTATCTGTATCCTTCCTCATCCACTAATTCGATCTTCCTACTCACTGCAAATTGAAGTAACAATTAGGAAATATTTTCGAATAAAACTTGAATGTATATATGTTATTTAAAGATATACATAATATGATATTTTTACCTCTAATAAAGATTATATGAAGAGATTTTAATTCCTCTATCATCTCTCAGCTATTTTTGTCATTAGAAATGTCATTAGAAACGACGAAAAGGAAATGCAAAAATTTCAAATACCTTTCCAATGCGACGAAAAAGTGACAAAAGGCAAACTTCAATTGAATTATATGAAATAATCACTTTTTTTTTGCTTATATTTGTAGTGACAATGCATAAATAAATAAAAAAACAACTAAATAAATAAATGAATAATTTGTATTTATTTAGCGTAGAATGATTATTATACATAAATATTGAACGAATCTTTACTTCTTTTATATCAAATGAACTTAAATACTATATTTGCTCATTTATATTCATATTAACAATAATGATCGTTGGAATGATGGCATTTGAAGATACCGTGGAAGGAATTGTCGTTTATTAAGCACACGATTTTTAAAGATGCGGAATGAATTTGAAACCGATCATCATCTTTGATAGTGATCACCGACTAATAGATGATTATAGATTATGGAAAAAGCAATTGTTCTTAAATAAATGTGCCATGAAAACATAATTATGGGATGCTTTTTGTAATTCTTCCAATGAATTTATACAATCTTTCAACCATTTATCATTTAAAAATATTTGAGAAAATTTGCCGTATTACAAATTTGGATATGCAAAATTCAACAAAAACGAAGAAATTTTAGTGTTATTAAATGATTATATTTGATCAGAGAATAAGGAAAAAATCCTCAAAAAAAAATTAAAGATAAGGAAAGGATGAGTCAGTGCGGTTGTCAAAACAATTCTCCTAACATGGGAATCATTTCCATGGATGATACTACAACAGGTATTTAAACTCGGTTATCATCATCACCATCATTCGCCATACTCAAGTTATAAAAAAGCATTTCTTGCAAAATGCAAATATTTTAGTGTTTCATAATTAATCTTTTTACTTCACTATAACAATTTTTTCTTTCAGAGTGCAAGTAAAACGTCGCACGGCAGGGCAACCATATTTCCTCAATAAATTTTAACCATTTCAGTTCATTTTTTTATTGATCATTGTAAGCAAGAAAGGAAGTAATAATTATTGAAAATTTACTGCATTTGATAGAAAGGAAATGAACAATTTTGTATCTTTCATTCTATATTAGATTATTACAACAAAAACGGATTTTCATTCTCAAATGAAAGAAAAAAAAAGCTTTTTATTTTAAATTCCGACAATAACAAATAATTTTTTTCAAAAGTGTCACATGGAGTTGGATTATGTGTCATTTTTTTTTTTTTTTTGGTTTAGAAAAATTTTTCTAATAATAGCCTATTTAAAATCTAAATTTATGAGCAAATAATTATTCATCAATCCATCGCCATTTTGTAAGTGTTTTTTGTATATGTTTGACAATTTTTGAATAAGTGATAATTTTAAATTGCAATAACGATGCACTGTGCAATATGGAAAAGCCAAATATTTGAAATCATTAAATGTGATATGATTACATTAACTTTATATTGATTTGCATCAAATTTTCACTTATTTTTATGGCAGCACAAATTGCACTTTCGGAGAGAGTAAAAATCATTGATTGAATGATAAGAAGTTTAAAAATATTAAATGTTCTATGCAATTCATTGATACATAATAATTATGAATAATGAATAAACATCCGATTATATTTTACATATAACAAATAAATATGTAATAAATACATTTTTCATATGATAAATAAATGTTTTTTGTTGTGATGACTTTCAAGACGATTGATTTAGTTCATAAAGAGGAGAAATTAAGACTGAGAACATTAATGATGACAGAAGATGATATCTATCTTTAATGATATAAGTGATAATGAACATCTAATGACATCACATAATACCGTAAGTGAAAGCAATTTAATGATTGCCTTATCAACGAAAACGTCGTATCATCATCTGTGATACCTAATAGTTTTATATAATAAATAAACATTTTACTGAGATCCCTCTTATATGTCATTATTATTATTCAAAACAAGAAGAAAGCTATTTCAATATGAAACATATGCTCAACTCATATGCATAAGTTGAACAAAATTAAAATTTGAAAATTCAAATGCTACCTATGCTACCTATGTAAACTATCCTTTTGATAGGATCAGTTCCTCTCCATTAGACAAGCTAATATCAGTTGTCTCAATTGGTGATGTTCAAAAATTCGAATGAAAGCTGTTCGTTAAGCTCCTTTAAAGCGAAAAGATTGTGAAAATTATTTCGACCGAAAATGATAATTTGAAGGAGAAAATACGCATGAATTAATTTTTCTCTCCTTTAAATTTGCTCAGTTTTTCACAATCTTTTTATTATGAATTATTGAAATGACAATTTCCATCCTTCTTCTATTAATCAAAAATTATTATCAAAGATTGTCAGAATGTTATTGTGTTAAAAGTAGTTTTACTTTACAGTCTTTAACTGTCATTATCAGTTGTACTCATCTTACAACATTTTTTTAAAGAAATATAAGAGAAGTACTTGTTAGTTTGCCAGTTTTTTTTAGAAAGAAGGCATTTTGCATTCCCTTTAAAAGCAAAAGCGCCTTTAGAAAAATCAAGGTAAATTATCAAGTTTATTCAATTTTTGGAAACCAAATTTCGAAATGAAGCAAAAGATACAAAATATATCGTACCGGTCGGTATTATTCTTGTCATCGGTTAAAAAGTTTAGATTTCAATAGTTTTTGTTTCCGTTCATGCAAGCTGAATTCTTTTCATTCCTTTAATCTTTACCAGTTTCTCTTAGTTTAAGAAAACTTTCCTCCATCTACAAAATTGCAACAAAGAATGAACAGTTCTTCGCATGGCATTCCTGGAAGATTTTAATTACCGGTCATGAATTTCCATTATTTTTCCTCATCACAATAGTTATTGTCGACTACCCGATATCGTGAAGACATATATCAAAGTAATTAGGTCCAACAAATTATTTAACAATTTCAAAATCGTTTTCGCCGCATAACTGATGAATCACTTTCCGAGAACAGTTGTTGTGAAAAGTGATAAAATGGAGAAATTCGCTGCAACTACTTTCGTGCTCAGAAATATTTAGTTTCTGCATTTTTGAAAACATGCATTTTTTTTTCTTTTTGAAAATATTTTCTTGGGAAAGCAGCCAAACACAGGTTTTAAAACTGCTTAACTTTAGATTGTTAAAAGTGAATCCGGAAAATCCTTCGGGTGCATATAATTTAGAAAACCGATTTCTAAGTTCCTTGAATTATATGCGCCTGCTTTCAACAATAGGAAAGCAAGCAATTTCAAAATCTAAGATGGATTACTTTTTCAAGAAAGAGAACAAAATCTCTTAAACATTATTTTATGCAAAAATGCGCTTATCGAACAAACAAATATCTTCTAAAAATTCATCATCCTTATTCTTTTCAAGTAACTGATATGAAGAAACTATGAAAACAGGAATTATTATATATACTGAAAAATGAATCATTTCTAAATATCTTCTCTATTAGCAGCACATTTTATCCATCAATGAAAGCAAGTTTAACATATCATATGATCAGATCAAATCAGGTTTGCTTTCGAGGCAGATCTATCTATGACTATAATTCATTCTATCGTTTTCTACATTTCCATGTTTTCCTATCTAAAGTGATCAGATGTTGAACACGTCAGTTTGCTGCAAATAAACACTACAATCGATGTTGCTAAAACGAAAATTGTAGTACATCGTTCAATTCGATGGCGCAACATGTCCCTGTCATTATAATGCAGAATCACAATTTTTCTCAACAATTTCATGATCGAAAAATGGCTACATCTTATTACAATATTCATAGGAACTGAATTTATAACTATGGAAATTAATTTGTCGCTTATCATAAAAAATGCTCTCCAAATGAAATATGAATGAAATTCGTGCTTGCTAAGAAGTTTCCACCATTTGCTTTATTTACATCTTTCAATCTACATTGAATTTTCATCAAAACGTCACACGTAACTCGTCACAGATAGATTATCAATCTGATCTGATCATAGGTAAATGTTTAGTACATTGATATCTTTTGCTTTCTTTAACAAGTTTACATTGAATGTTACTCAACGCTCATTCATAATGTACATCCCTTCATCTTTCTTATGTAAAATGAGATTTTTATATATGATAACGCCATCGTTTAGAATCTTTTAACATTTGGAATGCTTCATTTCATTCGTATAAATATATCGAAATTTGTAATGACACTCCTCTTTATTCCTCCATTTCATCCAAATATATACTCCAATATGCAAAATTAAACAAGATAAATGCTACTGGAAAAATCAACCTGAAATGAAATCAACATTTTTTTTTAAGATAAATATCGAACGATGGTGTCATACTACTAAAAAGAATATGATGCATTTAAAAATTGTGAAGATTGAAAACAATTAATCACACAAGGGTAGCAAATTATAATTTAGTGGGATTATGCGGGATAGTGATTATATTTTGATATTAAAATGATGATAACAGCTATCAGTACTATGCATTATTATCTTTTACTAAATCCATGCTTGAATTAATTTTTAAAAATTTAGCAAACTATTAATTCATTAAATGAAATAACACCTGGCCATTATATCGATTCTTTCTGCTCGTTCACGTGAAGATAATGAACTGCACCATCGTACTAATTCAAAGCGTTTCCTTTGTCCAATGTATATTAGGTCTGATACATCCTAAAAAATGCCCATTCAGTGGATTCTATCTTTTTTTGTGGTTTTTCAAGCTCCATATATCGTCACTTTTCAATTTCTTGCTTACTTTTTAGGAGAGCTCAGATTTTTCGATTTCAATTTCTATATATAAATTTTGTGCGAAAATATAGAGAAATAGATGTAGAATAAACCTGAAATGTCCAAATAGGATCTGAACTATGTATCATATGTGATGAATTGAAGTCAATCAATTCATGTTTCTTTTCTTCAAAACTTTGTTTTCGTCTGCGTCGTAATAAGCTCTGGAAAATGCAGTATATATATTTTTTTTTAATTAATTAAAAATAAGGCATTTGTTGTCATTAGGGAAAGGAATTATTGTAACAATTACTTATTATTTATGAATGAATAAAAGAATTTAGTGAGGATATTTATGAATTGTAGGAAAGATAATAACCTTCTTTTCGGGACTGTTTAAACAGGATGTGGGTGAAGCAGCGATACATTCGATGGGACTAAACAAAAGACCATTTTCGATAATATTAGTGAGACGTGTTTGATTGGATGTCACCGTTCGCACTTTTCTAAATGATGATAAATTAAATTGAACTAAATCCAAAAAATGTTCAAAATCATGCAGAAACGATAGGTTTCCCGATAAAAATGATTATGAATATTGATAAACAATGGTTACTTAATGTCGAAAAAAAGTTCGTAACATTTCGAAAAATGGAATCGGAAAATTGGTCAACTTTTTGTTTTAAAATTCAATACTACTACTTTTTCAATTTTAATCCTAATTATTTTCTGGTTATCATGTTGTTCAATTTTTTGTATTAAAATTAGTCAAATGAAATTCTCCAAGAAAATAGAATAAAAAATAAAAGAAACTGGAAAGGAAATATTTTTCTCCACTTATGAGCAGCCAGTTTTTTTAATAATCCCGCGATTTTTGAAGTTTCACCTTTTTATATTTTAAATTTAAAGAGAAATTCTGGTTCGCCACTTTGTCTCTAAATGAATTTTCATGATGATTTTCACTATAAACGAAAAGGGAGAAGGTAGTAATGGAATCTTCTGCGACGAAATTATATGTATTACTTCAAAATGTGTAAGTTAAAACGACCATTACGATTTTCACTGTTTTGGACAACAGATTAGAAAATGATATTTTAAAATACTTAAAATCATATAAATTTGATACCGATGTTCATCGAAAATTCCTACATAATTCACAACTGCATATTCGATCAATGATGCAAATATGAATACTGAAATTTCATTAAAATCGAATTAATGTTGCTGATTTCGAATGTTAATCCATTTCATTAGTTTGAAATGAAAAGATTAAGACGTCAAAAATTACAAGACGAACCGACACAAGCTCCGATCCATACATCTATAGCTTTGGTGTAACTTACAGGAGGTAGATTCGAGTTAATTGCTGAAAAAGAAAATAATAATTATCTTTTCTCAATAGTGAATTTTTAATATGATGAAATTATACTTTTTATTTCAATGTTCAAATGCAAACTTTTGTGGCTTCTCCTTATGTTTATTATAATAAGCTAAAAAAATCCTTTGCGCACTATTTAAATAAATAGCGGTCAACATAATTATTTCCTTGATGGACATATAATTAGAGGAATTTTTGTCTACCCTTCGACATTTCATTTTTATTTAATAAGATGATTCAAGCATATGAGGCTTTATTTATTTTTGAATAGAATGTTTTTGTTTTAAATTAAACGGATAACAGTGCAATATCAATAATTTTTGATCTGTATTATTGAAATGGTACATTAGCTATTCTGTCGTAGAAGGGGTAACGGATGTTGTTTCAAGCTAGGATCCCTTCTAGCAACTACACTTGTCAACATAATATAATTCATTCGAAGTGGTTTTTTGTTGTTGCCTCTGTTGGAGACGTCTAGTCATTTAATGAAGGAATATTTGGAAAAGTTTTATGTCCTAACAACTGAAAATAATCATGCAGACGAAGACTTTTTCAGTAAATATTTTTGACATTATTCTTTTTGCAGCAGAAAAAAGATCTCAAAAAAGAAAAGAAAAATTTTTTTTTCATCTAAATTTTAATAAATTTCAATTTAACGCGGAAAATATATACATAGTGCAAAAACAGTACGGATACTTTTGTGTAACATTGTAATTTTTCTGTTGAAATATTTAATTAAATAGATTGAATAAATATCGAATGAAAATATTTATATCATTTAATTCTGATACAGGAAGTCCAATACTTTTGAGAAAAATAATATGAAATTAGCCAGTTAAATATGAGAAAAGGTAAAATTATAATATTTAGCAATTTTTCTATTTGGTTATTGGTGAGAGAACCATTACAAGCAATCTTTTTATTTGTAGCTTAATTAATCAACCATCAATTAATTTGTTTTCCTATCCAATATTTCAAATGGGACGAATTATTATTGTTTCATCCAAAGTTACTGTGATTTTATGGCTGAAAACAATACTTCTGGATTGCAAGACTTGGAAAGATGCATAATTTGTGCACAGCTGCAGAAAGACTGGAGAAAGAGCCATGTTGAAAATTGTAATTAGTTGGTTAAAAGCTTAATTGAACAAACTCAGTCTGAGGCATTTAGACCTAATGGAAAGGTAAGACTGACCATGTGACTGGGTGATCATGGTCAGCAGGGTGACAATTGCAAGAGGGACGCGTGCAGCAGTGCTTTTCCAATCAATCCAATATGACACCCATGATACTCCAACCAACATTGTCGATGGAATGTAAAGCTGTAGAAGAAAGAATGAGAAAACACGACTTAGCCTAAGCTCCACCCGAAGACAGCTGTATGTCCCTGAAATTGAAATTATGTTAAGAGGAATTTCACTTTGGAAGCCCTACAATTAACTTGACCACAAATTTTCAATGATACATAGTGCTAGTTTTGAGAAGTATTTATTACCTCATGTTTGCATAACCAGTAATTTAGACAAATTAACGTTAAGAGTACAGAAATAAAGCATTTTTATGGAAATTTAAGAAATGAATAGATTTTATTGATAATGTATTAAGTGAGAAAGTAACATATAAGGGAGTGAAAGTATTAAGCTAAAGTATCTAGTATAATGTTTTGAACGCCTTGCTGGCTAATATGTCCAGAATGCGCATATATTTCACAAATGGATAGTGAAAGATGGAGAAATATGAATTACCTGTATTCGTGGTGCTATCACAGGATTTATTTTCAAAGGTACTGATTCGAAAATTCGGTAAAGCATCGTTGGCATCCTTATCAACTGTTACTGCTACACGATCCCATTTATAGACAATGTCACTTGTTGTATAAGCATCTATAATATATGTAGTTCTTATCAAGTAGATAAGAGAAAAAGAGAGAGATAAATATTAAATAAACAAACTGATTTTAGTTTTTTTTTTTCTATTAATTAAATATTTACAACTAGCAAAATCGATAAGGCACTCTTGAACATCCATGGGATACCGAATTAAGTTCATCTGACATGCCAGTATTAGCGTTAACCTGCAAATCCATTCATTTGTATTTTTCAAATAATTTCATTCTTCAATAGACGGAGATAATTTTACTGCGAAACAATAAGAGTTACATATATGTGAATTTTTTTAAAAATTATATGATAACCTGCGATTATAAATAACTTTTCCATCAGAGCGTACTTTGATAAATTTGTTTTCCTAAAAGTAACTTTATTTTATAAAATTTAAATTCAGCAGAAAGATGATAACATTGAGTTGAAGTAAAATTTTGGAATGAGCAGATGGATGACATCATTGAATGAAATGGAATATGAAATTAATGACGAAATTTGCCTCTGAAACTAAATTTCTTCGCAAAAAGTGAAAATGGTTATAAAATAGGAACAATTCAGAAAATAAATTGATAATTTATCAATAGATTATAATCAATTAACCTTATCTAACATGTGGTACCATCCGTTTCGCTCATTTTGGAAGAAGGTATCTGGAATCCAGAGTACTTGATCACGAGCAACATGAATAAAATCAAAATTACGAAAATCATTATGATCTGTGTACCGAAGTCGATCATCATACCATTCCTGTTGAAAGCGAAACTGTGCAACAAACTCCTATAAAAAAAAGGTTACTTTTTTGATGTTAATCTATATGAATCTTCTACAAAGTAGTTAAGCATTACTGCTTGAAAAAAAAATCTTAAAAACTCTTAAATATCTTGAAATACATATAAAAGATATTAAAATGAGATTGAAATGTAATATGTTTTGTCAATCATAAATCGATTAAAAGAAGAAAAACTTCCAAAAATGTTCATATTATAATGTTAGTTTGAGCATTTCAAGCAATTTGAATAAAGTTACTCAAATTAAAACATTACCATATTTCGTTCGCTAATTGCTCCAATAGAACGAATTTCCAAACTCGTCCATACAATCACTGGTCCTTCTGAAATTCACTCTAATTTTTTCTTTATAGTCTCGAATTTTTCAGCAATAACGATTACGAAAAATCTGAGGGATATAGTGAATTGTACTTCAAATACAAAAAGTTCACTTTGATCTTTAGTAGGCATTTTTCCGGAAGGTCGTACTGCAGGGTCATAATTATCAAGTAATTCACAAACGGTCATCTGTTCTCGCCATGAGCGGTAATTTGTTGTGTGCCTATTGAATGCCATCCGTTTGCTGAAGAATGATAGCAAAATAAGTGAATTTTTTCGTTGATTGAAATTGAATTAATTAAATCCATTAGTTGAATTCAGTTAAAAGGTCACTAACGTTGCAACTAATTATAGTGAACTGCTTTTGCGTAATTAATAACTTCATTTTCAGAGATTCACGCTTAATTAATCCTGCATATTTCAAAATGCTTACCAAGGTTTTCGTTTTGGCTTTCGAGCCCATGAAATATCAATCATTGCTAATGTCATAATTAACATAAGCAGTATTGCTGCAGTAGGACGGGTAATTTTATGTCCCGCTGTTAATGACTTCCGAAATATTAGCATTTTAAAAGAAACGTTATGTTCGAAGCATTTTTCATCATAAAGCGCTTTAAGCTAATTGATGATCATGCGGATCAATCATAACGTTTTCTACTGAGAATGAACGAATGGCGCTGTTGGGATTCGGAAGCGTAAAATTTGTAAATTGTTAATATCAAATGGTAATATCTGCAAAATAAGTATCTTTCACATTGATAGTCATTCAAACAAATAATAAATTTAAAAAAAGAAAATGATGACTGATATTTCAAACATAAATTAGTAACAATTGCAAATTATATCGTCAAGAATTTTCATTTGACAAAGTTCGCAGTTTTGTGAACTTTCCTATCAATTGCATATCTACCAAGATTAAAATTTATTTTATCTTAATTAACTCGCAGTGTCATCATCTATTGTTTCAATGAATTAGTCCATATATCACAAATACTTTCAGTCAAATTTTATAGTCTCATCCAGTTTTTTTTTTTAAACTTTCGACCCTTAGCACAATACTAATATTAATAGATTAGTAGCAATGAAAAATTAGAATTATTGGTGTTAATATAATGAATGGTTGAGTCAAGTGAGAAAAGTCGTACTAATTGTAGTTTGCTAGTAAAAAAAAGTTCTAAAGCTAGTAAGCTTTTAGATCAATAAATCTGAGCAAAGAAGAAAAAACAAAAGCGATAAATCTTTATTCTAACAGCTGTGAAAGTCTTAACGTTTACCAGAAAACTTTCATTCAATCATTTCTCTGTCAAGTCAATCCCAATAGCTTCTTTACTACTTTATTAGTCATATAACCTATCTTAGTTTTGATTGAAACATTTAAATCATTTAAATAAAACTATTATTTAATAAGAAAGTATGGAAGCTTCTCAGTTCAAAAAAAAAAAAATTTCTTTTTTTAATTTTTGAATAAAAAGGTATGTGGAATCAACGACCATTTTAATCTCTTCAAGAATAATATGTTTTGAAATAGAAACAACTAAAAAATAAGGCAAATTATCCATCATTTTTAATAGCAAATTTATAAGAAAGCAGTCGAAGATAGTTCTTTTTCCACTCTATGGGAGCATTTGTTTTCTGATATGACCAACGAAATAGTTTTCAGAAATGATATGACATTCATAAGTGCATTTCTCAATATAAGAAAAGCAAAAAAAAACTTACTTTGAAGAAATATTTTTGAAATTTTTATAAAATAATTTTTTCTTTTTACTAATATCATTTTCCTTCAAATAATTTGTATTTTATTTGGCTATGCATTTTTTTCCGACAAAAAACTCAAAACGTTGTTATTTATGAAGACGTCAAAGTTCTAAGAAAGTCAAGAAAGCAAGCTGTAATTGTTTTCGTTAAATTAGTGAAATTTAAATCGTTACCGCAATCGCTTGCTCGTCTATTCTCCCACTTTTATGAATGAGTTTTTCCACAACATTTGACAGGATATGGTTGACCATCATAACATAGATGCAGGAAAATAATTCAATTTCAATTTATTCTAAAAAAATTTGTGATTGGTCTTTCAGCTAAGCTTTTTCATTCATCGAAATTTTTTCGACTGTTCAAGTAAGAAAATTTTCGATTAATATTCTTTTCTTTGAAAACACCGTAAATGAAAAGTTTAGCTTAAAGATTAAAGCGATGTAAAGGTTTATTATGTGCGGTATAAAAAAAGAATTTTATGGAATTTGGGATAATAAATTGAATACTGAACAGTTAAAGAAAGAAGGGATGCTAAGTACTTTCTTTCTTTTCTGGAAGGAGAAAAAAGAAAACGGAAATGCTTTTAAGGAATTGTATTACGTCTCTCTTCAAATTCCAAAATATTTACTATCACTTTGTACTTCTCAACAATTGTTAAAATTTCATTTTTGTTTTATGCATATTATTTTTAACAAAATTATCCCAAAAGTAGGACAAAATTTAACTTTTTTTTTAAAAAAACATTACTGGAAAAGTTACCTTAAATAGCTTTATTAAAAAAAGTTAAATTTGTATTAAATAATGTATTTGTAATGTAGTAAGATAGATGAGAATATTCTCTCTTCGTTTTTTTCCTTTTTCCTTATTTTTGTGATATTTCATTATAATTGTAATATCCTATTACAATCATCACTGTGATATCTTATTACAGTAGTAGAAAGATGAAGAGATGTAAAAATAAATGTATTGTTGACAGAATTCACTTGCAAAATAATATTAATTGGAAAAAGGAATTTGATCTGAAATGACTTCGTAAAGGCAAGAAATTAAAGCTTCGGAAACTTATTTTCTCTTCATGTATTATTCATTACTCATTAAATTTATATCAACTTTTTAATTCTCTCAAACAAACAATCTTTACGACCGAATAATCCGATCAGAGAATTAAACAAAATAAACTCGTAATTCATTGAAAACTCTGAAGATCAATTATCAGAATCTTATATGAATTTTTAAAGACATTTGTATTTGATATCTTTTAAATATTTCCAAAAACTTCCTTGTTATAAAAGACTTTTAAATATTTCCAATCGTTGAGATATTAGACTGAAATGCGGGAGATCGTCGAATATCATTCAGGTTAATAAAAAGTTTTATGGTAAAGAAAATATTAGGGAGATGGTAATATATTTGACCTATGTTTTATAAATTTCCTCAAGAATCAATAAAACAACTTCCCTTCATCAATATTTCCAATTTCGAAGTCTTAAAAATGTTGATGATAATTAATAGTTAGGCAAATAATGTGAATTATTCGAAAGTAGAAAGTAGTGTTGGAGCTTTTTCATTCAAAAGCTCGATGATGTAATTGAAAAAAACCATTTAAGATGAAAAAAAAGCCAAGTTATTTTTATATATGGATAATTATTTTAGTTTCATTTATTCTAGACAAATCCAGTAAACATTATTATTTTGATATCACCATCTGCAAAAATAATAACAATTCAATAAAATTTGCAAAAATTTAGACTTGAAAATTTTGCTAAGAGAATCTGTTAAAAGTGGTACAACAAAGAAGGCAAAATTTAGAAAAGCTTTGAATATGGAAAAATCCAAATTAAAAGACAATCAAAAGAAAGAGAGAGAGAAGATGAAGATAATGGACGGATAATTCAATTGGAAAGAAAATTATTTCTATTCAATGAGAGAAGATGAAGAAGAAGAAGAGAGAGGGACAAATCTCTCTCTCTCTCTCGAAATTTATACTGAACCATATAAGCTTGCTTTCTGACAGATAAATATAGGTAGGCATGGAGATAGAATTAACTTTCAGCAAAATGTCATTTCTTTCACACCCCTGAAATGTCCTCAAATAAAGTTAACATTCTGTTTCCTGTCCCTCTTAACGCCATCTTCTCCTCTACTTAATCATTTCTAAGGGACTGCCTCTAATAAGCTGTTCTTAGCATTTAAGAATTTTCTTGATGAGCTTTATTGCTAAAGAATAATATACACTTTGTGCAACAGAAAAATAAGCAATTCATTTGGTCTGCCGCTTTAATAAATGAGAAGAAACTATTATTTTAATCTATTCTTATCATTGAATATGTGTGTGTGTGTGTGTGTGTGTGTGTGTTTGTGTGTTTATGCTTAAGAGTCAGCAATTTTGATAATAACAATTTCCATGTTGTTCTCCATACCCAACCATAGCCAAAATACTTACTTATTGTGGCTTATAAACAAATGACGTTGTCTTTTACATTATTAATAAATGCTTCACTTTTATTAATTTTATTAATGGACATTTCGAAAAAAAAAAAAAAAGAAAAATGAAAAAATAAAATGACCAATGACTCATAAAAATGATGAATAGGTCTTTTCTAAATATTAACTATTTTTTCAACATTTCAAACGATTTTTTAGTGATTACCGAGAAAAGTATGCAAGAAAATGTATTATTTTCAACTTTTATATAAATGCAATAAAACTTTGCAAAAAAGAAAAAAAAGATTTACCCTAATTTACCTATTTAGCAACTGGAATGAACTGAAATATCAGCTGGTTTTTTGTGCAAAAAAAAAATTAGAATGAAATTTTCAACTTTAAGTTGGCACGAATTTAGGATTCTGTAATGCAATACTCAAATAGGAAATAGAATGAAATATATGTATCTTGTAGTATTTTTACTTTTATAGCTATATAAGAACCGAAAAAGAAAAAAAAAAAAAAAACGAAGCGTATAATTCAAAAGTTTGTCTGTTCGGATAATTTAGAAAGGCTACAACAATAAAACTTAATAAACTTCTGCAATCTGCTTCTACTTTCTTTTAACTGCTATACAATTTTAATTTATTTCTTGTTTGTTCATTCGATCTGCATGGAAAATATATCAGGCATAATTGGAAAAGATATGAGCTGATACCATATAAAATGCATTAATTATCACTTTGTTCAGGCCTATCTTTACATCATGGATCATAATGATATATTCTTTTATCTCTCTCTCTCTCTTTGTCATATGGAATGGATAAATGAGCAATATCGCCTCATTTCACTTAAGTGGCGATATCGAAACTTCACTTGACAGATTGTAATAAAATTCTTCGTCATTTTGCTTCCAGATTCTTTTTTATCTTACCTATCATTAGTACCTAATTTCATCACTTATGCTTATCTGTCAATTTACTACTTCTATTCCTTAAGTTTTAGAAGAACAAGTTCTTAGACGGAGCAGGGCCAGTTTGAAATTGCACAGTTTATTTCATTTCAATTTCATTGAAATTTATCCAAATGACAAATCCTTAAACGTCGAATCTTTTTGATCATCAACTAAAATTTATTTCTTAGTAAACTTTGATTAATTTATTGCTTCTTGCTAGCCGATAAATTTTCGAACTTTCATTTCTTATGACATGCATTGCATGTGTAATATGAACATTAATTCCAACTTTTATTCAAAACAATTTTATTGCTTGAGAACGTGTCAAAATGACATAATTAATACTAATTTGTTTCATCACATGCATTCACGAAGATTCATCAGTTCAAACTGAAAATTAACTTATATTGAATGAATAGAATTAAGCAGCGTTTTATAACTTTTAGACAACATCATCTACATTAAATTCATATATTAGAACATTTAAATTTAGTTCCATTCTTTAGTTTCTGAAATTTGCACATAAGAAATATTGTGAAGCATTTTATTGCAAAAGCGTTTTCGAAAATACTTACTGAAATAGGATTTCTTTAAAATTTCAATTAATGGAAAAGATTAGAGTTCAAAATTTTGCCTGTTCAGAAATAGAATGCGGAATAATAATGTTGCATTGCGAATCGACTTGATTTGAATGCGAAAAAATTGATTTGATTGAATCAAGAGTTCGACTTGTTACCATACCGGCTGTCTCAATACCACCATTCTGTTCCGATTCTTCCTCTATTCTGAAAACTGAGTGATTAATAAAATACCTGAAGGCTGACTGCAATCATTTAACTTTTTGTTAATATTTCATATATTTTCATCAGATATTTTACTGAAATATACATAACTTTTAAGCGCAAAAATGAACAAATGAGAATTTTTAATAACTCACCGATGAAGAATATATTTCTGCTGTGAATTTGGTTCAGATATTGAGTAATCTAGTTCTGAAGAAAATCCATAAATTTCCATATTAGTTCGCTGCTGTAATCCTGAAATACTTTGAAGTTTGCATTTTACATTTCATTTAAATATTCCTTTTTCTGAAAATTCTGCTTTTTATCTCAATAATTCTTGTTTAAATATAAAACCAAATCTTATTTTTAGAAAAATTATATAACTTACATTTCAATATTTATATCCTTAGAATCTTTGAATGGAATTTAGAGCATACTACTACAACTTTCACCTCTTCCTTTTTGCATAATCTCTTCAAATCTCTGTAAACTTACCTGTTTCAAGAGAATGAACTTGTCCGTTTCCTCTCGAATTCAATTCTCCTTCACCAGAAACACAAAAACTGTCACTAATGGAAGCGCTTGTATCCAAAGGTGACCCCGTGCTGAACGATGAATCTTGTGGGCTGTAATACGTTTCCCATCTGAACAATGATAAAATTTGTTAATTTGAAAAGCTAAGCTTGTCATATGTTTCATTCTGCTCTGATACATATATATATATATATATATATATATGTATAAAAAGGCCTAGATAAAGCCAAGCCTGTGTAACGGATAAGTTTCGCATAAAATGGTGAACCTGCCAAGAGAGTTCATTGAATTGATGCTTGGGCTTTTCTTCTCTTTTGCATCATTATTAACATCAAGATTGTTACTGGTTTCAATAACTGCTGGTAGCTCTTTTCGTAAATTAACTGAAATTATTGAATAGTGTTTCGATTCTGACCAAGATTTTCTGATTCTTTTGTGTTGCTTTAATTGCCGTTTATACAAAAATGACTAAAATAGTAAGAGTTACATTTAATAATAGCAGGAAAAAATTTCCATCTTTACAACAAAAGTAACAGATTCCAAAGAAGCTAGAAGAGCTTACTGCTCAATGCAGTCAGATAATTTGACTTTCAACGGTTTAAATAAGAAATAGGTCAGAGGGAGCGGTCGAAAGACTGATCTCAAATCACTGTGATATGACTGTATCTAGCAGCCAGTCATTGAACAACTGGGTTAATTAACAAAAGGTACAAGGGAATATATAAATAAATGAAAGCAAAATAAATGCAGGAATAAGAAATCATGGAAAACTTACGTCGTGGTGAATGGACTAAAAGTACAGGTAATGGCGGTGGCGCATAACTCGGAGCTGGTAACTGAAATTAGACCAAGCACAAAAAAATTGTACCGAAAAGTAGAAAACAGTAGTTTTTAAGTATTTAATAAGTTAAGTTATACCTCAAAACTAGGCACCTTATCTTGCCTTAGTATACCGCACTGGCACTGCTGAGGTTTTTGTTGTCTTGGTTCCAAATATGATATAGTAGTCTGAAACCAGAGCGAAATTGTCCATTTGTCCATCAATCAATGATCTTTATGATGTTTAGATATTCTCGACAAACATACTCGATCAATGGATATAAAATCTGCGTCAAATTTATCCAGGTTTGAAGATATCGGGACATTGTCATTATCTCCCACTATTGCAATGCAACCTTTCGTGGTATCATTCTCGAATGATGTACCTTTGCTCTCAGGTGTAGCAAGCAATGGTGCAAATGGTGTGCATCCTGAAAATTTTTGGATCAAAAAATGATTCATTAAATAAAATTCATTATCTGCTTTATTGCAAGTTTTAAGGTCTTGATAAGCGCGTTGAATCTAAATCAGGATTTTCAACTGAAAGCAAATCAAATCGTTATCTGCTCCACTACAGATTTTAAAGCTTTGATAAGTGCCTTAAATCTAGAACAGGACTCATTTTCCTCTTATCAATTAAAGACAAGTAAAATCTTTAATCTGCTCTGCCACAGATTTTAAGAACTGATAAGTGGCTTAGATCTAAATTAGGAGCCAATTTCCTCTTGTTCACTTTTCTTACAGTTAAAAGCAAAACTGAGCGGACAAGCTCAGCAGCAAAGGAAAAAATGAAAAGAAATGAAGAGCAAAGAGGAAAAAGAAGCGAAGAAAGAGGGAGAGAGAGAGAAAAAAAAAATGGAATTAAAGATGCGATTGTTATCGATAGGCAAAGTTTTCCAATCTTACTTATACATTTTATTTTTGTACAAATATTTTTAAACTGTTCGCTAATTATTTATTACTTAAGTTAATAATATGTTTGTCATTTTACAATTTCCCATTAAGAAATTTCCCCAACTATTCTCGAAATTCATTGAATGGGTGATTTCAATATGAGCAAGAATACAATGAAATCATAATCATAACTGTTTTGTTCCTTCCAATGATTTCTTTAATGGAATCAATTAACAATGTTTGAATGTTATTTGAATTTTTTCGAAACACATCCATTCTCATTCTGTTCTTCATTTTAATCAATTGGCTTAGCATTTTCTCAAGAAATATCAATAGCTCTTTTTGATTTAAATCATCACAATTCCATTTCAATGACCCCCTTCTTTCTATTTTCGAAAAATAAAAAATTCGCTTGAAATATAGCACTTCTATGAGATAAGAAGACAAGATGATGGTTTGATTCAGAATAAATTAAAAATAATTGGATGAAATAGTAATCACAGCAGACCACTGCTAATCTAGCAGTCTGATCCAATTTCATTGCCAAGTTAGTATTCAAGGATATTAAAATAAATTAAATCAACTTTTTTTTTTTCTTCTGTAATGCATGCTTATAAAGCAATGAATCTTTAAAACATAAAGAACTTATATCCGATCGAAAGTTTGAAATCACATTCCAAATTTCAGTGAAAATTGATTTTTTTCTTCACGTTATAAGGATAGTTTGTCGCAATAATGATAGGAATGGACCTTTTCCGGAATTCAGTGGAACGATCATTGTTTTCCCATTGGTTAAGCATCTTGGCGGTGGTGGACTTCGTGAAGCGATTACCGAAATTCGATGACGGCGTGAAGATCTTTCATCGTTACCACCCGACATGACCATTAACGGTGTCAAACTTTCGAATTCATCCAATCTTGCTAGCTTCATGCCAAATATGTCTCGCTGCAAAACTTATCAATTTGTTAATACCTATGTTCTTGAACAGTACTGAAAACATTTTCAATATTCTAATGATCTTGAAGGAAAAGTAGTTTTAAACTGAACAGAAAAATTATAATAGTAGCAGTTAGTTTGAAATATTTTATTTAGTGCTATTTTAACACTACTGGTTGATTTTCTTTTAGCAATTACTTATTATATCCTTCCAAGATGTCCCTGTTTAATTCACTCAATGAATTTTTTTCAATTGAATACGGACAATTGCCAATTTCCACAAGCCTCGAATAACAAATCTTTCAATGGAGCTTAGTCGGAAATAGAAAAATAATCAAATTTCTTAAACGAAATATCCTAAAAAACCAAATATATTTTTTTTCGCATTGTGCAAACTCATATCCTCATTTGTTATATGAAATATTTTGTCGTTGACACAATTGCTAATACCCAAATTAGCAAAGTAACACAATCATTGCATACGTTACAGATAAGCTAAATAGACGACATTCGTAAATTAATCACCGAGTCGCCTTAATTGAATAATTCTTAATTTTATTAAAAACTAACAAATTCAAATTTTTAAATAAGGCTCTAAAAGATGAAATGCATACTCTGCACTGCTCTGGCGATTTGGTTGCTCGGCTTGCACGACGTCGTTTTGCATAACAACACAGTACTGGCATGGATACCTGCTTAATAATCAATGATCTATGAGAAATAATTCAGGATAGCGTAAATCGTGTTCACAGTCAAAAATGACATTGTTGATAAAAATGATCAAAGTGGATCTTAAATTAAGATCACTCGAGTTCACTCAAGTTATTCCTCAAATTACTTAAGTTATTCCTCATAAATGCCAGCAGCTGTTAAACTGATGTGTTTACTCCAATCCAAATTAAAGCTATCAGTAATTAGATTCCTTTGATTATTTTGACTGTCAGATTTGACCTGTATCTTTTCAAATCATTTTAAGTCTCGAACACACTGAAAGTTTGTTCCGTAAACTGCACACTATGCAAAAAACAAATATGGTTAAAGAAATGTTCCAAAGCATAATAATTACACTTTGGTATAGAAATAAAGCAACAGGTAGACAACATTGAAATAGTACCACACACTGGTGTCCAACTCGGTTTTTAAGTCTAACTCTTGTCTCTGGCCATTTTGTTGTGCATCAGTTATATAAGAAAATACAATTAAGCTTCTTAATTACAAGTACAGTTCCTACTCAGACATTAATTGTAATTAGACTTATTTTAACTGCTTCAGAAGTACTATTAAAATAGTTTTACATTATGTCAACCAGCAATCTCCTTATCAAATAGACCTACAGAATGATAACACTATCTGAGAAGTCCAGCTTTTAGGGTATGATCCTGATAAATTTAATAATGTGAACAATAACGATGATTTGATCTTCTAAAATTGATTGATTTTCCTGAAAAAAGGAAAATAGAAATGGCAAACTTTTCAAATGGAATTCTTAGAAATGAAAAACATTATTGATCAAATATACTAATATTATTAATATGCTAATTGACATTTTGCTTATGCAAAGAAATAAGGGATGAAAAATTGAATCAAAGTTTTTTGCGAATATGAGAAACTTAAAATTAAGCCGAAAAGTAAGCTTTATAAGGGAAATAACTTTTTGATTTACACAATAATGTAATTTTGTGATGAACGAATTAGGCTAATCTTAAATTTCTCGAAAACGAAAAATATGAAAGAGCAGACAAAGCCATAAACTTACTTATCTTTAGACGAATTCAGTGGACTGAAGAATGAATGCTTTGCTCTTTGGGCAAGCTTAAATAGGGACTAGTTGGGATGCCAAATTGAGTCTTTACTTTTGTTATCGCAAGTGTTCCATATTTGTTCATATGTGTGTATCGCTGTGTGTGCCTGGTGTGTGTGTGTGTGTGTGTGTGTGTGTGTGTGTGTGTGTGTGCATGTGTCTGTTTCCTTCCGACATTAGGAATCAAATTTCCTATAAGGGCTGACTTCTCTTGGAAGTTTCATAAGTTTCACTGAAGTGTTTTAGTTTATAAAGTTTGCGAAGTTATCAATAACTTCACGACCAATTGACTTGTCTGAGTGAATTTCGAAGTATACTTTAAGCAAACGTTAATGGAAATTCGTTTGAGCTTTTTGAAAGAATCAACAATTTTGAAAGCCAAATTCAGCTATGCCCAAGAAAATTGAATTAATAAATTCAAAAGTGTAATCTCAAAAAGAATTGATTTGCAATATAAAAATTTTCTGAGTATAAAGACTAGATGGAATGCATTTCGAAGGTCAGCAATCAGCTACCACTAAAAATAATTGATGAAAAATGAAGGCGACAAATTTGGCACTGCCACAGAGCAGGCCAATGTAAAATGAATTAATGCTAATTCAAATTAGGAATTGGAATTAAATTTGAAATCATAATTGGAACTAATCATTGCAAACATTTCATATTGCGGAGATTTTGGTTTCCTCTCCTAACTTGGCTCCAAATTATTGAGTATCGATGCGATGCATGTAATGTTTCTTAACTCAATATGGATGGATCATTTGCGTAAACTGACTGAGGAATTTTCCTTTACTTTCGATAGTCTTTTTCTTTATAATAGGCTCTATATGCTTATGAATGCCACGACGATAATGACAACTATCTCTGGCCATCTATCATTACTGGCCATATGACAACAATGCTAACTTATTCAACAATCATGCCGTATGCTTAATGAGGAAAGAGTAATTTGTGTGCATTTCACATAGAAAACGAAACAGATTTTTGATGATTCCACTAAAAAATTATTAAATTTAAATCTACTCAAATATTGATGAATTTGAAAGCAGCAGCTATGAAAAACACAAAGTTAAAGTACAAATCCTTGTAAATTAGATTTGAAATATATCTCGAATGATAAAAATCTGAAATTATTTCAAGATCAACCAAAAATGCAAGAAAAAGAGTTCGATTCATTTTTACAGTATTTATTTCGTTTGTGAATAATATTTCAGAAAATTTTTCAACCACAAATGGTACTACAAATAATCGTCAACAAAAACTAAACGAGACAAACTCCACGAAGACCAAACGAAAAAATCAATTAAGTTCAAATCGAAACAAGCATCCAATACGATCGGAAAATAATAAACGGCAAATTGTGATAAAATATTGAAGGCTAAAATCATTTTAAATAACGGAAGTTCAGAATTCGTTTGTTCAGAATTCGTTAGCTTATAATTTGAATTAAATGAAAATGTCACGAGATGCGTGGAAAATGTATCAAAAGAGAATACAGCATACTGTTACACAGATTAACCTTTGACATAAAAACATGTCAGCAAGAATTGAATTGCGTGATTGGCACAGAATATAGTCCACATAGATTTCAAAAGCACGGCAGACAAAAAGATAGCTGAAGTAAGATAATTCAACAATTTCTTAATTAAAGATCATTGGAAGGATAATATTCTGTCAAGCGGTATTATCATTACTATTAGAAGAATTGAGTCAAACGACCAAATTTTCTAGTAAATATTATTTTTAAAATTCTTCGAAAAATGTTTCTCCTTCACAATTCTTCGTAATCACTTTGTGGAAGATTATTAAATTTGTGAATTTTTGAGGCATAGCATAAATGGTATGAAGGAAGGGAAAACAAATGCTGCAATAAACATTTAAATGAAGTTTGATTGCAAGCATGAATCACTGACTAAAGACTAAAGAACTTATGCAAAAATACAATCAATCTTTTAGAAGTTCAGCAAATGACAAAATGATGCAAATAAATAATCTTCCATATAAAGGTAATTTCCATCTTCAATAGGTTTGTATCGCTGAAGAAATCTGTTATGATGTTACGACGGATGACAATAGAGGTAGTCTTCTGGTGTATTATCAATTTGCATGTTCACGACGTTTTTTCCGCTGATGATGGATTGTAAAGGTTGCTAAGCCTAGAAATATCAGGAGTATTCAGAAGGCCATCTTTTTGTAGTCTATTCTCATTAACATTACATAAATGAGTGAGTGGTATCGATTGTGAAATAACAGATTTTTTGTGGGATTTTTCTAAAGCTCTAGTGGAATTAAGATTTTTGCTTTATTCACCTCAATACTATTTCAATACTATCATTAATTACAATATTGCGGAGTTAATCAACAGGTAGAGATAATAAGGTCAAACTATTTGCGTAGCGAATTCCTTCATTTGATGTTTGTTCTGAATATACGACAAGACAAGATATCTGTTTTCCATTTAACTTTATTTATGCTAAATTCTTTTCGGACAATTCAGATGATTTATTATCCAACGACTGAGAAATTTCAAACTGATCTCGGATATTGGCTACAACAACCTTTGATTTCTTTCCTTTTACATAGGCTGATAAGTGACCAGTGGCCTTATTGCACTTGAATGTATTCCTCAGATTGCATTGTAACAGAACCTTCGATATATCTTCAACTGCGTTTCCTAAAGTGTCTCGTATGGATCGTGAATTTACGTATTGTATTTTATAAAATTAAAAGGAAAAAAGTTCAATTTTGAAAACAATAATAGAAATGTAATCATTTTCATGATTCATTCTCCTCTTCATCCGAATTGTCAGCGTCCGCTTCTTCAGAATGCGTCTTTTGTGTATTTTGTTGATAAATGGTATAATCCATATGTGGTATCACTTGTCCATTACTTCGTACTGGTGCTGGGATTTTGCGTAGATCGTTGAAAAATGGATGTCCGAGCACTTCATTACCTTTAAGCCTTAGGTAAGGTTCATAAACAAGAATAGTTTGGAGCAATTGAATCATATCAGCTGGCGCATTACAAGCATTTAATATTGCTCTCAAACCACGGGCACGTTTTCGAGCATACCGTGGTTTTTTAACTTTCATTGCCTGACATTGTTCCGTGCTTGGATAGCCAAATATGTCGATGACTAGTCGAGCTTGGTCTTGGCAAGTACGTCCCTGTAAAAGTACTTTACCAGTGACAAATTCGGACAACACACAACCGGATGCCCAGACATCCACCGCTGTTGAATATCTAGTCGAACCAAATATCAGTTCCGGTGCTCGATAATAACGTGTTACCTAAAAGCAAACATTAATTTGACAGATTTCGAAGCAGTTTTTTTTTTTTCTAGAACTTCTTGTCCATTTAAGCCTAACAAAAAAAGAGCTTTTTTCTACATTAACCTGATATGGTGTATTTTCTTCGCTTTTCCTCAACAATTTCGCATTACCAAAATCGGCCAATTTTAAGATCCCTTTTTCGTCATCAACGATCATATTAGATGGCTTAATATCCCGATGTGCAATACCTAAGGCATTCACGTAATCTATGGCTAAGAACATTTGAAATGCATATAATTTAGCATCCAGGAGTGGAAAACGACGGCCTATTTTGCTTAATCGCAATTTGGCCATATCCGTGGGTAAATAATCAAAAACCATACAGTGACATGTCTCACTGTTTGATGTCAGGGTGAAATGGTAGAGCAGTGTGATGATACATCGATGTTTCATTCGAGAAAGATAATACACTTCTGGGTTAATTACTGACCATCCTCCACTTGGCCAGGTTTTCTTGATTGCAACGGCCATTTCTACTGGTCTGTACAATCTAGCTGAATAAACATTAGCGAAAACACCGCTTGCATGAAGACGCTCCCCACCGAATGTTATTTCCACGTCTTTACCCTGGCCTGGTCCGTGAACTCGAAGCGCTTTGACAGTTCGCTCCGTCATTTCATTCCCAAATAATTTTGCAACCGTCCAACTCTTCCAAAATTCGTGATGTTTCACACTATAAATTTGAATTGAACTTCTGTTATATTTACTAATCAAATGACATCAAACATTTACTCTTCTCATTTTATACTTTTCAAATCGATCAAAATTTGCATGACATAAATTACAATGAAAATTATTGTATACATTGCAATCGATTTCGTTTTATACTAAAACAATTAGAGGACAAATTAATGAATGCTACTATTCTATGTATATAGATAGAACACTATGTCACTGTTTCCGGAAAACAAAAGCAGTAAATGTTGGAGTACCCTCCCTAATTTGATAATAACGTCATCAAGAACCACGTTTTTGCGTACTTCTCACTTCAACATTAGCACCCTTACATGCTTTCAATTTTGATGGATCAAAATCAGCTCCAATTGGTAATTCAACAAAATTCTGAGAAATAACGATTTTTCTATTGTTTTTACTTGTTTGCTGTTTCCGCAATATTGATGGACGATTTAGTGTTTTTGAAGCCAAAGCCATTCGGAATTGGATGATCTATAAAAGTCGTAGAAATATTGATTTCATCTAATTTTCCAGAAATTCAATTTTAATTATAAATTTGAAAATTCCACATAATGTAATAAAGTGAGAATTGTAGAATATGTTTTCGTTTAACTGAAAGAAATAATCCACTTGTTTTTGAGCGATTTCTAGAACATCATTTGCCAATTCAATTTGATCGCGATAACTATCAGTGTCTCCAGCCGAACTTTCGATTGTAAAATTTACCTAAATGAATGACAATTTAAACTATGATATGATAATGAATTTTTCCCGAACATTTTTAATTGTTTCAAAAGTTAAGATAATAAGTACCTGACCCCTTTCGATGACTGCTGCTTGTATGAAATGATTGAGCATAGTTTTACTTGCAATTGGATATTCATTCACTTCACTAAGATAACGGAAAACTTTAAATTTTCTAGTGATTTTGTCGCACTATTCAGTTACTTAATGAATTTATCAACTAATTTTGGGAATCGATACATCTCTTTCAAGACTACTGTCACTTTGCTCACTGCAATTCTAACAATTAATGATCAGTTATCATGAAGATTATTCGAATTTAGTAACAAAATAAACAGATAAGATGTTATTTCTGAATCCGGAATGTTTGCCTAAATGGACAAGTATCAAATGTAAATATCAAAACACACCGTATTATATCTCCTGGACGTAAATGTAAGGATGAAAGACTATCAACAGCTGTAGCATTTACTTGAATTCTTTCTTTTGCATCATATTTCACTGATAGTCCGAGCACTTCGCTCACATCAACCACATCATTAATACGTAACGCCATTTGAACCTTTAAAATTGATATTTTACTTTTTATCACTTAAGAGTGCAATATTTTCATGGAATTTCCTATTTTTATTACTAATTTAAGTAAAAAAATATTTGAAGTTTGCCATAGAGAAGTAGGTTTCAAGAGATGAAGTAAAAAATTAATTCGTCATTTTGAATAGATCTATATGGGATCCTTTTCAAAATGATTTGCAAAAAACTAATCATGTTGTAAGATGTCTCTCAACTTTTCATTTCTTTTATCATGTTTGGTAAAAAATTTATTTTGATTTGTATTTTTTTTCTATTCTTTCCTTTATACTATGATCCCTTCCTGAAATACTTCCTATCAATTGTTATCAGAGGAGTGAAGTTTCACGATAGCTCTATTTTAGAGTACCCTTGAGAGTTAATTTAATTTATTTAAGATTTCATTTTGACTAAGGCAAATTAGTCTTCTTGCCAGATAGAGATCGATTGCTTGTCCAGTACATTTCATTTCACGACCACGTTCTACGCTTATCTTCTCTACAAATGTCCTTTTGTGTTTGCATTTTGAATAGCATGTACGTTTGAATACAACAGCTATCATCTGCATGTAAGTTGTAAATTAGGACATTAGCGATCTTGGAATAATTTAATTTCAGATGGAAATTTTCGAAAATAAACATCCTAATTCAATCGCAAATTTTTATATAAAAATTCTTAAATGCACAAAGCAGTGTTGCATTAATTTAGTTCGATCATCTAATATTGTGTAATTAATTGTATGATCTTCTAAATAATCATGTGAGCAAGAAATTTTTATTAATTATTTGGGAACTGAACTAAATAACGTTTTAATGAAATTCTTAAAAAGAGATAATTTCACCGGTGAAGGTTTTTTAAGTGCACTGTTGAGTTCGCTGATAGTGCTGATTTTTTGCCCATCGACAGCTATAATAACATCACCAACGAATACCCGTCCGGCTGATGCTCCGGATTGCTCGATATACGTCACCTTAAGTTCAAGTTTTGATGCATTTCGTTGAAACTAGGGTAATGATAATTTGAGTTCTTGTGGATGCTGCTGTATTCTGACCTGGTCATTAGAGGTTATTTTAGAAATTTTTAAATAAAAACAGTTACAACTTTTTTTTTAATTAGGATGGTAACAATTCCAGTCATTAATCGTCTTAATTTCGTGCCATAATGAATTGAAGATTCAGTACTTTAATTAAACAAAATTCTTTAAAATGAGGAAAAATTTTAACCTGAAGAGTATTTTTGCAGATCCGCAAGCCAAGGGGCTTCTTAAGTAATACAGTGTCCTAAAATATAATTTAATTGAATCAAAACTTAACTTAAGCCAATTGGTTGAATCGAAATTAGCAAGCTCGAAAATGCTTCAATAGCTGTCAAATGATTCCAACGGTAAGACAACAAACGGTATATGAAGAAATTAATTCTTCTTTGAGTACATAAAACAACTGTGCATTAAATTTAGGCATGTTTGACCAAAGAATTTGGTCAGTATGTAAATGATAATTGCTTGATCTGATGAAATGGTAACTAAGCGATAAAGGATTATATCCGCCATCCAAACCTACCTAGCCAAAAAGACCTGAAGCTGATGCCTGATGATTGAAAGCTAGGTGCCAAAGTATGTTTTAGTCTTCTTTTCATTTGCTAGACGTTCCAAATGCTCTATATCAGAAATGTTGACTCTCACTAGCAATTACAATTTGATTGATTTTTAAAGAGAATAGAAATGGACATCGACTTTCTTAATTAAAGCTGCCTGCTTCTGAACAAGCAATTTTGCTAAGCAGAACGATCTCCCATTATTCGGGAAATTCCTAGGCTCATCACATCCAATTCTTTTATCATAGTTTAAGTTTCTTCACTTAACCACTCTGTTCGATTACATGAACTATTAATAAAAATGCAGATAATGATCTAACAAGTGATAGAAGAAAAAAATCAAAGATTTCTTTTGAACTTCAAAAATTCCATGAAATTGAACAATCCACTTTAACCTGAAATGGTTCCAATGGTGGCGGATGAATGATAGGTTGTTGTTGAGATTGTTGCTGATCTTCTGCTGCTTCTCCACCGGTTGAAGCATCCTCTGAACTTTCATTCTTTTTTTTTTTCTCTCTACTGCGCATTTTTCGTAGATTTGAGTTTATGATGACAGCTTCAAGCGAGTCTTCTTTTAAAGTTAAACCACTGTAGTGTTAATAACAAAGGCTTATGAGTTTGTTTGATTGCTTTCTACCATTATATATTATTATTGCATGCAAAATCCTTCCAAATATGCAAATCAGTGATTGGTAGAACTGAATTTTCGTTGGCTTGATTCGATTTTCTATGCCAAAGAAAAAAAAATCTATATACTTGAAAATTAGCATTTTGTCTAGATATCGACGTTGCTGCAAGAACAATTCATGAACTGGAAAATGGACAAAACATTTTGAAATTTTATTTCATAAATTTTATTTTATTTTTATTTTCACTACAGCATGTCGTTTGATTAGTCCAATAGATGTGCCGTTACGAAAGACTGAACAAGAGGAATTTCAAAAGCGAGCATAATTATCATTTTCCCAAATAGTTGAAAATCCTCCCTGTATCATATATTCAAATTCAAGGTTAACTTTTGTACCAGCTAATTAGTTTAAAATTATTGAATTAATCCCATCCTTCTTATTTATCTTCCTCTATCAATTTACTGTTTTCTGTTATGCTTACTGCTGCAAATCTATCTTTTTCAAACAATTTTCCATATTTTCTCTTCTTAGATTGTTGTATTCTAATCCTGACATCAAAATTGTCTCATTGTAATTAATTTTATTTACTCGCTGAATTATCAAAATTTCAAATGATATGCATAAATTCATTTCCCTATTATTATTACTAATTGTTCTTGTGATTGTAGGGTAATTGATTCGTTCTAATAAGAAAATATCCAAAAATTACATAAATAATGATTCCGTTATCCGATGCATTTGCAAATATAACTTTAAAAAACTTTCATAGTATTTGCTGTAAAAACATTCATTGGCAATTTCATTTTTCCTATTCTGTAGTCAACAATTTCACTTGCTTTCAATACACTGCAACCTTTAAGTGAGCTGACAATGACGATGACAAATTGACATTAATGCGAAGTGTCTAATCACGTCATTTGACCCTTGGCACTTCTCACTCTGAGTATACGACAATGATAGTCTCGTGATCATAACTGTAATAGTAAGGGAATGACGCTAACAGCACCATTCAAATCATCTTTCAAAATATTTGCTCAATAGAAGCAGAGAGCACTCTCCGTATCGTTTGCTCTCACAATATGTTCACAAATACATTTCCCATTTTTATTTCCTTTTTCAACGATCTTTAGGTAATATCAAATGAAGCAAACTGTCATCTAATGGATCTTTCATTGCTCTTTTCTAGGATTTTTGTAATTTTGATACAAATTAGCCATTGAATTTTAAAAATTAAAGAAATGCTGAAGGTACCGATCAGTTATAATATGAAATTTGTTTGATCAGTCCCTAAGAAGCTTATGTATTTAAAGCTAAAACTGATTTTGACATGACGTAAGAACCAGCCAATACTATTTAGTTGTATAATTGTCTCAAAGTCACTATCCTTAGAAAATTGTTGACATTTATTGTTGAATTAGCAAATTTTACAGATTTTTATACATATCAATGCTAAAAAAATAATTCCAACTCTGATGATCTTCGTATCGTCAAGATTTCATTCCATAAAATGGCATTTGGTACATAATAAAGTTAGCCATCACTGATATCCATGGAAGAAAACCTAATAGTACTCCAGAGAAATCCAGTAAATCATTATTTTACCTGTTTTAATTACTTGATTTTGCATTCTGCAACAGAAAATTAGTGCTAATGAAACTTGAGATATCTATAACTAATAAGAATACTAAACTGGCTTACTTAACTCGTTTGAGTCATACTAACTAATTTATTTGTATCGCAATGATTGACTGGTTTGTGTCGCAATTCCAGCGATGAATAATTGAAAGTTTTCCATCGTACCATATCATGTTAGTACCATGTTAACTTTTAGATAGCGATAGAGGATATTGCCATAATGTCTTAATTAGAGCAAGAGAATATCTTTTCAGGATGGCATCACTGATAAATCGTCAAGGATTACATTTGTTAAGTCGTAGAATGCTATTCAATTCAATGGGTATGTATCTTTGCCTTTTATCTTCTCCTCATTTGTTGTTAGTTTTCTTTTCGAAATCCTTCTTAAAGAAAATTTCAAAATTTTCCAGACAAAAAAGCCTCGAAGACTTATGGTAGTTTAAAAAGTTTAATAATTTCTTACAACTGAAATGTTATAAAAATTGTTTGCCAGCAATGAAGCCATCAAACAAGTCTATTATTCTGCTAATGCCATAGAACAGATAAGCGGAAAGAACTTTTAGGCTTGGCTTAAAATAAAAAATTCTGAGGAACTATTAGAATGTAACTCCAAAAATTCTTCTTGTGTGTTTGCAATGTTATTCATCTGTTTATTGCAAGAAAACAATGATAAGATAGATGAAACAAGCGGATCAATTTCTCCCGGGATAAAACCCTGTACCTTATCATCAAGATTATCCATCATTTCTATATCTTGCTAACATGATTGCTTCACTTTCTCAACCAGTTCGAGAGTTCTGCGACTGTCGAAGAAGAATGGAAATGAAGGAGAAAGAAAAGACAAAAAGGATGACAGAAGGAGAAGAGGAAAAAGTTGAGCAGAAGACAATGGAGGGAAAGCCCTTATATACTATTTCCAGGGGTACATCAGAATACCTCGGAGACAGGAAGGTTTACTTCTCTCTCATTCTCATTCCGGAATAATACTTGACAGCAGGCATCTTACTCCAAGATTTCTATATTTTACCGCTCAAATGCTAAACCGGAAGTATGACCTTAAGAGTTACTAAATCCTTTCCACTCTCTACCAATACTTATTATTTGCTAACAATTATTGATTATTGCAATGTGAGGATTATTGATTACCGCATTATTAACAGACGGTGGATTGAGCGGAATCCACTAAGGGTTTGAGCCGAGAACCACTTCGGAAAGACGTATATGCGATGTCCACTCATGTCCGTAAATGGCAATCCATTACCTCAAGATGCATTGCGCAGACGAGCGGTTGATTTGTGATGTGCGTTGATTGAATTACGCATTCTCTTCATTTCAGCTCGATTCATCCCGCTTGTGCAATTCAAATTGTCAGATATTGGTGAAGGCATCGCTGAAGTGCAAGTAAGCAATGAGTTTTATGAGTTAATACGCAAATTACGCTGGTATTATTGTCTGCATATGTTGTAGTTGTAAGATTACGACATTTTCTGATAGAATTCTAACAGATCACAAGACAATGAATAGCCTGGAGTTGATTTATAAAATATGTTTTGTAGTTTGTGGTTACATTAGCAACACTTATTCTTCTTCATTGACTAGATGAAAAAATTGTAGGTTGGGCTATTTTATATATGAATCTTTGATATATTTACTTGTCCTTTTGCAGTATTTCAAACAACTTTATGCTGATTATTTTTTAAAATGTTCGAAATGGTTCGATTCCTAAGACTGTCCATTTATAAACGTCCAGAAGTTATCTTGATCTTCGACAGATGGTTGATGGATGGTTTTTAGATTAAAGAATGGCATGTGAAAGAAGGTGAACATGTGGCCCAGTTTGATAACATTTGCGAAGTGCAGAGTGATAAGGCATCAGTGACAATTACCAGTCGTTATGATGGTATCATCAAAAAACTGTGAGTTTGATAATATTTTGATTCTCTTGAAACCGCTGCTGTAACAACCTTTCTGAAGTTATTTTTACTACTGTTCTGTTCAAATTACTGTCCTTCGGGGTAATGAATGACTTCTCTCAATTTAGAGTTTAAAATAATTTATTCTAGGTACTATAATATCGATGATATAGCGAAAGTGGGTACAACTCTTGTGGACATCGAAGTTGCAGACATAGATACTGGTGTTTATTTCTTTCCTTATAAGCAATTCCATAATTCACGCTGGTGCACTAAGTTGCATTTAGCGGAACTGGAACAGATCTGATATCATTTTTGTACTTTTCCTGTGACAACCCAAAGTCAAATTGATGTTAATGTTGCAGTTTGCTGGACCACTTAAGCCACAAAAAGATTATGTTTATTCGGAACTGAACAACACGTCAGCTCTGTCAATTGAGCGACTTTGGTTTGGGCTTGTTAGATAAGATACAACGTATTTCAATTTAACATTAGCTTTTTCTATACAAATTAATTTCTCCCACTGCAAGCGTATGCTAATCAGCGAGTGATGAAAAATGTAGTTGCTCTTCATTGTTTGTTAAAGAAATGCGATTTTTATTACTTTATTTTTTTACTTTTAGCGACGCAAGGAGAAAGTCTTAATGAAAAAACAGAAAGAGAAATGACTACTTCAGAGAGTGCTCAAGAAGCCAAGAAAGTTCTTGCTACTCCAGCGGTTCGACAACTTGCTAAAGAAAAAGGGGTACCTTTTTTGTTTTTTTGTTTTTTTCATCTGGCAACTTTTTTTGTCATTATGCTTGGATTCGTGGAAATTTTCATTGTTTTAAAAATTTCCATAAAAATGGATAAAATGCAAAGGGAGAGGAATACAAAAATTTTAATTAATAACTAGTTGGTAATATCTCAAGAAATTTTGTTGCATGTTTTAACTAAATTGAGTTTGGACTTTCATTGTCTTTTTTGCTCCAGATCAAAGTTTTTGGGTTCCTCCCGGTACATTGTTGCGTTTTAAATTTACATTTTGTTACGTTAAGTCGATTTTTAGAAAAAAATGACAGTCACTGGTAATAAATAGAATCATTTTATTGCAGTTCCCACTGAATGATTGTTTAAGGTGAATCTGAATGAAATCACTGGAACAGGTCTTAGTGGACGTATTATGAAGGATGATGTTATTCGGTATATCGAACTTCAAACTGGTAAGGATTTATATTTTTGTTTTTCATGCATGTTATTCTCATATGAATTTTAACCGAATATTACTATACTTTAAAGCCTACTGCCACTAATAGTTGTGGAGAAATTAAAGTGGCGATTCTGTGTATTGCTTAAAATAGAGTATATTGAACAACTACCACAGAGCACTAAACTAAGTTACGAATTGTAAACCTGCGTGTTCTCTTCGTTATGTTTTGGAATATTTCTAATTTTCTTCGCGATTTTTGGATTCATATCCAACTATAAACAGAAAAATCCTGTGAAGTGCTGAAAGAAGATAAGGTGATTCCTATACGTAGCTACACCCGTGCTATGGTCAAGTCGATGACTGAGTCTTTGAAAATTCCCCATCTTGGCTTTTGCGATGAGGTAATGTTTATTTGGTATCGTGCAGTATATTTTTCTTTTCAGTTTTGTTTCATGAGGTTAGTAAATTTGTATATGCAGTTTGAAATACATGAAGTATTCATATCTTTTTTCATCGTTAAGATACAAAATCAGATTAAAAGGTTTTGTAAATATTTTTGAATAGTGAAATAAATTTGGTTAGAAACTAAGAAGGATGATTATTCAAAAAAGAATTCTTGTTATGTTGAAAGGAAAAGGTGATGTCCAGTGGGGTTTTTTGATTATTAAAATTTCACTTTCAGATAAACTTTGATCGACTAGTGACAATGCGGGAGGAACTGAAAAAATTTGAAACAGTATACAATATTCGTATGAGTTTTATGCCGATTATTATCAAAGCCGTCTCACTTGCTCTGAAGAAATTTCCAAAACTTAACGCTATAATGGACAAAAATGTAGAAAATGTCATTTGCAAAGTAAATTGGTTTATGTCATCCAAAGTCTAATTGATTACATGTTCTAAACCAAACAATTAGCGTACTTTTCTAGGAGTTAATTCCGAGTGGTAAATTATCTGTTTCTCTAATGATGTTATCTCATCACACATGTACCGCAAATTTGATACAATATCTCGGGTTATATTTTTGCAGCTAGTAGAAGTCTTCGTTTACCATTCATAATTAACAAAATGCGTTATAACATCGTCTCATATATGACTTTATTAGCTTTTTTAGGCTTCACATAACATATCAATAGCTATGGATACTCCGGAAGGCCTTGTGGTACCAAACATCAAGCACTGTGAACAGCGCACGCTATGGGAGGTTGCAGCAGAGTTGAACCGTCTTCAGGAAGCTAGCAGTAATATGAAAATAGATTCAGAAGATCTGAAGGATGGAACGTTTACATTGTCCAACGTAGGCATGGTAAACATTTTCCTTTTCGTACAGGAGATTTGCATGAAATTTCAGAAAACTTCAAGTCCATTTCGGAGATCCCCTAAAGCATTCATTTGGTTCATCGACATACTCAGTCTGATAGCTCGAGAAGTATTCCTGATGATAAATTATTTAGATTCAAAGGATTGAAGACAGATTTCCTTCGTATGCGAAGAGACTTTTCTGGTCACAGCTGTGTACTTAAGTATTCTTTAGTATTACGACTTGTTATTTTTACCGTACAAGGTAGGGAAAATGCGAATAACAAGTGTGAAATGATATTACACGGAAAGAATCGCTGTTAAATTTGATCAGAACTTACCATGTTACCAACGAGTAACGAAAAAGATTGAACTATATCATTTGTTAAAATTAAACTCAAGTCCGTGATCTTGACTTTGGAATAAGTGTTTATTGAGATTTTACAATTACTTTGCAATAAGTTAATTCTTCTTACGCTTAGTTGAGGTACGTGACAGCAAAATGATGACACTGGATAACATTATCATCTGCTAGAAAATTCCACAATTATCTCATTCATGTGATATTGGACCGATGTAATTGTTACCTTAGTTTTGATAACGAAAGAATATCATTAGAAATTTTTTCCAAATTTGCAGATTGGTGGTACATATCTTGCCCCACTAATTATGCCGCCTCAGCTTGCGATTGGAGCAATTGGACAGATTTCTAAACTGCCTCGATTTGATAAGCAGGGAAATGTAAGTTGCTTCAGAAGCTTTTTTTTCTGTGGGATTCGTCGCTGTTGGTTGCTTCAATAAACATCCTTCCCAGTATGTATATGAGATTTCCTGATACTTGAGAGTGATGGCGTGCTTTTAAGATTTGACAGATGAGCATCTGTTGACTTCACTGAGTAATTTTGCAAGAGAACACGCAAGAAGAAGGTTGGATGTTGGCGTCTTCCCCTGCTGGACATTTATGGGACATTGCTGGTCAAAAATTAATGACTAATTTCTCATATTGACAGGTTTGTGCAGCTAGTGTGGTAAAGTTTTCGTGGGCTGCAGATCATCGTGTTATCGATGGTGCCACGGTAGCTCGTTTTAGCAGCGAAGTAAAGCGGTATCTTGAGAATCCATCCAGTATGATCGCCGATTTGAAATAAACAGTGATGTGTGTTTTTTTAATCATTACGAGAGTGGTCGTAATTATCTATTGGCATCTTGACGTTCGTGCATTTTTCGTTGTGTATTTCCGAGGGGGGGGGGGGGGAAAAAAAAAAAAAATGTACCAATTTTTGGAAGTCTTTGACTGATACTGAAATGGATGGACCAAAAATGTCCAATCGTAATTGTCAGATTTTCCTCAACTCTCACTGGTTCGCACGAACCTTTCCCTTCGTTCTAGTCTTTTGCAGATGGGCCACGCCAAAGTGGTGCTTGTTTCGATCTGAATCCCGTTTTCATGGTCGCATTTGTCAATTTTATGACGTAGGCCGATTGCTATTGTATTTTTGACATATCAATAATATTTTAAATCATATCCGCATATTTTGTGCAGTTTGTAACGAATTTATATACTTCAAGGTGAATAAAAAAGACAACAGAAATCTGTTGCTTGCAAACTTTTACACCTATAAAGGTAGTGGAGTGATTTATTGCTGGTAACCAGGTGACGTCGTGAGATGACGTTTATATTCCGACAATAAAGGATTTTGGTAGTTTGTTGAATTTTTATCTCTTGAGTTCTAGTGGTAACTGTACAGGAGGAAAGCAATGTTGCTGGTGGATGTTGTTACACTTGAAGAGGTTTGTTTATCCTTAATTCATCCTTTTATCTCGTCAGTTCATTTATACTCTGACTTCTGTCTTCATCTTAAGTGGTTGAAACTTCAATTTAATTCCCATATGTCTAACCTCTCAGTAAGGAAAGCCTAGCATGGCCCTTGACCCATGTACGGACTCGCTCGCTAATGGTTTTCTAGCTGTTAGAGGATGCAGTTTGTGTAGCTCTAAATCAATGGTATTTGATGATGGTAGTAAATTTTGCGGAAATTTCAGGTACTTACTGTTTGCCTTCTGCTCTTCCTCTGGCCAGTTGCATATTTACCATTTACAATTAGTGAAATTATCAATGGACCAATGATAATAGCAATTTGAGTGATATTGTATGAGCATCCATATGCTAAGTAATTGCCAGGCAAATAAGGCTAGTTGAATTGTCAAGGAAAGTTTGTGGACTAATTAAAGTTGAGATACTACCTTTTGCTGCTAAAAGTCTGCTAAAGTTAGGATAAAAGTGCGCAATTGGCTTCATGCAACAGTTCCTTCTCGAAGACAAAAATATTTCCCCGAAAGGTCTACGAGCGAGTGGAGGAAGGGACATTGGTGGGAGATGTATGGTTTGGTATGACTTAGGCTGTGTGAGGATACTACTAAGTACTGTTTTGATAGGTAAGGCGTGTCTCCCTTGGTCAAAGATTATAGGGTGGTCCAGCAGATGGTCTCCAATACATATTATGGTTTGTTAGGAGAAACCACAACTGTTGAATGGAATTCCAACGGCTGCGGTTTCCAAAATGCCAGTGAAACGGCTCATGATGGATGGGAAGAAATTCACGTCCTAACTTAACCTGAACTGTTGATCCGGTAGTTTCAGTTACGCACCTCTTTCCGCCTATCGCATTTCTTATCTCTTCTTTGAGTAATCATTACTTCAGAAGTACTTTACCATGCTGGTAGCATTTCTCATCCTTCCAACAGTTGATAACGTGCATTAACCGTGTCCAATGACTAAAAATGAATCAGCCATGTTGCGTTAAATATTGGCGTTCCATCAGAAACTCAAGTTGATTTTGTCATCCGTATTTGCGCAATGTCGTCGCATATTGTGACCCATTCACATTTGTCATTTAAATTCAGTTGCATAAATTTGTTGCTAATCAAATGCCCAAAATTTCTTTCCAAATTATGTTTGTACTTGTTTCTGTTACATTACATCCAAAATTCTTATTGCGTTGTGGGATTTCAGATGGCTTTATTTTTGCTAAAATCGAGGAACAGTGTTTTAATGATGGAAAAGATTACAGGCGACGACATATATCCACGGGGATCATCATGAGGTGCAATAACGATTTAAAAGAAGTGAAAGTCGTCGACTGATCTTGAGAATTGATTATATCCTGTGGGATTGCATTTTTGATGAATTTAATTGGTTTTGCTCCTAGTACGAGTTCAGCACGCTAAGTGTCATTTGATCAGTGAATGTATTGTTGTCGTTGTTGGAACCTGGCGATGATCGTGTTTTGATCCTCCGAATGGACATATTTCGTCTTGTTGTCGAATAACATGCTTTTCGCAACGAATGCGGAAATGACAGGAGAGGCTGCGAATTCAGACCAAGCCATAAGCTGTTATAGTATCTTTCCTTTCTATTCCTCTTCTATATTTAGAAACTCTTTCTTCCTTGCTTCAGTTTCATCCCATTCTCAAAACAAGCAGAATCGGTGGTGTAGTATAAAGCGAAAGAAGGTAAAATCTGATTATACATATTAGTGCAAAATCATCGGCATTTACATTTTATTTCAAGAATACTGCAGGTTAATTGTCGATTAGTATTTACTAGGCAAAGGGTGGATTTATGTTGTGGCAGAATCAAACAGTTTGTTAGTTTTCTGGAAGGAATTCTTATCATCTACGCTCTTCAGTGCTCTGTTGTCGATGTTACTTAGACTAGCACACTTCCAGTCAAATATTACAAGGCTATTTTTAATATGCTTACTTCCAACTTCCATCCATCATCTCCGTCATATGTTCTACCATTCAGAAATTTTCTTGTTGATTCTTATCGATTAAGGAAGGTGACCAAATGTTTGCTAGTAGTTTACGTTTTGAACAAGCTTTGTTAGTCATTTTAGTTGCATAGTTTGTTGGAATTTCTGTGTATCGCGCGTTCCTTGTTTTTGGCGTACTGTTCTACCGCTTAAATTCTTTTTGAAGACGTTTCCAATGAATACAACAACGGCAAAGGAAGCTATATCGGAAGAATCGCCTGTGTACGCTGATCTCAGCCAGCAGTTTGTACCGTTAGAGGAATCCGACGAATTTGCCACACCACCTGTAACCGTTGAAGAAAATGAACCTGATGAGCAGTCAGAAAATGTCTATGGTAATGATAATCACTTTAAATGAAACTGATTTTCAGGTTTTTTGCTCCAAATTATGAAATCCCAATAGAAATTCGTATCATGAATGCTCTTGCTTTATTTTTTATCCATGCAGAGCAAAATTTATACCGGAAAATCAATTTAGTCGTCCAAAAGAAAACCAATACTGGAAAGAATAAGTTAATTTGGGACTTTTCTTCCTTGGCTTAGATGTGTGACACAACAACTTTATGAGTTATTCATCAGTTTGGTAACTCAAACCTATCATGAAAGAATGAAGGGAACACATGGATTTCATGAACACGTGATTTTTTTATCTAATATAATTACGTTTTGAATACCTCTGTGTTCGAGACCTGAAATGTATATCGCAGGATACATTTAAATATAATAAGAAGTGGAGATTTTAAAGAGATTTTGAAATGTTTTAAACCAATATTTGTATTGCTCAATCCATCTACAAATTGTTTAGCTATGGGTTTTGAGCCGTTGTCCTGCTAATGCTCTTCAAAACGGACTTTCATTTTAAGAAATCGTACGCATACAATTTTTAAATTTATTATTGCTGTGATAGCGATACTTCCATTACTTATGCGGCTTAAACGACAACAATTTAGCATGATAGCTCTAATTGTCGTTTCATATTTGAATAAAAATTACTTCATTATTGCTGTTCTCGTTATATGATCTTTCCCTCATTTTTCTTCAAACGATGAATGTCCAACAAAGACAAAATGTTCTTTTCGAGAAGGGTCCTATTCCTAGAGCCATTTCAAACATCGTCTACCACTAAATTTTGGAAATAGGAAAAGATCATAAAGTACCCGACAAATACTACTTACATTGAGTATATGAAGTCGCAGTAGATGTGCTGGAAGCATCTAGTAAGTTCAATTTAAGTTATAAAGAGTAGTATAAAGGTAAAATGTTTTTTTGGATCAGTCTTCCGTTATTTTCATAATGTTCCAAATGGCGGTTCTTGCTCTGTTAATCAGTAATTTTAATTATTTCCACTAATAAATAGTTGTCATTTGAAACTAAATGAAAACTATTTGAAACTAGAAAAAGTCTATTTCTGATGCATTTTAGAAATCCATTGTACATGAAGTTTTTCCTTTATTCTATCAAATTCATCATTAATTACTTGTCTTGAATCATTTTTCAGATGAAGCAGTAAATCGATCTCCTAGTAGTCGTTTTCGCCGAAATGTCGTGGGATGTGGGGAACCGGAAATGTTAGAAGAGGTCAGAGTGGCAGATGAGGGAACGAAAGCAACTACGCAGATAACTAAGCAATTCCGGAAGGCACTAGTTTTTTTCAGAAATTATAGTATAGTAGTAATTAGATATGAGCTAGACCTTTTTCTTTTTCAGCGAAATACAAGGCGAAGAGGAGGAAATGGATTGTGCCCACCTCATCCACCGGAAGATGTTCCAGTTGTGAATTGGAGTGAGCCAAGCGAAATCAAACATATATTCCCGAAGACTTATAATTACGTGGTAGGTTGCATTGCCCATAAATTTATGAGTCTTTCTTTCCCTACGAATGCATGCGACATCACTGTGAATCAGTGATAAAACAATTCCAACAAGAATGGCTTAAACTATTTTTAAAAAATTTTGGAAACGACTTAATTCAATCACTTCAAGTTTGATTTTATTCGATTATGCTTTTGTCATGTAACTTAAGCATGAAAGATTTCAAAACATGTCATTGCCACACTTTCGTCATCGAATATAGATAAAAAGAGATGCAGAGTGATAGATGGTCATGAAATCTGGCATAGTGCTATTTCTAGGTTTACGCTCAAGCGCGTTACAGTTCCCAGTATCTAAACTTATCGAAGTGGAGAAAGGAATTTGATTTTTTCCTTGATAAATATAAATACTGGTGTGACATCATTCAAAAGTAAGTTCTAATTAAATTTTTCTTAACTGAAACAACTTGGTATAAGATCCTTGAAGTTTTATTAAGTCTAGCTACTTGTGTCATTAATTTGCTCTCCGTGTCAGTCCGATCTTCCCCAGACTACATTCGTTTATGTTTTTCAGAAAACAACTTATTAACCATAAAGAAATCACCAAAGCGAAACAACTTGTAGGACAGCTCAGGTGGTTGCTTGACCATTGCTGGGATGGTGATGAGAGCAAACCTTTGGTTCCAGAAATGTTGTGGAGAGCTCGAAAGGGTATGTTGTGCTTGTTGAGATAGCTCTGCCTTTAGAGATTATAAAGATTTGATTGGAAAACCCTGAATCAGTGTATCTGTTTCAGAAGAAGCTCGAAGATGTGAACAATTGCTCATTCGTAAGGAGTATTATAAAAGAGAAATACTGGTGAAAACTGCTGTACCGTCATTATCTCGACGTGCGAATGCCAATATACAAAAAGCTTTGGGGAGATATAACGATGACTGCAGTTGTTCGCTTAAAGATAATACAAGGAAACTTTCATCCACGTTTCAGAGAAAAGCTACAGAACAATCTGGAATTGGTGGCAACGTTGTTGGGCGACCGAAATCGCCGTTATCTAACAAGTTAAAGGGACAGGAGAAAGAACAAAACGAACCACCAAGTTTTTGGAAAGAGCGTGATCAAATTATCAAGAAAAAAGCGTATGATTATTTTTCTATTCAGTTATAGTGTTGGTATATTTGGTCGCACATCAAGAAATACTTCTGAATGCAACTCAGTTAGAAACACATTTCTTCAAGGTTTCGAAAATATGTCTTTAGGCATCTCTTTTCGCTCCAGTTCTTAGTGCGTCGTTGGGCAGATGTGCTAAAACAGTTGCAAATGCCATCAGGAATAGTGCGATCGCTATCTCATCCCACTGTCATGCGAAATCGTTTGGAACAATACGTCCAAGATCTGATAGCCATGTACGAAAAGATCAAAGATTCAGATGATTTCGACGAGCAAATGATTCGTAAGATGATTTATTTTATTCTTAAATAACAAATGCTGTCGTAATTTAACTCCTATATAATTAGCTTGTACTTTTTTCTATTCTATAAAAACTTTTATGCTCAAAGATACAGTGAATTTTTTCCATTGAAAACTCAATTATATACCAACTTTCAATTAATTTGTCGCAGAGTGTTTGTATAGTTATATTGTGATGTCGGTCAAAAAGTCATTTGTTCTAGCCAAAGCTGATTAATATCAGCCAGTGAGTAGCATCTGTTAAATGAAATGTTCTAATCACCAACACTATTTATGGTCCATGTTTAAGGATCGTATTACTATCGGGACATTCCTGGAGTTGATGATAGTTTCCCAGCTCATATGAGCAGTTGAGCAGAACACAACAGATTCATTTCAGACGTTCTTTTACATCGGAATGTGCTGCTAAAAGAGGAAATGTGTAATAATGGCTTGGAATCACTCACCAACAAATGGGTTATTTTCGAATCGAAATCACCCAAAGTTTTCAAAAAGAAACTGGATAGGGAGACGAGTTTTCGAGAACCATCGAAATCACCGGGGAAGTTTTCTTCAAACACTTCTTCCATATTGCTGAAAGTGAGGGACTATCTGGATGATGATGTAAAATCTGCTACAACTGCGACACCGAATTCCAGAGCAGGACAAGTGACGTGTGACCCATCAGAGGTCACGAATACGATGCAGCTTGCTGCAGCAAGAGACAGTGGAGCGAGCATGCCAGATAGATCTGGTTTAACAACTGAAGCTGAAATTCCTCGACCCGTGGCGATTAAACCATCTAACTTGACAGGTCAATTTTACCAGATAGATTGATGAGCTACGATTGTTTGCTTCCACCTGTGTTCACTTCTCCAGGATAGGTTGAAGGATGGGGTTGTTCTTTATTCGTATTAATTTATAACTTGATATTTCCAGATATTGCCTAATTGATAGGAAAATGCAACAATTTTTTGCAGAAGATGAAAAAAATCGATTGGAATTGCAAGAAGTTGTAGCAGTGGAGGCATTGTGGGCAGCATTTGCTAAAACGGAAACACCGAAATGCAAGAATTCTTTCCCTTTTTCTGATATATGCAAAAGTTTTTTGTAAGAAAAGAAAACAGATATCTGATATCTAAAATCCAATGCAAATGGATTTCTACTTTCAGTCAAAGATGACAAGCCAATACTGGATGCTATTGAAGCTGTTCTGAACTCATGTAGGAGTTATCGAGCTGTACTTGAAGTCCCGTTACCAAAAACACTTGCGGATTTACGACGTGGCTTGAAATTCCGTAAGTTTTTTAAAAAAGCTTTTCAATCAGTAAAGATTTTATGAAGTTTTGTCTTAAAACGACTTTCCACCATTGACATTTAGAATTATTGATGAATTACAGTGTTAATCAGCTGTTTTACATTTCATTATGCTGTCGATTATGTTCTACGATATATTTGTTATTCATAGTGATGAACAGGGCATTCGGTACCTTTACAGAGGTGAAACTTGTCCAGCAAGTAGACCTCTATGTTGCTTTAAATTAATTTCTAAATTATAAGCTCAGACCTGCAGCAATTTTCAGGCAACATTCATGAAGCAGTAGGGCTTCTACAAGCATTGATAATTCAAAGGCACGAAGCAAAAACAGGTAAGTATGTGGCTTTTTTAGGATATTCACTTATTTTCCGGAAAATTTTACATATATTCATCTGTTTCTGAGATACTATGTTAGGAACGAGGGTGTGTATTCCTGCTTCAATCGCTCTTTGCTAATTATCAGAGGGATGAATATTATTACATCTTTTTATCTTCATATTCGGGAAACAGTTGGAAATATGGACAGACACTTTTAAAGTGGATACTCGTAAAAGTGAGATGACTTTTATCAATTAAATTATTGAATCTGCGTGTTCAGCATTTCTGGTTCGTTTTATTACAGTACCAGTCTAACTCTTTTTCTTCCTACCGATAGAGTAAAATTGAAATCTTTTGACGAAAGGGATAAATAGTGCTTCTTAAACTGTTTATGTCATGTCATTTCAGTCTCTGTATCAATAAACATAGAATCTTATTTTTGATTTTAGAAGACTGAATTCGCTATTGTTTTTTCGACCGAAATACAACGAAGTAATTCTATTTAGAATCGCCTCCTCGTTCTTGAGATTTTTGGTCTTCCTTAAATTGATTTTTCAAACTATTCATAATCAATATCCATCTGTTGCCTATTTTGTCTGAACAAAATCAAGGCAGTACAGTTTTATCCTCACAATTATGGGAAACTTGCCCTTTATGGACATTTTATTCCTTAACATCTTTTGATTATATAATACACACATCTTATTACTATCTCTCTAATTGACATATTCATAATCTGTAAAAGAGGAAAGAATGAGGATAATCTCAAAGTACCGCATGTTGAAATTAGTAACTATTTAACAGAAACGCAGTTTTCGGAGGTTTTTGAGAGTGGATAACATGAAATAATTTATTTCCAAAGTCTCCGCGGTGCATTAACCAGCTACAACCCTTAAATGAAATTTACTGGAATACCAAGATTCCAGGTAAAATGCTTTGAAATCACTATATTAGTACTACGGCATTAGCAATAATTATTTATTCTTAACAATCAATATTGGATGTTTGAGATCAAAGTATAGATATGTTTTTTTAGAATACTTTTGTATAAATGCATGTTTAAAAAGGAAAAATTCCCAAATGTATAAGGCATAGTCTGAAGAACAAATATTGACAGATTTTGATTGGATAAGAATAATTAAAGAAGTCCATGAATGTGGAAAATTTATATAGCAAAGGGTTGCTAAAGAGAGTGATAACAATTTTCATGTTTTCCAAAATTATTCTCAGCACTGACTAAGATTATCTATGGGAATATACAGTGCTACACTTCCTAAACAAATGAAAAGTGTATTATGTGCAGTCCTTTGGAATGTGCTCCGAAATGTAATGCGACAGATTTTTTAGTGAGATTGTCAAAATTTGTAATTTATACTACTTGTTCAAACTGCTATATCCAATATTTGAAGGGAAATTTTCTTACAAACTAGGACTTTCATTATAAGTTATCGTTTTGTCCAATTTTAAGTAGTTGACGTGACTTTATGGGTTTTTCAGTTATGTAAGTTAATATGATTTTCAGATGTTCATTGCTTGTAGATGACAATCATACTGAGTACTTTTAGGTCGTCGAGTTGATCTAACTCTTTTTGAAACTTCGGAAATTAGAAGACTTCGAGCACAGTTTGCTGCCTCAGTTGCAGCACACAGTTCGAATCCTGCCGTTTCAGTGGGGTTAGCAGAAATTGCTTCTCAGATTTCAAGCTCAAGTGGCATAAAGTCTTCGAAAAATGAAATTAAGCAGGAATTGGACGAGATGCCACCTCAAAAGAAACAAAAACAGTTGACTGAAGAAACAACTGAATCTGGTAAGAATGAGCTGGAAAGAGAAACGAAATCGGCTAGAAATGATGGCAGCATCGAAATGTTGGCTCCGAATCGCCCAAAGCGTCATATTAAAGCACCACAAAGGTAACTAATTGTTTTCTGTATTCATTAAATGAATTAAATATTACTATCTGCAAACCAGAACAGTAAGAAACTATTGTCATCTTTTTGTTTTGCACGTGATATGTTGAGGATTTCAGCATTCTACTGGTTTTTCCAGTTGTATAATTATGCATTTCTAAAGTTTTTCATTAATAGATCTTTCGCAGATTCATATTCGATGACGAGGAAAAAGAAGAGGAAAAAAAGAAAAAAACGATGATGCGCGAACGAACAAAAACTTCCAAAGGGAATAGCTCAAAAGCAATAGAGAAACTGAAGGAAACATCGCAGCACAGTAGTGCCCGCAAACGAAAGCGTGAAAAAAAGACTGATTCGTCAGCATCATCAATGTGAGTTCAAGAAGTCAAGTATCGCAAAAATACGAGTGTCTATGGGGCTGCTGCAAAATACAGTCAGTGTCCCTTTTGATGAGAATAGAAGGATGCAAAGTTTGATCGGAACTTTAAGGCAGAACTCACGTCACTTGTATGTCTGAAATTAAAAAAAAGACCAAGCCAACTATTTTAGGGAATTATCAAACATGGAAACAATTGTAGTAATCCCAGAAGATGATGGTATGGATGCAAATGACCGTACTTGCTGGTCCTCAAACACTGATGCCGAAATGTAAGATAAAGCTAATTTTCGAAAGTCATATTATTCTGCTTTTGTGGCAAGACCATCCAATAATCAAATTCTTGAAATAGTTGATTTCCTTTTAACGGTAATCTATCTTCAAGTTTTGAAAACTAAAATATCGATTCCATCATTGAATTCACCTGTAATTTGCTGAGCAATATAGTTGAGATGTTGAATTTCATTTTTCATATTGATATATTGATTGCATGTTTCATGGTGTTAAGTGATCAATTAGCGCTAAAAAATTGACTCATTTGTTAAATTGACGAGGATGACTTCCTCGGTAATTAAAATAAATCTAACTCTTTGCAGTGTGTCGTTTTCTTGTTGGCAACTTGAAACGAAAAAGTATTATAAGCTGTCTGTAGATGTTGTCACTTCGAATAAAGTTATTATATTTCAAACAGGCTTGTGGATCTCGATTTAGTTAACGTAACAGCTGAGCACGAATTCAAATATGAACCTGATGGAATAGTACATGATGTATTTCGATATATCGGCACCTGGAAAAATGGTACTACTAAAGAAGTAAGCAGACGTGTATATGAACTTTGGACTAATCGCAAGGTTTGTTTTTGAATCTCTATGAATCTAAGAAATATTTCTGTCTTTTAAATTAGATTTATAGTTCTCATTATATTTGTCACAAATTTTATACCTTCTAGACTGGTGGAACAAGCGGGCAACTAATTACTGAAGAAAGAAAGAACAAGGTAAGTAAAGTTCTTGAAAATTCCGCTTTTTTTTTCTCATCAGATATCTAATTTGTTGCATGATAGTTGTTGTAAGGTTTGTCTGTTATCAAACAGAAATTGTTAAGGAAACGGAAAATACAACTGAACAGCAGCGATCAATGTTGCCGAAAGTTGCACAACAGGAACAAATATCGTCCGTCGATTTATTGACATATCCAGATGATATTAGTAGTTCGAACGAACGGGTGATAAACCATAGTAGTACATCGGGTATTTATTCAAATGATTCTGTCAATCGTTTGTCGAGTACCGGACCGTGTAGCTCACAAGATATTGCCTCTGGAGGTGCTTCCGGAGAACAGAATGAAGATGGAGATTGTGGTCCGTGGCGACAAGTGAGTAGAGAAATTATTTTGGCCTCTTTTTGCATAAGTGTATAATAGAACTATTTGGTGCTTGAATTGAAGTGGATTGGTATTGAACAATGGCGCGATTTGCTCTCTGCGTAAAAGGATTGCTTCTTAATTTTTTCCCTTCTTCGTTTTCAGTTTTTTAAGTAAAGAGCTGTATATCAGTTTATTTAATTGTTGGATCAGACCAATTTTTTTCCTTGTCGTTTAGGAAAAAATTTGAGAAACCCTATTGAATGCAAGAAAAAATTCCAGATACTTTTATGTTCCTCTCAAGTATAAAATGGAAAGTTTCTGTACATAGCTCAGTTTTCGAGAAGAATTTTCCTCTTTTACTGTATTTAAGAGGATGTTTAAGATCGTGGTTTTGCATGTTTTTCTGAATAAAATGGGCAAATTTCAGGTAGCATTTCGAAAAGAGGCATCACTAAGTGGCCCAGCAAAAATGGACAAATTGAAAACGCAGTATGACCATTTGCTTATGATTTCGGAAAAAAATTATGTGGGAAAGTTGTGCTCAGAATGGATGTATGTTCCGGAGGGTGGTCCATTCGATGATAGGGTAAAACGTATAAGGCAGTTTGTTCAAGAACTGGAAGATATACTCAATCAGCCAAATTCAACGTGGAGAGACTATTTCAACATGAAAAGTTTGCTCTAATTCTTCAGAAAGTTGTTTGCTTTAATTTTCGAGTAACTCAAATTAAATTAATGTAAAAATGGTTATTAATAAAAAATTCTCTAATTCAGTGATAATGTTTCAGAATACTTGCAAACACTGATTGACAATGTTATGGTTGATTTCACTGCGCTATCTGGACAAGGTTAGTAACACCCTTTACCAATCAAAATAGCCATTGGCAATGCCTCCTGTGAAAAATGAAGCTGGAGATATCATTGTGATGACATTTCATGCGGAAGTTTCACATAAGATCAATGAAAGTCTCTTTGGAGAAATATCGGTCATTTTTGGGTTCTTCACGTCGTGTATTTTTTCAGTTGCACCAAATGATCTTCCCCATACATCTGATACTGCGTTTTCATCCAGCAGAAGCACTGTGAGTGATGCCGAGCGTGACAACGCCGATGTTTCGATTAGGCCAAATTCGAATTGAATAACTTTCCGCATGAAAAAATTGATTATCAATTTCTCCATAATTTTTCGCCTTTGTAAAGAAAAGAACTGTTATTTGTTTCGTCAAATATGGAATCGGGGGCAGTTTCCTCCTTTTTTTACTTATCGATTTCTATGAATTTGCGGCAGTAGATTTTACTAATACTAATCAATATTTACTCTCTCTCTCTAACGGAATTTAAGCTGGATCTCGTTCTTGTGTTAAATCTATGTAAGTGAATTTTCAACTTTTGCAGTTGTTGGATCCGAAGAAAGAAACGTGCTTTAAACGTTGACTTAAGTTCTTTTCACTTCCATGCTGCTTTATCTTTGAGCTCATTGCAAAGAAAAGTTCAAGAGAATTTAAGCAACGCTCACATTTCCAGAACACCTTTTCGGAAGTTTTCTTTATATAATATTGCAAAATTTTTGTAGCTTCTGTAAAAATAAACTTTCTTAGTCGCTCCCCTATCTATTTCTTGCTATCTTATGTATTATTAGCCGATTCATTCAGCTGATTTCGGTTGATTGAGGAAGTTTATTCCATTGTTTATATTCCTGTTTTGCATCTATTCTTATGTCTCTTTTGTGAAATATATTTTGCTTGATGGGCAGATAAAATTTCTTACTCTTGTAAATAATAAACAATTTAAAAATAAGCGCTGGTTGCTGAATTGGTTTTCAGATTGGATAAAATGTGCGTCTAATGATGACACGCCAATATTTTTCACATATTTGTTCTTTCCTTACTTTAAACAATCTCGATTTATAACTGCGACAGCCCTCACGTTCATACAGTGGTCCGAATCTGCAATTTTAAAACTTTGAGGAAGTCGGCCGAGTTTCCTAATTTCGATGGTTGCTAGCAAACATATTTTTTGGGGAATTTCATACAACTTCTCACAATCTTACAGGCAGAATCACCCCTTCGCAAAAAGCTTCAAAAAGTTGACACTGTAATCGGAGGTTTCCTGAAATAATGCGAAATCTGGCTTCGATAGTTACAAGAAATATTACAATCTCTTCAGATACATCCGGTAGTTCCTATATCCACTCTCCTCACGTTGATGAGTATCAGTTATCAACAGATAAGTGATGATAATTAGACAAATCTGTACGATTTTGCAACTTGTTATAAAGGGTATGATATTTGCAATCCATGATAACAAATCATTCATTACTGAATTATAATTAATACACAGCCAGTATTAAAAACTATGCCACGAACACTTGAGCAATATCATCATGTTCGTATGTTCTCCTCAGGAATGTGTCCGTGACTCGAATACCAGAAACTGACTAAAATCAAAAATTATCATCAAACTAGAAAACAATAAGAAACATTAAATATGGCGAAGAATATGAACAGTGTTACTGCGTGCTTAAAAGACTTTGACGATAGTAACAATTATCTAAGGTAGGTCATTACAGTCCAAAATGCGATGACCTACAAGAATTCAAGGAGGTTGTAGGAATTTGAAATTGGACAATTAAGATCCTGAGCACTACTTCTCCCAGACAGTTATTAGTTTTACCCAAGGATTAATAATTACTAGAGGTTGCGTGAACTGATGAATCTCTGTTCCCATCTAATGGAAATTCCATTAAGACTGATAGAGTAATAAATTGATTTATGCTGGAGAACAGCAATTATCCTACAGGATGGATTCCCTGTTGTTTCAAAACAAGCAGATTGAATATTTGAATGTAACGCATTTTCTGCATATTTACCACCACCGAATTCCATCCCCAATGCTTTTTCTTTTTCATTTGTTTACAGTTTAATATTCAATTCACTTAGTAAACTGATAGAAAAATACTTGTAATCCAGGAGTTAACGGTAATAACTCCAGGGAAAAGTCTGTCGTACTGTTTGGTGGCAACTGTCCCAACTCAACACCGCTAGTTGAACAAAACGCAATGTTTGGTTGCAGTTTATCGTCTAAAGTCAGCACTAAATCCAGTGATCGTTCGCTGAAATTGTAATTCATCATTTCAAAATCCAACACATAACAAGATAAACATCTTGAATTTTAAATTACTAAAGAATTTATAACATGAAAGGAATTAACTGTAAACTAAGTAAGCTACGCTTTGTTCAGGTAAATTTACATTCTAACGAAGGAACTACCTGCAGTTATGAAGCCGACACACCATACTAAATGGTTGCAAGACCTTCGCCGTTGCTGGTATTTTTTCAATCGTCAGTCGCAAATCACCATATCCTGGAGCCTGGAAATTTAAATTTCGCAAACAATCAAATTTCCTATCTCCTTAAGCTTCTATAAACTATACATCTACCAATGGACTGAAATAACGAATGAATATAACAAATATCGGAATTGCAACAAACCATTCGTTGCAGAGCACTCGTTTGTAGGCGGCCTCTCTCTCCCATGCTTGTTCGCCAAACCATATCCAGCTTTCCAATTGATGTCCCTTTTCTCAAATGGCAGAAAAATGTGACCCTTATTGCTACTACTTCATTAAGATTAATCAATATGACATTAAGGAAAAAAAAACGGATAATGGAATTTTCCGTAAGCAAGATTCAATATATAATTTTCAATAAATGAATTCAAAAAGCCTTTATCTAAATTTATTGCTTTTAGTTTTTACTTGTTAAACTTCTGCGAAATTCATTGTAAATAACTATCTTATCAAATTTGCCTTAATCTAACCATATTTCGCTTTTCCACATAGTAAAATAACTCTTTGGCAAAGATGAAATTTTAATGAAACGTACCTAAAATAATTGAGGGAATAATCTGCTGTTTTTGGTTTCAGACAAAAGAGGTACTGCCGAATATCAGTTGGATTGAGATAAGATTGCTCCATACCTTCATTTCTAGAGACAACATCTTCACTAATTACTGATCAGTAATATAGAATTAGTAATATAATCAGCTTGTATTCTTACAGTGACGAAGACATGATTTTGTATCATTTTTCATCTTTATGATACAACAATATTTCGAAAGCAATATAAATTTTGATGGGAAACTAATATCCTCAATACTAAACGATTGTGTAATGGATCCCGTAGATATATTTTCCTTTGCATTGATGTTCGCGAGGAAAAAAAAAAGAGTGGAAGAAATAAGTGAAGTGGAAAAGAAATGAATACTCTGTTTCAGGAGGTGAGATCTCAGAACTTATATAGAAGTCGGATGGTTCCAGGATTACTTTCTCTAGAACCATTGGCAGTTCAGAAGTATTTTGAATTTGTGCTTCCAAATAAACATCATTGTTCTGCAAACGTCGTTAATTATCATAAGAAAGCGGATTTAAAAATAAACGGAATGTGGTCTGTTCCTTGCCTAGTAAAGATTTAACCTTTTTTAGATGAATTCTATCAACTGTTCTTACTTCTATGCTTTAGGTTTATAAAAAAGCTTAAAAACTTTTAGAACTCATTATTTGTTGATGTAGAAAAAATTATTTTTTTAGGACTTTAATTTTTTGAAAGTTAAACAAATTTTCAAACATCTAGCTGTAAATGCAAACGAGCTTACCAGGTTATCCTGTAATTCAAATGCCATTGATTATACACACCATTCTTCCGCATACTCATGCAAAGCAAACTACATTAAACACACGGACGAAGTCATAAGGACAATTCTCAAAGTCAGAAACATAAAAGTCTTCGTTCTTAATTTCTTGAACAAGTACCAAAATGCAAGACTTATAAGAGAGGAATTGGGTTTGGAATTTGAAGATCTCATCTTAACATCGAGAAAAGGGCTGTTCATATGTCAACAGTTGTTTCACACAAGCAATATTTGAGCATGCGAAAAACGTAACTATCTCAAAGATTTTGATTCTTCGAAATAAAATAATTACAATATTTTATTGGAAACTACGAAGTACTTCTAAAATTGCACCTGTCATAATACAGCACTCAATGAAAAAGGATACATTCTGTGACACTTACCTCTGCATTATAAAACTTTGTCCGAACATCAATTGGTTTCGTAACTGGAAATTTGAAAAATTTCCGGAAATACATTTCATTCTTAGGTGTTTTGTAACTCACGGCACACACTAATCTGCAAAATTAATGAAATAAACAAATCTCTTATATTCTGTGAAAACCGATAACAAAGATACAGATCAATGAAGGATGTAAAAGTCATGAAACTATAAGTGTGGGTGAAAAAGCCTCAATTTTATTTTTTGATATACAACTATGATTGGAACAAATACCATAAGATCCGAAAAATCAGGTGATACAAATATAACAAAATGTTAAAAGAATGATCTAACTTTAAAACAGAGAAAGAAAAATAAAGTCGTGATCTCGAAGATATCAATACAAGGAATGGAAAACTTGTAAAAGTGATCAATTTGAGCTCCTGCCTGCAAGCTTGATAAGGACCCATCTCGCAGTAGAACTAGCTGATGAAGTTCGAAGACCTCAAGCAAATCATTCGGCTTACTTTTCCAATAAATATGGAAGGTCATAAAAGGACTACAATGGTAAATCTATTTCTAAATATTCTGAACAGTTCATCTCTACCGTTCACCAAGATTTTAACCACTTTTCCAAAACTCAAATTTACATCAAGTAAGACATACATGTGCTGCCCAATTTCTTTGATTTCATGAGTAATAACTTCCCCCAAACATTTCCCTGGTTCAAGCACAGCATTCGCTTCTTGCAACTTGGACGGTAGAGCATTACGCTGGCTTGTGGTTTGCAAATCAGTCTGCAAGACATGAAAAGATTTTGAAATCGATAAAATGATTTTATAGAAAGCTGATGTGATAAGCTCAAGAGTTAAGGAAGCTTTTGATAAACTTTTGTTTCTAGAAATTTAAAATATATGTATTTACCTTGATACATATATCCGTCGCAACCTTATCGCTTATATTTTGTACGCAAACATAGAAAGTAAAGGTTTCACCCAAATAAATGTTCCTGCAATAATTAAAGAACTTTTTTTTAAATAAAGGTCATATTTCTTGAAGCTCTTTATCTGCTGTAAAATTCTTAACAATGACTGGTAGCCACAATTTCCATATAAATTGCACATGAGGTCATATAGTGTTCAAATCTTATTCCAAAATAATAAATTTCAAATTTAGCTGCTCTATCGTCGCAATTGTATAATCATTAGGGTCTATTTTGAGTCTCCATGGCCAGAAATGATAAATGCAAACATTTATGCAAACATAAATGCAAAAATGCAAAAAGTAATGCAAACATTGCTAGTTCGACTACGAATCTTCTATAGACCTACTCAAATTTTTGCGGTGCCATAAGATATCTTCCAATAGGTACATCAGCAGCTTCCTGTCCAGTTAAACGACAAAGAGCAGAGCCAATGAGCTGGCTAGTTGTATCAGCTGGATCAACTGGCATACAAATATTTTCGTAAAATTTGGGACGAGCAAGGCGCATCACTACAAAAAATACTAATCCAGAATCCACAGATTTAAACATTTTCTTTGAATTCCATTCTTTTAAAAACCGAAAATAAAAAACATATTTAACCTTTGAGTGTCAGAATCTGTTCCTTCATTGCCTCGGCCATGACGCAGAAACACAATTCCCAATGTTTCACTTGTTCATTTCCAATATTACATTAGAGAAAATAATGTTCCTAAATCATATAATTTGTACATAATTTTACTCAGCCATCCCCGACGTATCAGCATCGAAAATGGGATAAACGATCTGGAACGTCCCTCATTACTGCTCACTATTTATTTATTATTCTTTAATCAAACCAAATTATACTGTCAAAATATGGGAAAAGCTACTCACAGTTTTCGAAAATCATTTTGATGGCTACTACGAGTGTGGTTCAATCCTCAATCCTCTAAAAAACCGAACCTGAATAGCTGATCAGGAAGAATCAATAACACAAAGACGATTAATCTTAATCCGACACGTGATACGTTCCTCATGTTAATATAGAATGCCCCATATATATATTTTACACTACAGTGAATAAAACCATAGTATTAATTTGCTGTTGGATTATGCAAATAACTAAGTCAATTTTGAGAAGCTCAATTAAACAATTGAATATTTTATTCCAAATCACTTTTAAATTGTACCAATAAATACACTATGCTAATAAATATACTACACTCATTAATAATCGAAATATAAACTGCTCGCATGACGCAACGTTTAATTAGATCAGACAGAAACAGTGATATTGTGTAACCATTCAGTATTTACGTGCTCTCGTCCTTTCGCTGCGTAAAACTGTAGATATTTCTCAGGTGTTAATAACTTGAGTAGTTGCAATAACTTTAAGCAAAGAATGTACCACAATCCTGCTACATTAATCCCACAACTTTACCATTTATCAGAAACTACCTTTTTTTGGTCATTACATTTTGAAATCTTAATCACCTTTCTTTGCAGTGCTATGCGAACCCAGAGAATAATCAGTGTCACGATACCATTGAGATTGTAATTTCGTAATTACACCAAACTTTCAACTTTTATTGACCATACACCGAACTTATCATTATGAACACTCTGATCATGTAAAACAGAAAAAACAAGAGCGCCATCACCGTGCATCAACAAGTCGATTGCAAACAGGATTATATGGTAAAACAGGATTATTCAAACATTTATTTTATCGAAAAATTGAATTTCGTCAAGAAAAAAAAAATTATTGAACAAATCAAACTAAATGGGAAAATCAAACATAGTTGTTTATGCTTAAGAGCAATAAGTCAACAAAAAACGACCAGTGTTTATTCCAGCTTTTTTTCATCGAGTGATCCCTAAGGCTGACCAGTTGGAAAAATCCAGCTTTCTTTTTTTTATTCGGAGAAATGTAATTTGTATATATAAAATAACAAACATATATTAAATATCAGAAAGAGAAAAGCATTTAACCAAAAAACGCAAACGATCTATGCCCACGAAACACAGCAATAAATCTTCCCACTCAATAAATTTTGCATCATAACGAATGTGCCCAGTCCCATCACACAACTAATAGAAGATTCATGAAACTTAATTTTGAACAGCTGGTGTGGGAATAAGAAGGTTTCAAAAAACAATGAATGATCTAGAAAAACACCTTCTACCAGAGAATACGCTAAGCAAGTGTCGCAGAATTTCAACAGTATTTTCAAGCAGCCAGTTTAGCTTCCATTTCTCCACCTTCATGATGGAAATTTTGTCCATGTTCGTGTCCATGCTCATGCTTGCAATCACCAACTTTAGATTCATTCTTTGATGCCTCATCGAAATCACCAACAAGATCTAAACGTATATATAAGCTTTGAAGAATTCTTGTTTTCCATACCGACTAATACTTACTACTTATCGTACGTTTTTAAAGAACAGTTCCAAATTCAAAGTGGTTTTCAGCTCTTAATTTCTTGAATGATTCAACTAGAACCATCTTATACCCTCCATTCTCTTTAATTTCCACTTTTTATGATGTTTCCGTGAACCATCACTTTGCAGACAAAGTGTCATTGTTAGTGCCGCTTGGTAATTCATTATTTTCCAAAGATTATGCCACTTTATTTCCTTGGATTTGTTGGAATTAACTTTTCAAAAAAAAAACCAACCTGGAACATCGTCGTCATCGTTAGATTTGAACTGACTAGTGACGTTGTTTGCTAACTTTTTCAAGTGTGTCAGTGATTCTGCACCCAACTGATTGAGAATACCAGGCAACATTTCAGTAATTTCTAAAGCGACATGATAATAATATCTTGAATTTATTTTTTACAAATACAAGAATAAAAGCAAACAAAGACAATGTAATACGACATATGAAAGAACTTACGTTTATTTTCAGCACTTCCTGTCACCGAGAATGTGTTCGCTGGAACAGATGCCTGTACTTTTGGATTATTGAAATGTATCACCGTTCCATCATCCTTTATCATATTGACCTAGATACTTCATAAAATAAACTTACGAACATTGAAGTGATTAATAAGAAATTGAAAGCAGTGAAAAAAAAGAAAAGACAGATTATATGGAACCTCTTCAATTCCAGGAATGTTTGTAACTGAAAGTTTCTTGAGATTGCTCTGCAATTTTTTGTCATCCGTGGCTGCGGTCTTATGGACGACCTTCTTCTTCCTGCGTGCAGTGCCCTGAAACAAAAAAGCAATTATTTCGAAATTGACATATGAAATGTTATTAAATCTAACGGGTCTTCATCAACTAATTAAATGAGCCCTAACTCTAATAAAAATCAACCTTAACTCCAATCAAAATTAATCTTACCTTACCACCTGTCCGCACCTGAGCTGCATTCTGTTGCAACTTCTTGATTTTTTCTACATTCATGTTCCCTTCGCCTTCCTGCACACTGGTACTGCTGAATATAAGCCTAAAAGCAGTCTATATGAACGTCAGTGTAATCTGAACGATGAACGAGTCCACAGTATATTTCCAAAAAACGGTCAAACATAATTTATACCATAGTAAAACAAAAAACGTGACATATCAATTACGAATTTATCAGCTTGCTCACCAATAATAGCGATAAAATCAGAAACTGATAAAACGGGCTCTCAACTACAGATCTGACAATCGATCATCTGAGCAACTATTATCTGTGATCGAATAACAGATTAGTCTAATCCCTAACAATACGCCTCAACATATCTAATATATCAACAATAAAAGGATCATATAATTCTATCCACATATAGGCTGATTTCTTGTCTCACAATCATTTCAGTCAGTAATCAGTATATGCTATGAATCGTTTCTTTAACTGAAGTAATCAAGAGAAAGCGTTACTATACAATGTTCTTGAACATCCTCAAGAAGATAATTATTCATGCTTACTATTCCCATTTTCGACGCGATAAAGTGCTCATGTTTTCGTTAAAAAAGCTAAATCTAGATAAATCAAAAAAAAAAGATAAACTTTAATTTGAATGAGACTAATACTTATAGTAACCATTCTGGGAAATTACTTCCAATCAATTTTTGTAGGACCGTCGCTTCTGAAGTAAACGATTTGACTTCTTATCTCATTGAGCTTAAATGGAAAATTTGTCTCTTTGACCTTTCATCTTCTAATTCAATGAACTATAATTAAATTAACCTTTACTACTTGGAACATATCAGTAACCCCGACAAGTATGACAGACTATACTAAGCAAGGAAACAATCCCAACTCCGCACAACCAGAAGAAACATAACAAGCCTCCCTAACCCCGCTGGTCTGTAACATATCGAGACCGTTACCTCTTCGCTACATAGTCTCCCTTTTTCTGAGTTGTTTTCCCCTTACTTTTTATTTAACCGACCGGGTTAGTTAGCAGTGAGAGGTGATGTTTGCCAGATGGAAAAGGTTATGCCATTTATTCGTCCGGATAACTACAATAAATTTGGAATTTCAAACGGAGAAAACGGAACAATCTCATCAATGATGAAGAATTAAGCTAACTTCCATATGCAGTTCTACTCGTTTCTGAAACCATGCACTTCCCTTTTCCACTAACCCATCCGGCCAATCCCCACCAACTTACAGTTCCCCAAATCTAACTCATATACTAACCCACACTCAGCCCCTCATTCTCAAGTAGTAACCCATGTACATTAACCCTGTCGGTGAGGACATATTGCACTATGAAAATCAGGGAATCACAAGAAGTTTTAATATATGATTATGGTAATATTCAACACTTCCTCAATTTCCTATATTCCTAATTACATGAATGAAAGGTGATAATTTATACCCTTAGCTAACCTCCATGTCATCCAATATATTAGCAATGCTTCTAGATGATATGCGTTATGGATCTAATTCTTTTTCATTTTATCACATCTTTGTGATACCCACAAAAATAGTTGTCGTATTCTCTTCTAACGGATCCTGATATACATAAATATATGTATCATAAGAATGTCAGTCGTTTATAAATATTCGTCCTAACAATACAATCTGTCACACGGACCAATATTCTTCAGTTTCATTTCATTTCTCTTCTGACGGGTCTTGACCCGGTATTAAAACATGAAATGTTCCAGACTTTTCTAAAACGGTGGTGGAGATGAAATCCTGAAACCGTCCATTTCTGACAGTAGTATTTATTACGTTACATATCATACTATGCCAGGCATGAAGCTTTCAACTCCACAACATAACGACTTCCCTGCCTCATTAGAATTCTACACCTTTCTTTAATGTAGGCTGTGCACACAATATTTACGGCCGTTGATAAAATAGAAACCCCCCACTACCTTGGAAAGTACATCTCAGCATAATAAAATGTAATTTAAGGATCAAATGATCGCAAAACAAATGAAATTGCATAGCTGAATAAAAACGATACGATTTCGTCCTATGCAACAGCAAATAATGATTAAATCAGTTGATGCGATTTTAGGCATAATTTCACCTTGAATCGGGCAATTGGACATATTAATGATAAAGAGAGACATTGCATCGATGCTCCAATACTCCAAAATGCATGGAAGAATGCAGGAGTAATAAACTCCCTGAGGAAAGTCTGAATTTCTTAAAACGTGAAAAAAGTATTAAACAGTATCTACAAGGTTCTATAAAAGGAATAAACAACCCAGTAATGTATTAAACTGCATCACATGTCTACATTATACTGACATACAATGCAAATAAAGTTTTAAGTTCCAATAAAGCTCTGCTTTTTTCGTAATTTCGAAAACAAAGTTCTTCACCAAAATCCAGTAACTTAGGACTGAAAGCCACAAAATCACAATAATTGAGAAGATCAGTAGTCGAAATTTTCTTGTGTCCTTTGTATGTAAATTTCTTTTTCAGAAGCATTCATCTGAGATACCAATTCAGGTGTGATTTCGTCTAGATAATATTTCTTTCCGGCGACGAAGATAACTTCATCATCATCACTTTCCATACCAACTGGTTCATATGCAGTTTCTTGAGTACTTTCTGTAAGAGATGTTTCCGGCTTTGCCTGAAACGATGAAATACTGAGAATTTCATGCACTCATATGGGCCTAGCGAACTGGAAATCAAATGGGTATTAGGCAAACTAAAGCAGAGGTGGCCAGTCAGTTCTGCTGTCGAAACAGCATCGCAAAAATTTTTTCTTACTGAAACATTGTAACATTCTAGCCGTTTTTACTTGCTCCCACACCAACTCTGCCAATATTTTTGCATCTACTTTTCTCGTTAATCTGATCTCCTTCATTCCTTTTTCCCTCAATTTCAACTAAAATGTAACAATAAAATATTAAAAACCTCTTCGAATTCAGTAACCAATAAGCTATCGATATCATTTTTGGTCCTTTCGGGACCTATATTTCCATTCGAATCGGCAGGATTGTCGGGAGAGATTGTGAAAGAACTCGTTGCTTGCTCATCTTTCTGGAAAAAAACGAGAAAGACGCTTGCTATTTATTGTTATGATCACGAGAAGTGGTATTCAAACACTATCCTTTACAAATGAAGAATTCAAAAAAGCATACCTGATTACTATGAAGCCAGGGTACGAGCTTTTTAGGTTCAACATTTGGACTAGCACCGTCTTCTACTATGCTCACCATGATACTATTCTGGTACATTGTGGATCGTGAAGTGTTTGTTTGGTCGTTGAATGACCGTTCACCAACCGCTATTACTCGTTTTCCATCCTCTGCAAACTCGAAGAATCGGAAAAAGAATGAATAGAAAGAAAATGAGGGACCGACTTCATTTCTCTAAATATTTCGCCGTTGAGCAAAATGGGAAACAAAGGAAACAACTTACGCTCCATAAAGACATTATCCACGACTTTAATTGATGGTTCGACTAGATGCCTGGCAAGACGTATACCGTATAAGCTTTGCAACATTGAGAAGAATGGAGTCATCTGCTCATTGAAACGCGCTAAAGACGATCTAAATTAAGGAAAAAAGAAATGTGAAAATTCAGTCCATTGAAAAATTAGGGAATATATAAGCATTTTCTAATTCCTAGTAAGAAAATGTCAGTAAAGCTTAAGCCAGTACATTGAAAAGTTTTTCGAAAACAAATAAAAAAAAAGTTTGCCTTGTCTCATCAGTTGGACCAGCAGTTTCATCCGGTTCGACAGTTTGCTGACATCGCCAACAACAAAGCTCTTGTGTCAGCGGATCAAAAATTTTATCCATTTCCATGGCGTCGTACTGGTATTGACAACCGGTACAACGATATGAAGCTTTATGCACTTCATCCTTATCTTTAACTTCCAAACGTTGCCTATAAAACGTTAATGCTTTTCAGTTGCATCTGTACTAACATTTGCATGTGATTTCGAGGATTTTCAATCGGAATAAATTACAGGAAATTTTAAGAAATAAACATTTGAAACGACAATAAAAATAGCAGCATTTAAATTCTTTCTACGAGATTATGATGGTCAACTGCATTGGATAAAGAACAAGTATCCATGCAGTATAACTCAAGGTGGTTAAGCTATTCAAAAGAATAATCAGTAAACCTCATATGATCAATTTTATATTTTGCCACATTCAATAATGCTTTGTAGTTAATAAAATAGTAATTGACTTTACGCGCCCGACCATCTGTTTCTTCTGATACTAACCGCTCCTTTAGAATTTTATCAACCTTCAACTGCATTAAAACCTGAAATCAACTATAAATATACACATCTCTCAAGCAAAAGGGAAATGAAATTTATGATACAAAGTTAAATAACCATTACACTCACAAATGCTTTCAAAACTCAGCTTCATATATAGAAACTGTAAACATTCAGCTAAATGAAACGTAAAAATTACTGTTCGCAGAAAGCGCTGGTCAAACTTGATCAACTGTCTGAGATCATCTTCTTTAATACACTTATTTCTTTGCACATAATCCAAAACAATGTAATGCTCTTTGCCATAAAATGTCTTCACCATCAGCGATGCGAATCTTTAATAAAACCAGTTCAAAGATCTCAAATTCAAGAAGTTAATTCTATTCCAACTTTTCATCAACAAAAACAAAGGCACAGGATGACAGTAATGATTCAGCTTAATACAATGCAGACAGTGAAAGTAGAAGGAAAATAATCTCTTATTTATTAAGTATTGAAAGTGGGGAATAAGGATCCTACCTGAGAATCAAAGCCATAAACGATTAGAGATTGGTGAATTTGACATGCGGTATGGATCTGTCATTTTATTACTCCCATTCAAAAAACAATTAAAGCTTTAATGACGTCTAGAACTGAACTAGAATAAAATAAACAACGAAAATGGAGCATGAGTTGGACATCTGATGATTAAGTGATATGAAACGGTCGATGGCTAACAGAACTTAACATACCTTACCTATATTCTATCATTAGTTTAATTATCTTAAAAAAGGAAATTATAGTTTCAATGAGGTTAAATCTATAAATAACCCTATATAAAGCTATCAACTATTGGGTAAGATGTAGGAAAAAAGGTAATTAGAAAGCAATGTAATGAAAAATAATCACACCTGATCAAATTTTCTGGAAGCTCTTCTAAGACCATTCCTTTCTGCTCCTCATTTTTTTTCTGATCATCCAGCTCGCTATCCAATGACATGTTGTTGTTTGTTACCTTATCCCTTCTTTCGCTTCGGCGTTTATGTTATGATCAATTAAGCATTACAACTCATGCTGCATGTTAACTCTCAAATATATACAAAAAAATAAGAAGAAAATATTGTTCCTCAACGCTGTTCCTCAGTACTACAAGTGCAATGTGATATTGCTAGCTCCCAAGTAATTGAGGAAACTAAAAACGGAAAAACGTCGAGAGGGTAAACACCTAATTCAATAAAATACGTACAAGAGTAATCCAGTAAAACTAATAAGATGAAACTACGTCGAACACTTATTCAGAACTTAATATGCTTACTCATTTTTCCATTTCTTCCCGATGACAAATTTCACTAAGTACTCCTGAAATCTACTTATATTGTCAAGGTTCACAACCATCTACTATAACGTTGCGTTGCAGCATTACCTTAACGGAAATTCAGCAATATTCCGAAAGAAGTACAGTAATAGTAAGGATCCACCTCTTACTGCATTGACCTAACCTTGGCCTCTCTTCCAGATACAACTCCCCTCTCTCCGGCCATAAATGTTACTTCTATCCCTCGTTGAAATCTAACGCAGGTAATTTGTGAAAAATGTGTGGTTCACTTCAGTTTAAACACTTCAAAATGTGAATTCATGATTTTGAGAATGAATATGGATGCTGCAATTATGTATTGAACCGACGGTATTATCTTTTTAACAATATTTTTTAGTTACTTGTTGATGATTTCGTGCCTGAAATTTTACAGTGACTTTAAACCATCATTTCAAAAAAATTAGTAAGGTTTGAGATCAAATATGCACGATACAACAAAAATAAGTAAGGCATGTTTATGGATGGTGAAGTTTATCAAATTAGGAAAACAAAATGCCTGACTACTGGATTATTTTATACCAGTTGAGATTATTGGGATGTTGAAGGATATAAGTTCCACAATACTTTCCTGAGATGTCAGTTAATAATCAGACAGAGTAGAGTAGTAAAGGTCAAAATGTGAATATAATCTGTTAGATAGGAGATTGTTGGTATGGAAATAATTTATTTCGAGTTTGTTTTCAATTTCCGGAATGCCTGAACACAAGGCAGCATTTCCTATCTGTGGTGTAAACGCCGAACATGTTATTATGCAAAAAAAATTCGTGATATCAAAATCTGATTTTCCTAGAAGTATGGGATATGCATTTGAATACTTCACAAAGTTATATTTGCTGCCCTCTTGGCTATGATTTCTTGGGCAGGAATAATATTCCAGCCTCTGGGCCAACAAAAGATTATGCTAAGGAAATACTTCTGTGAGACTTCTTTTGATTATACAATATTGAAGAGATATCAGACATTATTTTTAACTTACTGCATAAATTACATTTTAGTTTTCCAAATATTCCTATGTAAATTAACATTATGATCAAATTTCTGGCAGTTGGAAAGATCTCAGTAACATAGAAGATTTAGACAATTTCAGTTAACATTCTGCTTTCCTTCCTGACAATTATAAAAATGTTTCATCCGTTTAAACATAACTGTCACCCTCATCTCTACACTATTTTTCTTTTCAGGAAAAATGTGATTTTAAAATGTAGTATTTCATTCATATGCAAATCGAAAAGTGTTATGATTCTCTCTTTTATTTCATCCATTAATACTTTCTGTCACAGCACATATGCTCAGATCAATAATATCATCAGAAGAAAAATAGGAGAAAAAAAAGATACATCAGTTCACAACACTAAAATTATCATCTAGAGAGTTTAACAAAATGACCTCACTCAATTCTTTAAGGATGATTCCGATTTTAGCTTCGTGGAATTGTTGAGGCTAAAAATGGAGTGCAATGTTAGAATCAGCTACAACATCCAACATCAGCATGACTCTGAAATTATTTACAACAGCAGTTCTTTCTGTCAGAAATCAGCTACAACCAGAGATTCTTACTGTTTAATCAGTCAATTTACAGAATCTAAGCCTTTCAAAGAACTTCTGCTTTCTCGATGCATCTTTATTTACATATTTTCATGTATCAAATTGTCTAGAATTTCCCATCTTCTGTCTCGATTTTTTTTAAATTTTAACTGGTAAGAAAAATTTTAATTTGAGGTAACTTACTGCTTTCATCATTTGGTTTTCACCAGTTACAACAGCAAAAATAAGTCTAGCGAATACTTCACCAAGGACAGTTGCTATACAAATCCATACATTGAATGTCATAAATAGTAACATTAAAACATAGCTCAGTGTAAGTTGGATTGTATGCAAAATTGAATCCGTGCACATAGCTGTCGTGATGTGCGGAGCAAATCTAGAAATCACGAATTTTTTTCTTTCGCAATTTAGGTTTCGGATAAAAATTTTCAACTAGAAATTGTGAAAAGAAGAAATTTAATGAAATAGCTTGACTTGATGCTTGCAACAGATGACTGCTCCGTATGCAAATCAACATTATACGGTGGTCGGATACCTCGAAACCATCGGATACCTTCCATTATGAAACACATCAAGACTGTTAGAACACATGTTGTTATAATTCCTGAATTTAGAAAAAATTTGATGGAATGGTTAAGATGGAGCATTTTTTTGCTAGTTGAACATAACTTTCATCTTTATTCATAGCATCCTTCTGTAACGGGATTCTATCGCAAGAATTTCAATTCATTTAGAATTATCAATCGGTACAGGCGCTTTATATCAAAAAGTTTTCTTTCTAGTTTAAGCCCAGAAAATTTGGTCTTTATATAATATCCCACTGGAAGTAGTAATATGAGAATCTGAATTCAGTAATCGTTCGATTAATAATCGTAGTTTGGCAAAGAAACAAACCGGTTGGACTACTAACAACCCAGAAACTGAATAGTACTGTTTCATTAGAGCCAAAATGGAATGACATGGAATGCATATGCGATGTACAGGAATGATCATGATGGATGTGGGTTGAATGGTCCATCACAGGTGCGGAAATGTTAGCATCACTTATGGCGTGATTCATCGGATGGTTGTGGTGATTCATCACTGTACCTTAAACATTTCAGAAGTATCAAATATACTGCAGAATGCATGTACTATTTAACGATGATGTGACGCTCATTCTCATTATTATGCACAATTAAAAATCCAATCCAAAATTGTATCAAAGTACCGATGATCCTTTATGTGTGATTGCAAATGATTTTGAAACATTTTCTAAAATGTTAGCAGAAAAGGTTATGTATTAAAAATTTTAATTAATATTTTAATCAAATGAAAGGATATTTTTTGAAGCCTCAGAAAATTTTGAAATTAATTATTTAAGTTAAATTTCTAGCAGCTTAAACATTCGATTCAGAATTTTCGCAGAAAAAATTTATACAAAATGTAACCATAAAACTTCATTAACCAAATGTGAAATAATGCTAGAAAGTCCAAAAATGGATGTAATTCCGATGAGAAACTAGTTAGTTCTTTTTTTAAAAATTCAAGTAATCTTGTTCATATCAAACATTTTGACAATATCCCAAACAAATCCAATTATGACCACAAGCAACATTGTCCAGACTAAATTGAGGAATTAAATACACATCTGTGTATATAAATCAAATAGCCCATAAAATGGCCATTCACAAAAAAGATACATTAGCAATAAAAGTACGTAGGCGATATTTGTAAATGGTGCAGTAATTGTACATAAAACTAGAAATCAAACATTCTTATCGGATTTTTGCCGAAGTACCACTATGTATCTTCTTGAGAGTAAACAGAGGACAACACTTCTCTTTGGAAATTAGCTTCAATGACAAAAAATCCTTTTAATAATACAAGCATTCTTGATTTTTTCTTCTTGTGTATTGTTGTATTACTATCATTATTTCTAGTTGCCGTTGGAATATTGAATGAATTTGTTTCTAAAGAAATTTATAATGACCTCAAGACCGAATCTCTAATTTTAAAAGATGTTAGATATTCTCCGATTAACAGTGGTTTTTTATTTTTACGAAGAATGACGCAATAAAAAAGTATATGGAAGCGTGAATACGAAGTTCTTCGAGAGCTGCTGTTAATTAGATGTTATTTGATTAGGTCAACTGAATTAAACGGATTAAGAATGGTAAGGTTAAGATGAATATTATTCGCTTATTTAAAACACTCGATGATAAATTATCACATATTTAATACAGTAACGAAAAGGTCTTCTCTTATGTCGAATCTTGGGTTAATACCATCAGTTTCTTTTCATAAGATAAAATTGATCTGTAATACTTTTTGTATTACTTGTATCTTCGAATGTCCATATAGACAAAACATGGCTAGACGTATTTTTATATTCTTCATATAAGTAAGAAAGCATATGGAAACCAAAGGAAGATGATTCAGATTAACAATAACCTGATAGTAGGTAGATACAACAGAATACTTCTGGCTAAAAATTATGCTTCTTGTCTTCTGTGGGATGGTGATTACTAAGGATAACACATTACAATGCTTCAGAGTTTGAAGCAAATATTATTCACTTTATATGACCATAATTTCTGGAAATTGACATGTACCCATTGAAAGTGTTGTGCATTAAATATCTGAATACTATCACTTCTCGCATCTAGCATATTTTATTTTCTTCCTAGTGGTGGCACGATAAGTAAATTATCAATCTTCTAAGGGAAAAGATATCATTGATTAAAGTAAACAGAAAGTGAGAAATGCAGAAAAGGCTCATTTACTGACCTCATTTTAGTGAAATTTTCAATATCTGTTGAATGATCTCTACATATCGCACAAAGATACGATATGTAGAGATTATTTCTCGAACAAGTATTGAACTGTATTACAAATAAACTATCAATTGCAAGAAATATATTCCAGAAACACATTTTTGAAGGTATTTACTCCTAATATTTAACGATCAGTATCACCCAAAACAGAATAAGAGTGAAAAATGTTGCCTATTTTTCTGCAACTCCTTCTATTCAATCGCTGTTATGCTGCTTATCTCTTAAAGGCTCAGATTTATAATTTGAAAAAGGTTACAACCGCAAAGGATTGTAATGCTTCGAGAACAAATATGTTACTTAAGTATGCTAAACAAGAAATTTCAGAATATATCAATTCGCATATTGGTATGACAATTTTTGTTCTATTTTTTAAGCTTAAAGGAAATGGAATTGAAAGTTAAAAGTGAGATATGTGAAATATTTTAATTTCTTGACATACCAAATGAGTGGAAATAATGCAAAAGGTAATAATCGTTTGTACTTTAATAAATGTTAGAAATGAAAGGCAGTCAATTGCAGAAGATGATGTGCAACGAACACTTCGGAGAAGTACAACAACGAATGGATTTGTCACAGTCACCGATTTTATACTGAGGTCACCACCGACAGGTCTATCATCTCACCACTGAGCAATAAAAAGTCGATAATGCAATCTTTGAGGGATCTTTCATAGTCATTCTTTGTCTTCCCATTAAATTGTTCATTTAATGAATGAATGAATTTTCAAGAAGTCCATTGTTGTTTCAATAATTTGAATGTAAAAGAAGAGAGAATCGAAACACTACGAATGCAGCGTTGTACCAGTTAATAGTGAAAAAACTGACTGGATATCTCAACTTTTTCTTTTTTTAATTTTCAAATTAATCGAGTTCTAATAAATCTTTTTGATGCATTTAACTTCTTCGTCAAACTTCAAGATGATTTTGCTTCCATGTTGAAATTTTTATTTGCTTTCAATTGCATTTCAAATATTTGCACTTGAAAACATTTTGCTGAAGAAATGAAGAAGGTTTTCTCAAAATGACACATTAAACAATTTGCTCCTTCCATCTGACAAATAGACAGGAATCTTCCCGTCTTTCATTTTTACTTCTACCGACTGCTATCAGTGATACAAAAAAACAAAAGGGTAAAAAACTGTACAATTTTGAAAGACTAGACAATATCATCATGCACTTTGTACGGTAAATAAGAAGCTCAGATGAATGAAAGTAAACAAACGCTTTTTTTTTCCGTAAACACTAATTTATAACAATAGTGGTAAATTAATTAAGCAATCAAACTTGTTCCTTAATAAACAAGAAATTCAATTAAATAAGGAAATATTTGATGGATTTAATTTTACTATTTAATTGAGGATTCACTGAAGACAAGTTTCTTATAGTATTTTATCAATAAGTCATTATCAGATTGGAAACATCTTTGCATTTATGCAATATAAAAGCTATCCTGTTTTCTAGAAGTTTGATTTTATTAACAATTTTAATATTCCCACAAACATCCGACAAAAAAAGCATATTAATAGTGCTGAGAATTTAATTAATAAAGCAGTTAGATTGATATTTGACCATAAAAAAAGTTCATAATATAATTAAAAGCAAATGAAAACTTGGTTGAAAAAATTATTGAATTTATTGATAAAAATAATTCAGACTTCTGTAATCAAAGTATGCTTAGAAGCTTAATAATTATCTTGATGATAAAATTCAGTTATTATTTTAATAAGCTGATAAAATACACACTTGTCGAAAAGTGCGGTGAAGTTAATTTATCATTACTGATGTAAAATCAGCTTAAGTGATTAGTACTTCAAGCATTCAACCCATGTTTTATGAAGCTATCATCAATCAGTTAAATTTATTTTTAAACCATTTATTCATAAATATATTGTTGACGGCAACTGAATTCATTGTAACGTTCGAGTGATCTCTTCATCTTTTCTCTCTTTCCTGCTATTATCAAACCTCCATATCTTAAAATCAATGCTTAACTTGCGTGAACTTCAATCATTGAAATCAAATAAAATTCCTCACTATCCATAAACGATATTTTGATTAGACCAGCTTCGAAACGTCCTGAATCCATGAATATTTGAAATTAGAATGTTTAGCACTTGTTGACGACGAAATGATAAATTTTTCAACTGAAAATTTAGTGATTGAAAAGGACAACCTCAAGATGCATGCTCATTTGTGTAAAATTTAAATATTTGGAAAGATGATGCTAATTTTAGCTAGCTGAACTTATCCCATTAAGAAGTATATTTTGCAAGAAGTCCATTAGAAGAATTCTTTTCTTCGTCGATTTCTGGAAAAAAAGAAATTTCCTCCCAATAGTTACTCTATTTTTCATCGCATTATAAAATTTATTCAATTTGTTATGCTTTTGCATTTCTGATTTCTATAAGATGTGGGAAAAATACAACAAATGCTTCCAATCGATCACTTTTAAAATTTAAGCAAGCTCGAACTCCCGACCTTCCATTTTCTCTTCACCTAACAAAGATTTCGAAAACTAACAGGTGACTGGGAATTATTCAAAATTAAAAGTGATACAAATTCATGAAGATTTAATTGGGAATGAATTAAGAAGTAAGACGAACTCTCTTCTTGCAGTACACAAAATGAGTTCCAATGTATTTTCTATCTTCGATTAGCTATAACTACTTCCTTCTACAGGGTTATATAGATCAGGTCACCAAAGTGTTGACATGCTATCTCTTAGTGGCTTGCCACTCCCGATAGTTACCAGACCCGGAAACATCTCTCCCAATCAAATCTTCACTTCTTTCATCAATCAGCCAGGTTTCATACATTTTACGGTTGGTCCAGCTGTCTTCATCAATTTCCGGTGACAGTTAGTGACATTGTTAGTTACTGTTATTGGTAGAGAGTCAGAAGATGTCACTCACAAATATTTCCTTTTCTGAGAGTTCAGTGATCCGCGTATTTTTTAAAAAATCAATGGATGAAGTTTAAGGTAGTGAGAAATGAAAAGATGTCATCACTGCTTGATAACAATTATTCTCCATTTATATTCCCATTGATCATTATCAGAAGGAATTATATAAATGATAGAGAGGATGATTGTGAGATTTTTCACATATTTTTGGTTGTATTTTGATTTTATGGAGAAAGAGGGAAAAAAAGATAGTGGAAAAACGTCACCATTTGTTCCCGATTCTTTCTGATTCCATTCTCGATCAATGATACATGTGCAGATTTTCTTCTTGGCTATTATGCTTTCTTTTCCGATTTTATGAATTTTTAAAAGAATTTGTCACTCAGATTTATTTTGTATTTTCAACAATAACTATCCATATGGTAATGTCCAGTTTTTTGAAGGTTTTTGAGATAGAAATAAGCCATGTCGGAAGTAACTTTGATAGATAAGTTGATGATATGTGACTGGAAAAACCTCTGATTTGATTAGTTGGCATATAATTTCTTATCGTTTGATTCCAAATAATAATATCTTGGAATTATAAGTTGCAAATTTGTACAGAATACTTTTTTTTTTTTTTTTTTTTTTTGTTGCGATCTGTTCAGAAATCGAATGGACCTTCTTGTTATATTAATTTGGAGCTTTGATAGGTGGAAAATATTCGTGAAGTTCTTGAGAAGAAAGAGAAATAAGTGGTTCAGAATGATGAAGATCGGATGTTAAAGGTCATCTCTAAATAATCTTTCATGATTAATGAACTTTCTCACTTATTACTCTTCCTGCTTTTGCTTATTTATTTACTTCGAGTTTAGCAACAACTATCGTTATAACTAATCCACTTTGTAAAATGAAGGTATTCTGGTAAAAAATGTGGTATACTTTTTGTAGTTTGGATTATTTCTCATAAAAAGAAATGCTACAGGTTGAATGTATCTGTTTTTTCAATGTTAATATCCATGTTTGTTTTATGTAAACTACCTTCCACTATTTCTTTCTCTCACTACTGATGTAGCTATTGACACTTTAACACGATCGATTGTCGGAAATCATAGACGATATGCTTAACATTTCCATTTCAATTCATGTACTTGTTAGAATTTAGTGAAATTGGTTATTGTTCAACAAAGGTATTGTGACTTAATGTGTTATTTGCAGTATTTGCTAATTAAGTAGTAAATTTTTATATATAAGCTATCTGCATGGAAATAACGCGTTATTTTGATGCTTATCGGATATATAAATGAGTAAAACTTTAAGTTCGGAAAGAGCAAAGCTTCCATCAAATGTTGAAGATCAGTATTTGTGTAAGTCGGAAAGAATGTTTCAGTCTCTCTGCATCCCTTTTTGTTGAATAATTAGGTATAGATATGGTTGCAACAGCAGTTGATTATACAAAACACTTCTGGGTGAGTCTTTAATATCTTTAATTTTTTGATTTTGACTAATCACTTAAAATTATTTCTGTAGATGAGTTTTAGGAAGTACTTCGTTTTAGTTAGAAAACTGATGGATTTTACGAATAAAAGCCATTTACACCAGCAGTAACATTAATGGTGTTAACAAGTAGAGGTTTAAATGCATTGAACGGGTGAATTGCAATTCTTAAACATTTTGAGAACAAGATTTGCATAAATGAGATTAAATTATTTGACTGTAATGTTTGTCAGGGTCAAAAACACCATGGATATCACGTTTTATACGAGAATCTGAAACATGAAGAAGAATCTGTGCAAGAATTAGCACAATTTGTAAAGGAAAGAGCAACATATGAAGAGGAATGGAATAAATTTTTGAATAAATGTATTGCTAAGGTATTATTACTCCTCTTTTTCTTGCAATAAAGCCGATATGTATGCTTTAACTCTTACTTATGTGTTTCATTTTGTTTTTAAAAATCAGTGGTGCTATAACGTCGTATACACATATATGCTGCGCCAACCGAGGGAACATCTAATAATTATTTTTTTTATTCTTTTTTTTAAATGGCTTTTAATAAAAAACGAAGTTTTCAAACAAAGTATTCAGAAAACAAATTGCAGACAAATGGGCTAGTTGCACCAAGTTCGATGTTTTCAAATGCATGGCTTGTAACGAAGAATACAATGGAGCTTTTAACAGAAATACAAGCATCATTTTATATTACCTTACAACATTTGTTGAAAGATGTTAGTAATTATGATAAACTTTGAAAGTAGATCGTTGGATTGTCAGTTTCTGCGATGCAAGTATCTGAAATTCCACAGCAATTGTTTTGTCCAGTAACGAATATTTCGATTTGTTTCAGGTTTTTAAATACCATGATGATTTGGTGCGGTCGAGGAAAAAAATGAAAGAGCAAGATGTTGTAGATGCAGTAAATTTAATGCAGACCACTACTACATGTCTGCAAAAGGTAAATTAAACTTATCAATTGGTCTTATCATCTAAGAGATTTTATGCTCTATATTCATAGTTACTTATGTTTAGAATATCAAATTCGAGACTGTATTTAAACAAGTATATTTTGCCATACTTCCATTTCTAATCAATCTTTTACATTAATTCAGTCGAAGGAAACATACGCACAACGGGTAAATGAACTGGAACGTTTAAAAAAAGAAAATGCTACACCTAAAGACATTTCAAAGGTTAGTTTAAATGGTCTCTTGTGCCTTAATTTCTCTTAAATACGACAAGAAGGTTACCAAATTTGCTCAAATTCTTAGTATCATTGTTAATAGAAGACATTTGCATACTGAATGATGATGTTAGGTAGGCCCTTCTGTCCTCAGTTACCTTCTAATTCAGAACTGTCATTACCTTCATTAGATGATGAAAATAATATCATTAGTCTTCAGCTTCTGTGAAGCTCGCTTTAAATTTTTGTATTTTGCAGGCTGAAATTAAGTTAAACAAATCACATGATGAATATAAGGGTTATGTAGACAAATATGGGCGCGTGCGAGCTGATTTTGAAGAGAAAATGTTAAAAGCAACGCGTTTATTTCAAGCACACGATCAAGCATTTTTGCTGCAAATGAAAGCGTTTATGGCAGTATTTGCGCGTGCACTAGACGAGTCTGCATCTGCTACATCACAAGTTTGAATTTTTTTGACATGATTTGACACTTCTCCTTTCTGAATTAACTTCACTGTTATTAACAGCGGTTTTTCCTTTCTTTGTTGTTTTTTGAAGGTATGTGCTTTGTATCGTGATTCGGTTGATAATTTGGACATTGACGGTATGTTGATTAAATTTGTCGAAACAAAAGGAACAGGCAAGGATCGGCCAGGTACTTATGTTTATGAATTTAAGATCATGGAAATTACAGAATTTTTTAAATGACCTTAATACTTTTTGAGTTCTTCTTTATTGGTTATTAATCATCTCCTTGAATAGCAGATTTATTTGATTAAAAAAGCTCAGCTAATTATTTTTTTCTTTTTGCAGAATTTGCCGTTTTTGAAGAAATTGATACTGCCAAAGATATTAATGCACCAAATCTTGTATTGACGCCATGTTCTTCTGATTTATCAACTGCCATACATAGGTCAGCTCCTGCGGACGGACATCTACCTACCACACACAATTTGATGACACTTGATACCAATACTTTTGAGACCTGGAATAATGAAATTAGTGCTTCGAAAGTTCAGGTTCATAGTTCCCAATTTTTTGGCAAAAATAGATGTGAAGTCTTGTCTATTTTTTTGTTTTACTGTTGAACACAGAATCGAATGGTTTTTCTCACAACCACGTGAAACGTAGCATGTGCGGGAAAATTAGATTAGTTGATTGTTTTTGCAGCCTTCTCCAGTAGCAAGCGATAGTAGTTCGTCGACTGCAGCTAATGTTGGCCCTGGATCTGTGCCGTTCTCAGCATCATTAGGACGGCAGAAATTGTCCTTATGGTTGCCTGGCAAAAGGAAGAAATATGCATCGCAAAGCAGTCTGCCAGCATCGGAACCTCCACATCAAGAATTTAGTCATAGCCAGTCAGAGTCTTTGGGTTCGCCGTGTTTTGTTTTACACCTTTTTATTGTGGAGTTAGAATTCCTGAGATTACTTGATGTGCTTCTGTTTAGGTTTTCTAAAGAAATATCGAAGCAAACATAAGAAATCAAATACCGACATCACCGTACCGAATGTAGACGGCCCAGCGTATGTTTTGCTTATGAAAATATCATACTAGATATTCAGATTCTTTTCATCACATGTGAACATCTTTTGAATTGGTAACGGCTCTTAGTGTCACGACTAATATCCCTTTCATGAATTTTATGTTTGGCCTTGTTCGGTATGCATGGAGGTACTGCTAGCAACAATTAGTATTATATGATCGAGTAGTACTGATGATGCGGCATTTGTTTTTGCTACGCCTTGCTTTTAAAGCTAAACAACTTTTCCAGCACGGAGGACTCGAAAAGCACTGCAAGTAGCAGCAAGAGTGAGGAAAAACCTGTTAGTTTTGAATAGTTTACTTTTATTTAAATTTTGAACTGATGATGTTTTAGGACATTAGTGCAACGTTACTATAGTTTTAATATCTTTAGTTTGTTGCAACAAATGGTTCTCTTAATATACTTGATGTGCCTGTAACTGTGCCACTGCCACATCCTACTGTGCCACCACCGGGAGATAATGATGATGAAGGTGCCGGTGATAATTTCGGCCGATCACGTTGGAGCAGCTGCACTGAATCTTCAGGTAGGTTATTTTGCTGTTCCATCTTTTAATTTTGAATACAAAAATAAAGAATAGATGGCTTAAGTTCACTGTTTCTGTATTACATGTTTTCAGATGATGATGAAGATCTACAGCAAGCGGCCAAATTGCGCCACATAAGCATTAAACCTCTTAGTGAATCTAAGAGTAACATTACTGTATCGGTTGATGAGCTTCGGGATGCGATCGGAAATATTGTATTACATCCTACAACATTTAGCAGAAGCAGCACTTTTGATTGCGCAAGTTTTTTTCTTCATGTTCCCAACTTATAATTTGTTGTGAAGCTTACCTATATTTGTCTCCATTTAGGATCCGTGGTCATCCACTCGTCGTTCAACGCCTTCCAATGCAGGTCTGGAAGGAGGTGTTCGACCACTCCGTGCTGCGCTTACTGGTGATGATCATATTCGTGGAAAACATTTGGGTAATCCTAGTTCAAATCTGTTTATTGTTACAATTACTGTTTTACTCTAGTTACAGGATTTTTTAGTATAGCTCGAGGAGTTTTTCTAAAAAATTAAGTTTATGACACTGAAGTTAAGTGAATTACATTTTATTTTAGATTCCTACAATTCGTCGTTGCCATTTTCCTTATCAATGTCTGGTTCAAATATAGTTCGAGCTCGACCGCACAGTAGTACTCCAACACCTGGAGCATTTAGCTTGACATTGCAAACATGTGACCATCCATCAGTTCAACATTCTACTCGAGTGGTAAAGATACGAATTTGTAGCAGTCTATTATAGGAAATGTCTTTAAGTGCTTCATATGCTTTTTTAATCAACATCGTTGCTTGATGTGGTTACAGGAAGAAATGTATATTGTAACAAAATAAAATGAACTGTGGCTTTCATTCAGGTCGTAAACTGTTCACTGAACACTAATCAACATCAGCGATGATTTATGTGCCTTCAACGCTATAATAATTATCTGGCTTTAATCTTCCTTTTTAATTTCTCGACATTTAAAGGATTCCATGGGATCTGAACAGACATTTTCTCGAAGCGAATCAGCTTTGTCCTTGGAGCACTCTGCGGTTGTTGAAACACCCTTCACGATGTCAGCATCGAATTTACTGAGCGCTTCAGCTACGATAACCGAGAATCGTATCCCCGTTGCAATGGCAATTAATGAGTATATACACGCATGGTTCAGAGGAACAGATCCCGCAAAGTAAGTGTTCTTAGTAAATGAAGGAAATGAATAAGTAAGTTATGTGTAACAATACTTTAAAAGAGGTACTTCACGAAACAGTTTTCGATTTTCCGAAAATATAATAAATTTTGCAGAACAACAGTTCGGGTTTTTGGTTCTGTTCTTGTGTCGTTCCCAGCGACTGTAGTTCCTGCTTTAACTGACCTCACCTCTGACATTGAACCACTTACCGTAACATTGAAAAATGCCGATAAAATCAAAACCGTTTCGCCAAACAGTCAGGTAGTGTCGTCTAGTGAAATTATTTTGTGTGCTGCGAAATAAATACCACTCTTGTGCTGTTCAGTAATATCAGTCTTAATGTTTATGAAAAATAGTTCTTGTGATTACTCTTATTAACATTAATTTAATCATTAATTTGTTTCCTTTTGGCTAAGCAAAAAAAGAAAATTAACATGTCATACTTGTTTGTATAAGCAAGAATGAAATATGTTGATCGATTTAGAATTGGTAGTTATGTTGAAACAATCAAGTTTTGGAAGTGAAATAATGCGATCAAAGTTTTGAAACAATGAGACGAGACAACAATTTTTATAAAAAATTAAATTTAAAAAATTTTTAGTTGATTTCAAAAGTTATTGATGCTTTCGCTGCACCATATACATTCACATTTGAGAAAACCCAGTTAGCTGAATGGTTGTCCGCTCGAAAAGTTGAAAAACCGGATTCCCAGTTCTTCAATGCAGAGGTGACTTCCTCAATATGTCTCAAAACAAACAAGTCTTCAAAATCCCCTTTTGAAGATGAGGTGCTTATTTTTCATCTGCTTCAGGTCTTGACATATGAAGTAAAGGAACCAACAGTCCCACCACTTGCTCTAATAGTTTATTGGAAATTGGAGGCACAGAATACGGATTTAAGAATTGATTATCAATTAAACATGGATAGCAGTATCGATTGCTCTCTTGTGAATGTTGTTTTTACTACAAAGGTAGAGGGTTCTGTGGTCAGTGTTATTGCGGATCCTAACGCAGAATGGTAAGTATCAAAAAAAAAAAAAAAAAAAAAAACAGTAGAATATGCATTTTGATTCTATGTTTATAATAATGACCACAAATGAAAAGTATTTAAGTCCTGAATACTGATTGGAACCGCTGCTTACAGTAACGAATTTGGTGTTTAGAGAGTCTGTGATTTGTTAAATTAGGTTTCTTTCAGTGGTAAAATCTCCAGGAAGAGTTAACAATGGAAGGAGTGTTTTAGGTCACCGTCCAATAACACAATATCTTGGAAACTGGCCGAACTTTCTCGAGATGGTGAATGTAGCGGATCATTAAAAGCAAGACTTTCACTTTCCGGTGGTCCCGCAACTGCCTCACAGACTTTTGTTCAATTTCAAGTAAGTATTAAATTTTTTTTTTTTTTTTTGAAGATCCCCATGACTTCCTGCTTCCTTATTTATTCCCCCTACTGGTTCCTCGTCTCTTCATCCTGATCGATTCCCTTGAATATTGTTTCAAAGCCCCTGTAATTTAAAACAGTGATGGGTGAAGGATCCGTGAATAGTTCTAGTTAATAACATAGTTTCGTGCAATAAACTTGGAGTATTTCGTTCAACTTATCCTGTTATTCGTTGCTAAAGGCTGCCTTTGCCTTTCTTACTTCTCTGTGATATTGGTGATACCAACATCGAATTATCATTTATTACGTATTAAAACATAGCTTCTCATCCTCTCTAGTTGTTTCTATCTGTTGATTTTGGAGAAAAGCTGTAGTAATTGGCACCCTTGATGATTCAATATTCATACATACCTTCATTTGTAGACATCAGATGTAACTATTTCTGGCGCGGATGTAACTATTACAAGCGACGATTTGTATCATTTATCTATGGTACGACGGAACGTTTTCTCGGGCAAATATTTTTGTGATGCCGAAATCCGCAGTTAATTTCCCAGTTATGGTTAGATGCAATGTCTTACTTAAACTGTAGTAAAATTATTGTTCTCATCCTGACAGCACCCATTTTCATATGAGGGAAAATGACATCGGAGTAAGCAGAGAAGATTTTTGGCGGCAATATCTCTTCCATTTGATGTTGTCGTTTTTCTTTCCGAATGGTATCAATCTATCTTCGCTCTTTATTTTTCAAATCGCAAGTTATGACGCGCCATTTTAAAGAATTTTCAAGAAAACATTCCTGAACTGACAGCAGGTTTTTATTGACAAGATGCCTTATGATCTATCTTGCGCTTATGTTGTCACAGTTAAAGTGCTCTTTACCAGTGCTCTGTGTTTTGGAAAACGAAAGGGAGAGGATTTTTCTTATTACTGGATATTTGAGATGCATTAATGCAAAACAGCACAGCTCACTGCTTGATTATATATTCGGTTGGGAATCCCAAAAAAAATGCAAATCGTGTCATGAACAAATTGCACGATCATTAATGCTCTAGGAAGTGGTACTGTATTTTAAATCTCGGAAAGATGAAAGATTTAATAAACAACGACATTGCGGAGACCAATTTTCCTCAAAAGCAACAAATCATCTGATGATTTTGCGAATTAGGAAAAGGATGAATGCCAGCAGTGTATAAGTATTTCAGAGTAATGTTCCCTTAACTATTTAATTGCCCCTATTGTGATGGAACAAGTAAAGATTCACTGCTACTTCGTCGCATGCTTAAATTATATAGCGTGCAGAAGCAAATGCTTAAATTATATAGCGTGCAGAAGCAAACATTTTTAGAAAATTTGGGACAGAGTGAGTATTTCGATTTATAGCATCCATATTATCCAGTTTCTATTCGAGCGCTTCATAATTTTCACAGGAATGGTTTTCTAATTTTTAACTGCTGGCAGCCAAATCGAAATTATGCATTCTTCCAGCGCAGATCCGAAGCAAATATCAAGTCTTCAAAATTTCCATTTTGACAGCTACTTCAACCCTCACGTCACGTTCGTACTCTTCTTTTGTGATGAATTCGATTCCGTTCTCGCCAACAGGAACATAGCAACCACCCATTTCCTTCACACATAGCTGCAATCAAAATCACAAAAGAAGTCATTAAAATAGGAAAACTTAAACGTAATCTTACCAAGATAAGGAGCATCTCTCCGGAATCAAAAGGTAAATCCTGTCATTCAAAAGCATCATCAGTCCTTTCAGAGAACCCACACTCTGCTGGGCAAACTAGCTGATCTTGAACAGATCTTTTGGGAATAGGCGTTCCAAACACCGACCAAAAATCCATTCATCCTCAATTTTTCTAGACAATATTTCAAGCCATGAAGTAGATAATAAGAAGTTACGTTAGAAGTCCGGATTTTTTTATGTCATAAAAAATATCTGCACAGAAGAATGGTAACCCACCAAATAGATAGTTCCTACATGTGACCGCCGTTCACGCCGCGGATGAAATGGTACCCATTTATGTACAACTTTGCCTCGGTGCCCCTTCAACGGCATCCAGTCCCATGAACTACGACCACCGAATGTTTGCCAGCGAACATGCGGCCAAGTAACCAGCGGTTCACCGGTCGATTTTAAGGGCTCATCCAAGCATGTGAAAACCTGGAAATCATATGCAAGTACTTTGGAAGAAGGTAAGACTTTTGGAAAGGAATCCTTGATTTGTTCATACAGGACTTGTATGAAGAAGTGATGCTTGTAAACTTGAAAGCATGATAGGCTAAAATTTAGGAGGGAGGAAAAATCTCATAAAAATACAATAAGATTTTGCACTTCAAATAGAAAAGATTTAAAAAAATCTAGAATTCTTAAAGGAACGAAGTCATAATCTAATGGTTCGGAGGATTTCTGAAAAACTTGGAACCAAACACAGTTTGCAAAGTTTCAAATTTGAATACTAACTTGTTCCATATCAGTAATTTTAGCGTATTGGGTTTGTTCACTGCGCATGGAATCTAGCAGCAATCCACCTCTATGTGTGGTATCATTTGCTTCGAGTGATTTTAGGGCATCTTTGCACAGTGTTACCTTCGTAATACCATCGCCAGCGACCGAAACAATGGAGTTTTCTTGCTGAAATTATATGAGAGTATCTACAACTTATCAAAACAGTCTGGGAAAAGATGAGCATTATTCCTGAACAGTATGTCCAAGAAATTATGACTTGGGAACTTTTGGAATTCAGGAAAAATTTTACCTCTTCATGAAAATTGGAAGTGAGAGTCTACATGAGTATGGGTTGTCATCTATTTTAAATCAAAAACCCTCACTCTGGGCATAGTGGTCGAAGATGCAGCTGCGTATCGCCGTCTATTATTTTGGACAATTCTAACAGATGTAGCGGCAAAAGTGGGTGTCCCACTTTGATCGTCCATGCTAGCTTGGGCCTCGTTACTTGGATTAGTATGTGTTACAATTCCTGTTGTCGCTGTCATGAGCTGAAAATATTTACCCACATAGAATTTGCACTCTTCGGACAAATTTTCACGTAATGATTTCATTGAACTTCATTTTCCTTCGGAGGAAGTTAAAATGCTCAGAAAAAGGCACAGAATTAGAAATACAGAATCAAAATTCAAATTGAACTAAGTCTCACCTGTGCTGGTATATTGCTGCTTCCGCTGGTACCAAAATTCATTCTTATTGAAGTCCATAAAAAGTGAAGAGATCGAGATATAAGTTCAAATGTCATTGGTGGGATACTCATTGAGCGTACTTGAGGATGTGAGTCGACAAACGAAGTGGTGAGAGGAGATACATAAATTGGATATCCGATTGGTTGATCTGCGCTGCTGTTTATCATATTTCTGAAGAGAAGCAAAAAAATTGCAGATTTCGAGTCAGAATGAAACAATAGGCTTTTGTAGAGATGTGTAGATACCATTTCTTCGAACCATTTTTGCTACTCAAAACCATCTATATACCTCAAAACTTGACGAGCGTTTTGGATCGACCCTCTTTCTGGATTTCGATTTCGCAAGAAAATCAACTCTTGCTGCTGTCCAGCCCAAAACGCACGGACGCATTCGCGATTCAGTTTTATTACTCTGAAAACATAAATAATATAAAAGATGGGAAATTGTGCTTTAATTGATATCGATAGAAATAAATCAAAATACCTCATGTTAAGATGCATTTTATTCAGCATAATGATTTTGTAGTCGTCTTGACCATCATCATAAATGTGCCGCAGAGCTAACAGAGTTGGAGTATTTGCTATAATAGCTCTTCTCCAAGCAGGATCGTGCTTAATTATTAATAAAATGAAGAGAAATAGTCCAGAAGTCGAAGAAACCAACAAAACAATTTTTTTGAAATTTGGAAATGGAGAGTACTTAAGCTTACTTCATGTGAAATAAATAATCTAGTCAAATGATGTGTGATACGTTCATAGAGCAATGCAGCATCATCAAAATCATCTCCAGCGGTAAAATGATCCTGATGCAGTTTCAGTGCCATTCGGACCGCTGGTGCTACCACACATCGTAATAAATCCATATCGGCAAACACCCACTCGTCGCGCTGACATGTTACCCTGAAAAATCATAAGATTTTAAGAAGCATAATACTTCATAGAGTGCATCATCATCATCATCAATATGAACTCAGACAATAAAGTAATTTTGATTCAGTTTCAGTGCCTCAAAAAGTACTCAAAAAGAAATTAACTTTTATACCAATATCCCAAACTTTGATCAATAAAGTTTTATTATCTGTTACTGAAATACCTGCAACCTGATTTTGCTTTTGATGCCCACTATAGATATTTACGACTATACCATCTAGTAATGATACACTAGCCCTACCGCTACGTATACCATTAACATCATTTAAAAATGACTGAATAGTTTTTAGCATCCTTTCTTCCGTTTGAATTTTTACTTCATTTAACATAAATTATCTGTCACTGACAATCTGAAACTATAGTATAAGACCAAAACCCTTAACAACATTAGCTATTTTTTTCCCTATTCAAACAAAAATTTTTCATTTTTTTTTCAAAAAAAAAAAAAAAAAAAATTTATATCAAGTTTGAAAAAGAATGAATACGAACCTAAAATCGCCTTTAAACAATGCATGTAAACCACAAAGAAATGATTCGGCAGCATTTGCATGGCGATTATGCGCTGCAGCTGCAAGCGCTCTTCGTCCGACGACCGAAAGTGCAAAACAGAATGCATTAATTCTATTGATGTTAGTTTTTTCAGCATTTCTGCAATTATTTACGAAACCTTCATCAGCTGTATTACTATTAATAATTTATACCTATGTATTATATATATATATATATATATATTGTTTTTGATACAAGTTCGAAAGCATTTCGAAAAATCAAGAAACATTGCTAACGCTATCACTCGCTGATAGTGTATTTGGTCTCAATATCATGAGTCAAAGACTTGAAGATTAACAAGAAGAGAAAACAGTGTTCATAAAAGTTAATAAAAACTTATAAAAAGTTACAAATCGGTATTGTGTTTTGCGTGCTGCTCTACGCAATGGAGTATCCAGCTCTCAAACAGTTCCGTGAAACTTTGCCGAGAAACACCCTGTAATATACATAAATTAATGCAAATTTTAAACGGTAAAGCTGGAAGTGAGAACAAAAATCTCAAAATTAAAAAATTGCCATAAGGTTGATATCGAAATCTTCGTCATTCGCAGCGCTAAACATTGGGTCTAAGTCAACATATCGACTGTTTGTTTCAATTGGCCGTAGAGCACAGAGCTGAAAATGTTCTGAGTGTTTAAAATACGACAGTGTACTTAAATTTCCTTCCAGGAAAGTTCCCAGCATCTAAAGAACTTGCTGAATATTGTCCAAATATAAACCGTAAGCTTTACATATTTCTCATATCAAAACTGAAAACGCACAATATTGGGTAATCGAATCCACTGCACAAATTTTGATGAATTGAGGGCATAAAATATAATGCTTTTCACATATAATGTAACTAACAGTCGACGCAATTCGTGTACCTAAAATTGTAGTTTTTAAAAACACAAAAAATTTACTCCTCAAAAACAGGACTACTTTTTTAAGTCATGACTTATCCGCGAAAGGTTGTTTTTTTGTAGCAAAGGCCGTGATTGTTGGTCATATCAGATGAATTATGCTGCTATGAAATAAACAATCGTCTGTGTAACTGGTAGAAAACACTAAAACAACATCCATGCCGAGAATATATAAAGTAAGGTCGAGTGTGTTACCATACAAAGCACTTATTAGAATAATTCCGTATGAATGGATCCACAAAAAATAAAATCAATTTAAGATAATGTCTGGAACAAAAAATGAGGGTCATCCTTGTGAACACCAACCTGGAGCAAATTTACAGCAGAATTGTCAGTAATTGAGTAACCATCAACAATATATTTCGCTGTAACAACTTCCCATGCAAGCCATCGCAGAATCCAAGCTGTATTCAACGACAACATACCAGGAAGTGAACCCAAAGAACAACAACAACAACCCATGCCTTCCCCAACATCCTCACTTATTGCTTCCACCTGAAAAAGAAGTTATCAAAGTGTTATACTAAGTTTAAAATCAAAATTAAGCAGGACTGCGAAGATAAATATCAAGACAAGTATTTATGTCAAATCCCTTCATACAACAAATTACCAAAACTTTGAATTTAAAAAAAATTACAAAATTAACCTCACGCTGATGACAGTACGTTCCTCTAAATTCAAGGCCCCGCAGCTGAAAGGTTACAAAACCATTGCCGACCTCAATAATATGTACTAGACAATTCAAATAATAGCTGAAAATAAACAACAATGAACACTTTTCTGCCATGGAAGTATGTGATTGTTTGAAATAACAAAAATGATAGGAAAATAAAGTCTTCAAATTTGACATACAAATAAGATGCTCAGCTTGACAAAACCCAATGTTTATCATTCTAAAATCTTTGATGCCTCTTAACAAATTTTTGGAAGTAAGAGATATGAACAGCAATAACCCACTGCAAAATTAGAACTACGAGGCTGCCAATGCTCACAACGAGATTAGAGCACTACTTCCATAGCTTCCAAAAAACTTATTCAAAATATGGTGCTCATCCAAATAGTAATAAATATAATGAATATGATTATGAACCTAGCTAAAATGAAACAGTCTCCAGGTTGTATAGCTGTGGACCAACGTCCCAATAGAATATCGCCCGCCAAAGATGATTGCAGTGATCTTGTTAAGTGCTCATAGAAAACAGCATTCAAATTGCTATCGTCCATCATTGGCCCGCGATCAATTTGTGAAATCAGACGTGTATTAGAATGATCCACACGACGTGTATTGTAATCTTTTTCCCAAAATTTCACTGGTCGTACATAGGACGCCAAGAAAAATGATGAACCTACAATCAATATATTGAAATGCTTATATATACAGAACTTTAATTCGTTTATTGGCTTTGGAAAGCATCTATATTCAAAATAATGACGAGTAACTTCTTACTTGTGAAAGAATAAATTATGTGAGAAAAGTACAAAAGTTCACCGTTAAAAACATATTTCCTACACTGACATTAAAATGAAAGGATGAAATTTCCTCACTTATAACTTAGGTAAAAAAAAAAAACCTAAAAAAGGATTGAGTGGAGCAGATATAATGGAAGAAAGCATTGTTTGAATGCACGATAAAGCTGTGTGCGGCACACTAAATGGTTGTGCGAAAGCATGAAATGCAGAACCCCAACTGCAAATCGTAAAACAAACAGTTAAGACAGGACGACTCAAAATTTATAAATTTTCAAATAAATGAAATTTCAATTCATAAATTAAACGAAATTCTTAAAAGTGTTATCCGAAACATTAAATGTATATCGAAAACACTCCTAAGCTATAGTTGTATAAAAACAAAACTCGGAACCTAGAATGGAATTTTTAAATAACACGTAATCAGCAAAGAATATAGATACTTCCTATTTCGAAATGACTTCAAATGAAAAAATTTAAATTAAGGTAGTAGATATTATACCTGATTTGCCACGGTGCTACATACGCGAGAATAAAATTAATTTTCAGCGAAAATTCCAAAAGTTTCGGCCAAATAAGTGTGGCCAAATAAAAAAGTAACGGGAAGTACTGGTCGATATCAGAGTACTTGGCAAGATCTGCTTTTGTTAAAAGAAAGGAGAATGCCAACGGTAAAAACATGAGTTGGGGCTGCGAAAAAGCCGAACGAAGAATGCGTAGGGCGAAAAGAGCAACGAAGTAGGGATGCAACGTCCATTTGTTACTCGTTATTGTACTTATTACCAATAACGGGTACAACTGAAAGTGATATCAAAAAAAAAAAATTTTAATTACATTGATCCTAGATCAAAAACATTTTTGCTATCAATATTTTTAGTAGAATACAGGTAACGAATGAAATGTATCTGTAAGAAACGTAACGGTTACACTAGTCTTTTGATTTTCGAGCATCTATTTCAAAGTGAACAAAATGAAGTGACAGCGACTATCCGTGTCAATCTTTCAAAATAAAATATTAAATACAGTAGCACAAACTAAAATTGTATACTTCACGAGTAGTAAGGTGCTACGAAAACAATGCAAGAATTCTCATTTTTTCTAGGAACGCATTACGATAGATAATAAGAACAAACAAATGAACTGACCACATTTCTTTCAATGGCGAGCATATAGAAGTGAATAATTTCGAAATACATTAACTTTGCGGCAACCGGTGATTCGAATTGGGCAAATTCATGAGCGCGTAAAATCGGTCGTGCAAAGATACGCCACGGCGTGTTTTTTCGTAATTCCATATATAAATAATGATTGATGAATCCAAAAGTTATGCACATAATACATGTTACTGTCTAAAATATTTGCGAATTTTACAGACACAACAGAAATTTAAAATTAAGTTCTGAGCACAGTAAATGACCTGAAATTGAAAGAGTTTGGCAAAACGTAAGGTTTAAAAAGGAGGGCTAAAAACAGTAATTTTGTAGTCGAATCATAAGTTAAAGAATGAAAAAAAATTGAAATTTGAATCAATAACAGGAAACCGATGTGTAGAACAGAATGGAATACGGACTAATATCGTTTTTTTTCGGTAGATAAATATAAGGCCGTCTCTAGTAACGAAAAGATGTATTCATAGTCCAGGACGAACTTGCAAAAACGGTTGGGCAACAGTGAAAACCGAAGTGCAGTGAAGTGCAAAAAACAGCAGTGAAACCAGAAGTGAAATAGCAATGTCGCTTCTGATTCGATGTATGATTACAGCTCGCAGTTCAGCCGGTAGTGGATCCTTTAAGCACGGAGTCACTTCACCGTCTTTCGTTTCACTTCCTGTTTCTTGATTCGCATCTAACTGAACACATTTCGACGACGAAACCAAGTATCGAAAACCTAGTGCCATAAGACCAGGATTGCTCGTACTTCTGAAATTTATTACTTTCATTTTAATTTTGTTACTAGTATAGTTAACAGCAACTATCAAGAAGTAAGTTACAAATACGCTAAAATAACTATATTTTTTGGGAGCTCCTCAGATGTTTTATAGCACGATAAATAAAAAATTAATATAATAGTTCCTGGATAACCTTTCTGCAAAAATAAGACAACACTGTCACTGATAAAAAAGGGGGGAACAACTCTGTCAATAAAGCAATAAAAAAAAACAGTATTTTATACCTTGAAAGAAGGTATGAAACAGCAACGGCTGCCGCAGTAAATATTGAAAAAAAAACGTTCTGTGTTCCATTAGGGTCTGCACGTTTTGCAGTTTTTGAGATAAAGCAGAGAAAGCCGAAAGCCATCAAACTTTTGCTGATTTGAATAAATCCAGACAGCAAGGAAAAGCTCGCAGTACCACCAAAAATATTCATTTCTACTTGTTCCAACAAATGCAATGCTAGTGTATTTACCTGAAATAAAAGCAAACAATGCGGCATGTTTTCAATAAATTATTATCTGGCACAACGGAATAATTAATCAACGAGACATTTAATGCTTTGTGGAATAAATATTTCGCAAAAGTGTGAAAACATTACCTGGGGCAATAAGCCGAAAGTGAAAGCAATAGGTAATAGAATCAGTAAAACTGACAGTAAATCACGGCAGGCGAGAAGAATAGGTGTTAATGAAACATTCTGTACACGATAAAAATTCCATTCCCATTCCAGAGAACGGATTGCATCCTGATAGTCCCACCAATCACCACTCATCAAAAGCAATACTATGGCCATAATTGAAAAGTAAATCGGTCTCGAATATGTCACAAGCCAATTAAATCCATGTATTGGTGATGCCGCATCCGGCTGCACACTTTTCAGTAAAGAAAACTGAAAACTGGACCAGTGACAAAAAGTCGGGAATTCAAGGTCGTAATATAGTAAAATTTAAAAACAAGTACTATTACCTTATAAAAAAAAGAAATTCAAAAATCAAAAGGAACATCAGTCAATCTGTTTATAGGAGCCACACAGAAGGGCAGTGTTCAACGTACAGTATGTAATCAGAGATAAAATGATACCTTATCTTCACGGATTACTCCAATTTTTAAGTTGGTTGTTTTTCAGGTACCCTAACTGCGCTACGGGGAAAAAGAAAATTTGCCACTAATCTCGAATGCATTGAAAAAAATGAAAAGACTGTACACCATACACTAAATTACTTTCATTCAAGAAATGGTCGGCGTCAGGATTAGATTAACAACTCCTAACATCCATTAAAGATTTTTAAACAAAAATTTACGGCAGTAATTGTATTTAATTTATACATCTGTACTTTTTTCTAGCATTTGAAAGTCTATCAAAAGGAAATTTACACAGTTACAGAATTCCAGCAGTGCACATAAAAGATTACAGTCTATAATTCTAAAACATGAAAAAAACAGATAAACTTACATGTGTTCCGGCAACAACAAAAGCGAAAAGAACGAGAGACAAATCATAATAGATTGAACGTGAAAGGACGACTGCCGTTAGAAGCGCAACTACCGATGCAAGAAATATGTCAAATAGAGTTGAGACCAATGTACTATTACGATCGAATAAAGCCGCCACTGAAAGCCGATCCATCTGAAACAAACTAAAATATAGCTACTGTACTTTTCATTATCCCAATGTTCTTTGTACGGAGTGCCGCATTATCTAGTATTATTTGATTTATTTGTTTTACTGATACTTATGGTTTCTCTGCAAACGGGGAAAAAATAAAAATTTTGACCTCTAATTTTATTCCTTTCCCGCCAGTAAGAGAAGGAAGTAATTTAATTCGATAGTAATGACTCTTTTTCCGAGTACTAATTCGACTTGAATCCGATGTACCGATTCCAGATATATCGGAAAAGAACGGCATACGACGAAGGACCCGTGGTGAACCAGTATGTGATGCACGACTAACATCATCTAATGCTCTTTGATGCTCACTATTTGACATCAGATGAGTCACTTGAGGCATTCTTTCTGCAAATTAGTTTTGTGTGAAGCATTTGTAATATTCAATTTCGCCTTGCTTGTTTCACATCAAAAAAATTTGAAGCAATGTCACTTTTTGGACTGCAGTATAAAAACTGTAAATTTAAAGTTGCAAAAAAATCGCTAGCTATAAGCAAGGAAAAAGGATAGAGACATGGATGACTTTTGACTATCGATAAACAACTTAAAAGTACCTGTACCTGCAGTCTGTTCTTCAAGAAAGTTATTTCCACGAACAAAACTTCCATGAGAGCGTCGCCTAGTAGCATTTCTGAGGCGAGCAGCCATCATAGAAAATGATACTATTTGCCTGGAAATTTTAAGCCAGTATACCAGAATTCTGAATAATAAATAAGCACATAAATAGAGACAATTATTCAAATAATGAAATAAATTTCACAGCTGATACATTTCAAATTTAGAGCAGAAAGAATGTTATTTGTTCATTCCCTTGACAAAAAATACTGGTGAAAATACCGATCACGATTTGGATGTCGCGACATCAATGCAGAACTTGAAGCATGATAAATAGCACTAGGAGTGTCCGCAATGTATGTGCTACTTTCTGTCGATGAAGATGACAATGCCCTACATCGGTCGGCAGCAGATAAGGATGCACTTTCCAAAAGCTGTGCGCGTGAACATCCTTCATTTATATTTGTCACTACGGCGGGGTCGATATCAGAATCTTCTGTTGAATCAGAGTCACTTTCTGGCAAGGCTGTTAGTTTCTAGAAGAAAGATTTTTTTATTGCTGTAGATTTTTTCATAAGTTCTGTTTTAATCTAAATAAAAAAGAATTTAGCTGAGTCGGTTTTAGATTTAAAAGCCAGTTTTAGATTTTAATTACCACATTGGCTGCAGTGCTGTTACTCTGAATCATTTCCATTAAAGCACGACTACTACCCAATGCATGAGCAGTTCCAACACCATGCTCATCAAAAACATATGTCCACCAATTTCCATCTTCGTCCTAAAACAAACCACCATTATGTTAGGGTTAAATATAAGAAATGTTTTCTTCCTCCACTTTATTTCATGAAGTCTGCAACTTCTCGAATTCGAAAAATCCAAAGCTCTGCATAGGTAACCTGGAATGAATGAACGGCTCCTTGCGAAGTATCCTCGTGATCTAAAGCTACATGAGTACCGTCTTTCATAGCCAAATTCGAAAGTGCCGCTACCGTTGCGGAACTCCTTTCAACCGTTCTATAAAAAGTATTTGAGAATTTATTTTGACTTTCGTGAATTCTATTAACTTAACAATAGCTCTACTAAATACCAATTCATGCAAAACCTTATTCTGACACATAGAGGACAAAATTTCAATATGGCTCATACTACATTCTTTATATTTATTAATAGCGTCAGCAAAATAAAAAATGCATAACTCAAAAAAAATCGTATGTGAAACAAAACCAACCTCGGTTGTATCAGAGTCGGTGGATGAGAGCGAAGGCAAGAGTTTGCAGAATTGAGACCTCGTCCTAATCTGTTCATTCTTACACTCTCAATAGCATCCAACGTTTCCGGATGCTTATCAATTAACTCCTCCAGAAACTTCGTAATTTCACCCTTCAAATCCATGCCTTTGGAGCTATTCCCTATAAAAAATTTCGTTGAAGGGAACAATAAGACGGCTTTTATACTACGAAATTCAATCAAATCCACTGTCTTACAAAAAATTCCAAAATGAATAGTACTCGCCACTGACACCATGAATTTGGCTGAAAATATGTTAAACAAGTACCCTGCTTACACGGTAATTTATTCCTATCTCTAATCTATTTCCTTACTGATCTTAGCCAAATTTAATCGCATGGTATAAACCACAAAGTAACAATGCCTTTTCTTTTTGATGGGAAGACAGTGATGTCATTTAATGCATTAACTAATAGAGATGTCTAATTATACTGAAATTTGGTAACGAATCTTCATTAAACCAAAATGGACGTATATTATCCTGCATAGAGCAAAAAATTTTAAGCAAACATTTAAGTTCGTCAAAGATACAAGCATTTGTCAGTTAACGAATCCATAAGTCCTCATTAAAGCACTGAAGATCAGTTTTAACTTAAAATTTTCTTTGCTACATAAAGCCCTCCTTGCAATTATAAAGACTGAAGATCAGAGAGATACGATTTCACAGAAATTACTTAATTATACCTCTAGGGATATTTGAAGTTCACGCAAGATCACATGAAAGTTTCTGTATCTTCGCTTACTCGGACCAGTAATGATTCTTTAGCAAAAATACCCGGAAAACTAGCTCAAGCAATTCAGTTATTTGTGCATTGAGCTTAACTTCTCACATATCCCCGCATGTAAATAATTTTACTTATTTGAATAAACACTAAAATCTTCTCTACTCCACAAGTAACTGCTTCTTTCAAACACCTATTGATTTTAAATTATTATAAATCATTTGGTTGAAATCTTCCTTCAACATTTTTGATAAATAAACATACACTAGTCTTGTCGCTAAACAATTTGATTAGAACTATTTACAGAAACTATTAAATTTATATGGAAATGTAATAATTTCACTTTAATCATATTAAAATGAAGACATTCAGAGTGAATCCTGCATCAGACAGCTGAAGCAGTTCTAACCCAGAATTTTTATCGTAAAAACGTCAGAAACTAATGACCAAGGATAGATGTTAACGGAAAAAAAAATTTGGCGGAAAGAACGTTAATTACCGAGTATAGAAAGGTTATCACCTCCATTGATCCGTTCTGATGTTCGATGTAATGTACTTGTTGATGGTCTTTCTAAGTCACCGAGAGAAACAAAAATAGGTCTCCAACCTTCACCCGAAGATACAACATTTGTTTTTGGTTCAGAGTCTGGCTAAAGAAGGAAACAATTTTCGGATGTATATGGAAAAAAAGTATTTCATTACTTGGTTTCAAATTAATTTCATTTTTCAAGAAAATCGAATAGAGGATACCTCTAGATGCACAACAGTTTCCATAACAAAAGTTTTCTTTGCAGTTTCTTTGCTAGTAGACGGTATGTCCAGCACATTAATCTAAAATAAGCAAAGTAACACATTTGAAGATACTAGAATCAGATAGTTAAACTGGTAAAGAAGAGATCAACGAAGAAAGGGATATTTCAGAATATATAAAACAATATCTCTTGACAACCTTCAAAACAGAAAAAATCACCCTTTCTAGTATTCGTTGTTCATCGCCTTCAGCGAACATAACGGGATTCTTCTTATTTGAATAACATAGGTCACACGAATCAGTTTTTAACTTGCTATCAAAATTGAGCCCACCTGTAAATTTGCGTTCTTTTGAAAATTACGACTCGAAGTGAAATTTAAAGATTTAAGTTCTTGTTATTTGTCAGAATTGAATGCTTCTAAATACAATTTTTACACTTTAAGATTTAATCAATGTACATAATTATAGATGATAAAGTACAGAAGAAATACAATTCAAACATTTAGGAAAAACTGCAACGTGGGTGAAACCTGAATGAGATGGACAGGTGCGTTTTGTTAGAGCACTTGATAGAAAAGCTGCTGTGCTACTCATTTTTGTCGGGTAAGATTTACGAGTTACCTGAAAATTATAGTTGAAATATGCACTATCATATCAAGTAAAAAAGTCTTTTGATATCATTAGCAAATTCTAAGTAACTGCTTTCGATTCGTCCACATCCAATGATTATCGCATGACCCGTGAATGTTTGGACTTTGACAATGAAAAAATTGAGTTGAGGACTAATGTTATTAACAGAAACATCGAGATCTCTCTAGGTCCAAGGTGACCCGCAACTACATTACTCATATATAGCTTCATATCAAGCGCATCTCTGTCAGATCTCCGTCTTGCTTTCAACTGAAATCACTATCTCCTTAATTAACGTGCTGTTTCTTGATGACCATCAGAAAAATTTAGCTTTCCTCAAATAAGCAGAAGTTAAGTGTTGCTAATAAAACGAACAATGGTCGTTTGCAGTAGAAGCAATATCACCTATGCCGATTCGAAAAGTTATCCTAAAGAAATACTTTGTACTACCTCAACATTATCTCATCCTGTCACCAAAATTTTGCCTTTCCACTTTCAGGAAAACGTTCAAAAGTAAGCGAGAAGGTACAATACTGAAAAATAGGCTACCATATGGTATGTAATTTCGGAGTAAAAGAAACTGTGTGAGAATAAGGTTTACCCGCCTGCATTCTTCCAACGTTCGCTCACTTAACATCGATCCCCTAGCAGCACTTTCTTTATTCGAAGTTTCAAAAGCTGATTTGGCACGACGTACACAGGGGCCAGTATCACTTAAACGCCGATATCGTGTTCGATTCCATCTGTGAGCCTCCTTCAAACATGGTTCAGAAAACTTTCGATCGATTCCAATGCATTGAATTGTGCCATTGTCTGACTGATGCCTACGATTTGGTAAATTCCACTTAATGGAAAAGAAGTTTCCAGATTATATCAGAAAAACTCAATAGTTTTTCAAGATTAAAAGCACAAAAAGTGAATTTACCTTATTCCATCTGGCAGTAATTCAAGGCTGTCTACAGGAAGAAGTGTTGTTATTGGTGGTGCAAGCAATCCCTGTCCGGATTGTCGCCCACTACTTCGATCTTCATCCCATTCTCCACCACCTTCCTAGAGGTAAAATAATAGAAAAAAAAGAATGCTTAGAATTGAAGAGAATTACTTCTATCAATTTTTTCTATTTTTTGCGTATAAAAACATATAAAACCTTGCGTATCTGTATTTCCGCATCTACAGATGAAACAGAATTGCCACCAATTCGTACACACCGTCGACGTCCCAACGAGCCTCGAGATAGATTACAATTTATACCTTCAGCTTCATCAACCTTCTTTCCCAAATCCACCATTTCAATTTCTTCATCTCTAAGTTTTTCATCCAAGTGATGCGTCGTCTCGCAAGAAAAGCTTTCAACCTACAAAGTGCATCCATCTATTTAACTGATTATTCAGATTTAAATAACCACAACAATAATAAGAATATTTAGCATTAAATTTGAGTGTTGTATCTTCCTCAGATTAAGTGGCATTTCAACAAAAAAAGTTTTAATTACAACAATTCAATTAAAAACACTTTAAAAGTGACAAAGTGAATTACAGAAAAAGAAGTGGTAACCTTTAATGAACGGGTAGGTGGATAAGGAGTTGGATCAACAGTGTCAAACAAGTTGTGCAGATATGAAACCGTGAATTTGAGTATTACAAAGAGGACAATGATGAAGATCACATATGCCACTGTAACGTATACAGATGTTGCACTGCCATAGGATAGTCCTGAAATATGGATGAATATAATTAGACAATATCTTAAGCAAATTAAACCACTGATAAATAGAAGTACAATTAATTTAACATTCTATCAATTATACGATAGAATTTTGTTAGTTCTTTTGTTCATCAATTACTATTTCTAGAAGAGCAAAATGCCCACTATATGAAATATCATCGCTCAATATTCATAATTCATCTTCATCCTTAATTACTAAACTTTGTAATGTAATTATCTGAATTAATTTAAATAGTTGGAACAAAAACAAAATCTTTTTAGCATATTCTCTCGAAAAAAATTGAAATTACAATAGAATTTTAGCATTATTTCCTACTGATAAGAAATCCAGCAGCAAGAATTCAAAAAAAAAAAAAAAAAATTAAAAAACAAAATGTCAAATCAATAAAAGAGGAAAAAGAGCACAAACCAAGTAATAGAGGAATAAGAAAGAGTATAAGCCACAAATACAAATGTACAGCATTGCAGAAGAGCGTATAACCTGGTTCGTAGTACCATCCACCTGTTAGCGATGCCCAAATCCCTTGTCTTACTATTTCCGCAACGTGACTACCAACTGTCATCTCCTACTACTCATCATATGGATGGCAAGTAACTTCATTAGCAAAACACGGATTAAATTATTCCTTAATATAAATTACCCTTAACTGCCATACACGAATTACTATTATTTAAATAACCGCTCTTCAATAAAGGAAAAGCTTTCACGGGCGGAAATATAAACAGGAGATGATGACTGGCGGGAAGGTATATTTTCGAATATGAGTAAATTCTCATTTTATGCATTACTTTCAATATCGATTTTACGTTTTTGTCTTAATTTCCTTAGATTTTTGATGTTTCACATATCTTTCATAAACCTTTTTCAATATATTTCCAGAATTCCCGAGATTCTCCATACTTTTTATTGTCTGCTACATCACAAGAAATAGTTTGTTATTTATCATTTGCAAGAAGCTGAATTTGACAGATAACAATTCCTCTGCTTTTTGATTCTTGTAATTTATTCGGAAACTTTGATTAGTGATCTTATTTCTCCGGACGAATCAACAGAGAATAGTGTTTTGTTGGATTACAGTGAAGTATATAAGATTCTGTTTAACATTTCTTATCATATCCATAATATAGCGAAGTTAGATAGGTGTAGTTTCTATGGTAGTAAGAAAATAACAAGAGAGAGTAAATGTTCAGAAACGGTTAAGAGGAAAAATGCCTTTATAAGGTCATCAGATTATTGCTAGTCATCCTTTCATTTCTTCTCATCAATTTGCAAGAGAGTAAATTGTTAATTTGTTGCATGCAAATATTTCAGGTGCAGAAGTTTGTATATAAATGATATTCTTTGTGCATTTGTGGTGGTACATGAAAACTTGTATCGTTCAGTACTTGAAGCACAATTTTAAACGAAACTAAAGAATTGATAGAATCCAACGAATGCTTATGCTATAGATTGTTCTGCTCATACTTTTATAATCATTGTAATTTCTAGATATCTACTGATATGTCAACTGTTGTGGGAACTCGTTTCACCAGTGTAACAACTCCCATCGATGCTGACGAAACAACAAATCTGACATTTTCCAAGCAAAAATGTCACAATTTATATGAGTCAAGTATAATTGCATCAATTTTCGGTAATATTTTCTCTAAAACGAAAAACGCTAAAATCTATTAATATGTCTTTGACATTGCTGAAAATTCTTGGGATCGTACTTTCCAAAGAGTATCCGTGTGCAAAAAGAAACCACTTGAAGCCGGGAAAGATGACGTATTGGAAATGGGATAGGGAATTATGGCATTCGGGCAAATAAATAAGGGAATCAGTTCAATTACAATGCAATCATGAATTCATTTTCTGATCAACTGAGACATACTTAGATGATGATGGATCATATACGGAATCCATACAAAGTGAAAGTGGCAATTATGAAAAGTTAGAAAGCAAAAACGAAGAATGTGGAATGGAACGGAAAGAGAGAACTGTGCTAAGTGACATAAATGCTGATGGTGATTTGTTAGCGGTTGCAATAGGAGAGGATATTTCAATATTTAGTTTTGATTGTGGTACAAGGTTCATCGTCACACTGCATCTTGGAGGTAAGATAATTCATCGAATTATTTGAATACGTTGTCCATGAGGTGTAATACGTAATAAGTTGGAGACTTAAGTTGTATAAGGTCACGGTGGTTAGAAGAAATTAGGGTTTCTCATTTACAAATATTTTTGCTACTTTCAACACTTTTTCCGACTGAATCCAAATTGATAAATGTGAGCTTTTTATCGATAAGTTTTTCTTGTTTTGTTAAATCATATTCATAATCAGCTATCTAATTAAGCCGCATTTCAGAAAATATCAATCCAGTTGCTATGAAATTCATGCCCGTGGTAAATTTAATAGCAGTTTTGACGAATTGCGGAAATGTGATGTTTCTCAGTATCGGTTCCAACCGTATAATACATCAAGTGGTAGCCATCTTTTCAGATTTTTTTTTTCAGAATACATGCTATATTCAAGCTGGAACGTATATCTGACCTTGCAAAAGCAGGAAATTTTTGTCTAGGTCTTTCAAAGCATTTTAGCTTGTCATCTTCATTCAGAAGTTGATGGAAAATAAGCGGATACAAGATGCATCTATTAGTTGCGATCTGCAGCGTGAAGATGTGCAGATGTGCATTGTATTGGAAAGTGGTGAAATCTTTTCGTTTTTTTTCCCGAATTATTCTGAATATTTTCATCCAGAACAAGAAATCGAAGTCGAAATATCGAACAGGCAGCAGGTTTCTAATTTCCATGGATATAGTAAGACATCTTTGTAATACCATGATTTTTAAACTTGATAGCTGCTGCATTCATATTTTATTTGAAACTTGCTACTACGATATTTGGTTATCTATGATATTTTGGTTTAGCAATTTTTTTATTGAATAATTTGCGATTACAATTTTAGGGCATGGCAAACATGATTTGGAAACAGTTTGACGCACATTACACTGGTATAGACTCAGCAATCATTAGTCATCTTAATGCCATTTTGCTTGTAAATTTTCTATTTTCATAAAACTTAATATTACTTTCAAAAAGTTGGAAATATCGCACATGACCAACTTTGAAATAAAACGTCTTATTTTTTAATAATAGATGCTTTATCTTATTTATTCCACTTTAACAGTCCTTGCAAAAAAAGATGAGAAAAACTTTCCGCTGCATTTCAAGTTAAATGCAGTAAGGCAAAATCAATCTTTGTCGAGCAATAATCGATATTTTTAATAATAATAGCGCATGTAGTATTTAATGTTTCCGTAATTCATGCTTTGCTTATTTTGAAGTCCTAACAGTATAATAAGTTGCAAAAAATTTGCTCTTAAATTAACGGATTTTTTTCGTTCAAATTATTTGAATTGTATAATAAACATTTATTTTCATTCAGCTATCATCGGGACAGAATGCGAGAGTAGCACTGCTTGATTTATCTGCAGAAATAATGGAGGAAGCTCTAGATGAGTTTTATTCATCGGGTTAGCCCTTAAAATCTTTATTGGAACGGAGTAAATCCCTTTTCTAAAAAGAGTGGAATCTTTTGGGTTTGTTTATATTATAATGAAGCAGAATTAATTTTTCTTTGAAGTGCATATCCGGCATTTTGCTGTTAATCCTCTATTAAAATGTGATTGGTGGATGATATTCCTGAATTTCAGACATTTCGGGCATCGTACGAATTCGGCATGTTATACATCGTGACAAGCATACATCTTGTGTCATCTTCCAATTTATTATGGCTTTGACAACGGATGGACAATTGCTAGTTTGGGACGCCATAACAACTATGCTAATTTCATCAATTGTTCTTTTGAAATCTGGTGAAATAGCTAAAGATTTCATGCTTTTTGACGACGTTCCAGATAGGGAAGGCAAAATAAATGAAAACACCAAACTAGTACTTCTTTTTTCGGATCATGAAGGAGTATGCCAGGCAAGTTACAGTGTTTTGGACCGCGAGATTCATTTACACCCGTGCAAAGATTGAACCTATTTGGTTTGTTTTTAGCTTCAAATTCGCAACTTCCGAACCTGTGATGTAATTTATACGAAAGTAGTCAGCAGTTCGACAATTTTACTGAATAAGGTTACACGCGAAGAAGGATTGATACTTTTTATACAGCTTTTTGCATATGAATGTAGGTAAGTCATTGGTCACAGATATTCAACTGATGATCATTTAATTATTTTTTAGCGAATTCAGTTTCATTACCCAAGCTAGCGCCAATTAGTTATTTCAAAATGAAACTGATATGTGGTGTTAAAATACGTAGGATTTTGGAAACTATTTTATGCATAGCGAGCTTTCTTTATTCTAATGACCTATACTTGCACTCTTTAGGAAAAAATTTTTTCAACAGGAGATAATGTGACATTACTTTAGCCACTGCCTTGCTCTATAGCAAATCTACATTTACCTTTTTAACAGAATTGAATGAGACAAATTTTGTTTGTATTTACTTCTGTTTGTAAATACTATGATTTTAGTGAACCGAATGCGGTCAAAATCCATGCAGTTTATGAATGTCAGCCAGAAATGCGTTTAGATCATTTAATATATCAACAGCGATGGGTTGAAGCTGAAGAGTTTGCTGAAACTTTCGGCTTGAACACGGAGGTGTGCGATTCATATTCCATTCTACACTTAACTAGTTAAATGTTAAAAATTCAATAGGTGAAGTGAAGACGCAAATATGTAGTTTCAAGAAAGGTGAATAATTTCAGAAAATTTATATAGCTCGTATTGAGCACTTCGTGGATACGGGAACGATGGGACAGACTGACCTCGAAACACATGAACTGGACAAATTTCTTGGATGGATGACCCAAGTTTTGGATCAGAATTGGGTAAGCATTTCAAGCATTCTTATTTTTATTTCTCAGAGAATTTTTAGACCATCATTTCAAATAGTTATGTTGAGTCGTCTTACTTCCAAGTATTTTTATTATGCTGATTTTGAACTATTTTAAGGATTTGAGTGAGCACGTTAGATGATTTTATTTATTTAGGTGGCTGAGATGTGCATAGCTGCAATAATGTATTGTTCAAGTCACTCATGGGTTAAGAAAATTTTAGATTTTGTGCAAAAGCTCGAAATTACAGGTATCGTTGTAATACTGTATTACTTGACATTTTCTATCCTCACATTGAATTTAAACGAGTGATAATTTCCCTAAACTTTTCATTTTCTTTTAGATAATGAGACGAAGGAGAAACTATCGCTAACGCGCTACAACTATCAGTCATATCGCGAAGTGTTTGGTCCTTGGGTGCGTTTTAAATTTGTAATTTAAAAAGCTGGCCTCAGGATATTATGGAAAAGAGAGTTTTAGAACTGAAAATTTAATGACAATTTTTTTTCACTTTCAGCGAAAACCGTGCTGTACTAAGTTTTCGGAAATTGATTTGTGGTCAGAATTTCTTGGTGGTTGTTCGTGGGAATACATCTTCGAAATTTTTTGCAAGAATGGACAGTTCTGTGAAGCACGCTTGATATGGTATCGCTATCGGAAAACGCTGGAAGAATGGATTAAAGAAAAAGGAAATTTTGAGCGTTTATTGGAAGAAATTCATCTCACAATTCGTGGTAATTTATGATGGGGATTATTATTTTATGTGAATTTGTAACTGAACGCCAAGTTTTAGCGATTTTCTGAAGTGTCACTCTAAGATATATGTTATTTGATTATTAGGAGATTTTCATCGGAACCCCCTTAAATTTCAGACACGGTCACTGACATCATGGAAGCAATTTGTTTTCTAGAAGAAGACGTCATCCCTGTCGTAATCCTAAATGACCCTAGGACTTGTTCCTTATGTTGCAAGACATTTTTAATGGATGTTGCTCGTGCAGTCGAAAGAGAACATCCGGAACGCTTTCCTGAAAATTCGTTTAAAATTGCATCAACCATGGAAAGAGTTGTGCAAAACTTACTTAGCTTCTCTATAACTCCATGTCGTCAAGTAAATTATCAGATTAAATTGGTTTTAATAAGTACTCAGCAACTATTGGCCAGCAGATTTTTTCACATAGTGGATCAAACATCTGGACGTTCTATGGGAAATTGTCTTGCATTATTTATCTGTTTACTTTAGAAGCATCCAAGAAACCTGTAAAAATTTAACTTTAAGAAGAAATTTCTAATGTTCTCATATTTAGGCAGAAGTTGCTTATGCGCTTTCAGTTATCGGATGTTATTCTGAGGAACCAGATGATTTGATGGGAGAATTAAACGTCTATGTAAAAAATTTGCGTTCAATGGAAAGACTAAAAAGTATTTATCAATGTACGATGAGTTATAATACTTATCAGGTAGGGAACTTTTGAGGTAGATGCATAAGCAACTAAGGATTGGTTGTTAGTTTTGTTTAAAAAAATACTTTTGCCTCTTAATTTCTATTATTTTTACCTTTTTGTTGTAACTTTTTTGCCCTTATTCTCGATGGGTAAAAATAATGATGCTCTGATGCTTACCTCTCAGCGTAGCTGAAATGTAGAATAGAAGCAGCACCTCAAATCTAGTCTGTTTTATACTAGTTTGTATTTTTTGATTTATGACTTTGATGAATTTACATCCTTTAACAATTTAAATCGTATTCGATATAGTTGGATTTCGTGTTCTAGGAACAAACAGTGGAATCGATCTGTTACGTAATATTGGAACGGGTGAAAAGTGTGCAATTAATCAAAAGTAATATTGATCAATATGCAAGACCTTATATGAATGAATTTAAATTAGATCCTGATCGTACACTCTACAATTACATTTTGGTAAGCTTTATTTGTTTAAAATGAAACGAAAGGCAGCAAAGAATTGTCGAATTTATTTATCCATGATGATTATCGTGAACTTTGTTAACGGCACATCAAAGATTCGATTGCAGTAACACCGTCAGTAAGAAAAACAATGTGTTAGGTGAGAAAAAGTTCCGATGTTTTTTGCAAATTTAATGAAATTACTGAAATATTTTTCGAGAAATATCCCAACAAAAATTTCTATTACCTTTGGTTTCAAAGTTAGTTGAAGAGAAACAAAACAAAAAGCTAGGGGTAAATATGTTTTTCCATCGGTATCTGTGATAATCTTGCCAGAATCTTTGTATTTCTGCAGAAAATTGCGACTACTTCTGTTGGTGTCGTCTCCAGTTCTAATCCGTGGGATGAACGATGTTTGGCTATAGCAGAAAGTATTTCAAATTTGGATTTGCGATGTGAAGCGCTGATTGATGTTGCAAAACGTGCTCATCCACCATGGACAAAGCAGTTGTCAAACGCTGTGCATACAATGTTAAGAGATCCCAGACTTGATTTCAAGACGTAAGTTTTGTTGGAAGATCACTTTGGAATGTTTGATGCGGTCATTGCAGTGGAACATGTGGTGGTGGGAGTTTCACCTGCTAGTTGATGTCTAGATGTTCACTAACAATTTTTTCAATAATATTTCACTTGTTTGTCACAGTGAAATATTACTGAAAAAATTGTCAGTGAGGAATCAAGAACTTAGAATGTAAATATAACATTTTGGATTGTGAAGTAAAGCTTTACGTCTTTAATTAAATCGTTTCACAGCTTTGGTGCTAGCTTTTGGTAGAGCGATGAAGTTTATATTAGTAGCAGAATTTATTTATTAATTAAATATATATTATCGATCGATACATTTCGTTACTGGGTACTCGAAGTTTTAAGGATATCTCGCTTGCAACAGCAGTGTGATTTTGCCGCACTAGGAGAACGGTTGGTACGGTATCGTTTACCGATGCAAACACTTGAAAGATATTTGCAACAAAAGCATTTGTTTAGCAAAGCCATAGAATTTATTTTTCGGCAAGAATCTGTTGAAGCTGAACCTCGACATAGACTTAACAGTGCTCTGGAGGTGATTTTTAAATTCACCAGTCAGTTGTTTAAAGATGTTATGAGGCCGACTTATTTTGCTGCACGCTGAATTTTCTTATCTTCATTTTTTTCTGATTTCAGTTACTGACTAGCGGTACAGGACAAAGACTAGGAGGTTGTTAAGATCTAAAAATGTTATTGTAATCAGTGTCGGTATTTCGCTGCCAGGAAGATTAATTGGATTTTTAGATAATTAAATTAGCGGGGAAGTTGAAGAAGAATTTAATGGAGTGGCATGAATGTGTTTTTCGTTTCTGTCTTTATTTGATCAATGCAAAATTAATGGACGAATTGGTTGGTTCCTCACTTTTGTCATCGATGGAAGCATTGTTTTATTTTTCTGACGAAGTCATTTGATTAATTTGTTATTGTTTTCAAAAGGCCAGCATTTTAGAAGGATGATGATTCCTAGTGTGATATTTTATTTTATATTAAAGTCTTTTTATTTGTTACCAGTTTGTCACACTCTTCTTCCTATTCATTTAATTCCCTTATTTTAGTTTGTGGGTGTTATTTCTTATCTCAACGATTTGAATGAAACGGACCGGAATTGTGTTGTCAATCGGCTTATGTCACATGTTGAAGCATTATTAAATTGTCCGGTTTTGCTTCTGACAGAAGTGAATTTTTAAAATTTTATTGAACTTTGCTGTTTTCCAGACATATGTTACTTACATATTTATATGACTTTCAGAAGGAGAAAGAAATCCGGCTTCGAACTGTGGAAGCCATTTCATGCATCTTGGAACGCTTCAGGAAGGTGATATTTTGATTTAGAGTTTTTTTTTTTATACGTTTAGCAAGGTTTTTTCTTGAACAAAGTCTTTAGCCAAGGGCTGATTTGTTAAGTGAAGGTGAATTTTTGTTGCAAATGTTTAATTTTGTCATTTCAGGTACGCTTATGAATAGGTAACGCAGCTTGTACTGCTGGGGCATCATAAGTATACTTTTGTAGCTATTGGTGCTAAAAAAATTACTTTGTAATGGGGATAAATTTAAATTTTCCAATTACTTAACTCTTGTCATACAACGATGTTAAGAGAGTAAACATAAGGGAAGAAACATGATTTGCAAATTCTGTTCAATTTCAATTTTCATATCATGCTTCTTCTCTTAGGTTAACTCTTATAGTTTAGGAATAGATTTCTCTTCTAAGCCTTTTCAAATCGTCGGTGACGAAACCGATGAAGCTTCAAGGCCAGTACAGTTTTAATGTTACAGTTATAATTTTGCATGATTTCCATGTTCAGTGCACTTATTAAAGGAAATAATTGTTCAACTAAGCTGGCATTATTGCTAGTAGAAACCGCCATTTTAATGCCAAAACGTGCTGCCTTCAGAGAATCTTATAAATGATTTTAGACAAAAGTTTGTAAGGATTAGCAGGCAAAAAACTTTTCGGGGGAAGTTTTTCGTAGGAAGCAGTTGGGTCTTACTGCAATGTAAGGTTTGCGAAATGTTTATTTCAGGAAAAGTTCATTTTTTGAAAAACAGAGTTATTGATTTATGTAAGATTTGTGCTGAGTCAGGGCAAAAACGGTCCACGTTGATATGTAACAATTAACAATAGTTTCCTACCTTAAAGTTTTTAAATTTTTAAGCAAAATGCCGAATTTCCTTCTTAAAGATTAAAAAGTTAGTGTATGAGTTAATTCAAAATTGCTTTCCTGTGGAGCATTTAAGGATGAAGTGCTTCTATCAGAATTGAATGCTATTCGAAAGCTGCAAATTGATTATGATATGATTACATATTTGTCATCCCTGCGAAGTAACACTTGGAAGTCAGCGAAACTAAGACATTTTTTGGATTACCGCTTTGCTGGTGGTGGTATCCCTGCAAAGATAACTGAGGTAACATTGCTATATTTCTTTCCGATTTGTTTTGAATTTTAAAAACAAGGAAATGAAAGACCCAAAAATATTGACGCAATTTATCAGAATGTTTTTCTCAGTGGAACTTTTTTTTTTTTCTTTTTCTTTGTATTGTTATATAATAGTCTGCAATATTCCTTCTGCAGCTTTTCAAGTTTTCAAATGCTTTGATGATGGAAGAAAGTGCAATGTATGAGATAGCGCTCGACTGTGCTTTGAAAAATCGAAACCCCGTAGCAGCGGTCGAATACGCAAAGTAATTAGACTTTAGTTCAAAGTTTGATTAATTTTCGTATTTATACCACAAAAACGACACTTTTCTTTGCAATTTGCAACTGCAGATTTGCAATACAAGATGTGAAACAACCAGGCGAACAATTATTGACACTTGTAGTACGAAGCTGCAGCTATGGATTGTGGATCATGTCTGAGTTAGCTGAGAATAGCGATTTTGAGCCGGTAAGGAGACAGCTACCACGTTTTTGGCTTACTTTGATCTGAGGCGCAAAATTTGTTAGTTGTTATTTAGCTTATGTATGAAAATATCGGCAAAACCAGTTGATTGCTTTTATCTTCATAGTGACTCAACATTATTTTGTGAATATTTAAATTTTCACTTCATCTGAATTCCTGCAATTTCTGTTTTAGATATTTGTCGTGTTTGGAAATTTGTCCGATTTAATGAGTAACCTTATCGAAACTACCTGCCAAAACTCCTTTTTAAGCAATTATGTTTTCCATGTAAGTTGCTGCTTTCATTTGCCCCTAAAATCAGTGTTTTACTAGATGAACAGAAAGTACATTTTTAATCACGTAGCCTGAGTTGTTCAATGCTTATGTCGTGTCGTACTATCTCACATGTCGTATTTGAACTGTTTTTCCAGCGACCATTGATTTATGTAACCATTTAATTAGAAATCACTATTCTAGCTGTTCTTAGCTATATATGATTGTCAGTTGAACGTAAAAGATTATTTTGGAAAAAAGCTTTACTAATGTTAGAATTATCCAGTATTACACTATTTTGTTTTCCATCTTGCAATATAACATTTTATTCTATTTTTACAAATACCGAATTTCTAGATCGCACTTTTTGTAAATTTGTTTGAAGCGGTTGTTTCGCAGTGCATGTCTGAAAATCTGGTGGAAGAAAGCGGATTTAGAGACGAGAAGTTAGCTTGATTTATGTCTGAAATCTACTTTATTTTGGTTTTTCAATTTTTTTGAAGGAATTGCAATATTGGATTTCGAAGCATGCAAATGTTTAGTAATTTAACTTACATTCAAGTACAAAATGAGACGAAAAATAATGGAGTGATCTTTATAGGACATGCTTAATATATGGATTTGGCAAACGAACTGGCGTTTATCAGTACAGAATGGACGGCACTCTTTTCAAGAAAAGTGATGCCATACAACAATTATCTACTGTGGCTCGCTCCATTGTTTTTGATGTTTTGAAAGACACCGATTTGATTGATTCCAAGTAACTCATCATCTCTCATTTTCTGAATTCCATTTTAAGTTAGTTTCGAAAATGCATTCATGTATCAATTGCAGCATGAATAATTTGCTAGAATGTTATGAAAAGATGCACACGGCATGGGAAAGTTTCTTCTCCTATCTGATTCTCAACAATCAGGTTCTGATAACAGTTTGTGCTCGCCTCTCATTTGCATTATTAAGTAAGCTATTGTTTTTGTGCCTTTACCAAGCATTTGCTTAAAAATAATGCCAAGAATTTTTATAATACTTTTGAAATTAATGGATTTAGATACTTTGAATTAAATGTAAGTTGTCCAAATTTTTTGAGCATGTTATATGGTTCCAAGTCATGTTAGTCTCGCTTATTCTGAGTTGTATGGAACTATTGAATTGTTCATGGAGCGAGCTTTAATACATAACTGCGCTGATCTTGAACTTTGCTCCGCACTCATTTTTTCTGCTTCAGTTGCCGATATCAAAAAGGTAATTGTTGTTTTACTTTTCAGTGTTTTCGCATGAAACACATGTTGGAAACTAGCCGGATGTATGGGTTATAGTTTCTAAGGCTGGATACTTTTTGAGAAAATCAAATCATGCTAATGAAAAAATTCTAATTTTTGTCGCCTTTTTTATTTGCTCAACGTTGGGTTGTGAGCAGTGTTTTATTGGTCATCGTATTTGTGTTTTTTTTTTTTTTTTTTTTTTCTTTTTTTAAGGAGGAAAGGAAAACTTGTATGGATGAACTTTCAACTTGATGCCAAATAAATCACGTTACAGTCACTGACATTTATATATGGCGGTTGTGACATAGTCGCACTAACAATTTTTTCCTCGATTACAGGATAAAACTCCTTTTTGAAAACGTCTATATTTTTTTAGGTTTTATTAAAAACGCGGTCATGGTGTTTAACACGAAAATCGCCTCATACTATGCTCAATTTAATTCGTCTTGCTCGATTTTGCGGCGTCATACTCGATGATCATTCTATCGATAAGCAACTTAGCGTTAGTTAATATTTGGTAAAGAAAGTCAATTGAAAAAGACTTTCACGCATTGTATCCATGTATTTTTAAAGCTACTAACAGAAAAAAAGCAGATGACAGTGATGATTTGAATACTTTTGACTGGAATAATCTGGTTTCTTCTTTTCCCCAAATTTTCTTTTTCTTGGGTTGCTTTTTTTACAGCATTATTATGCACTGACCTTGTGGATCAAGAAGTTGGGAAGGCTGAATGCCAATTTTCCGCAGAATGTATCATTAGATCTAATAGTTCAGGAATTCATTCGCTGTCTTATTCCACCCGAAATATTAGTCGAGTAAGTTATTCGTTTTATGATATATATTACGACGTACATCTTTTATCAATGTTTCAATGTAAATGACTACTTCATGCCTGAAAATCATTAAGTTACGAGATTTCGAAATGAATTTAACTGTCCAAATCCTATATTATATTTGTTCTTTGCTAATCGCAGAAATACTAGACTTAATTTTGAAATTTGATAAAATACCCTTTACTATATTAAAAGCACTTTAAGAATACGCATAATCAATACCGTCACAAGTAATTTCATCCAAAATGTTAGAAGCAGTTCAATCCATCATTCACTTTTGTTCCGTGGAGTTCGATAGCGATGTTATAAAACAGTATCATGTACACTTCTTGTCCTAAAGAAATTTAAAGCCAAGAGCCTTGGAAAATCCATTAAAGATTTGTGTAATGTTTTACAAAAGTGCATCGGGAATGAAGGGCTGTTGGAAAAGTTCAGGCTTTGTTTAATCGTCATACGTTTCCAGATTTTGCAAGGATTTTTCATTAGAAATCACCGAAGCATTACTTTTATATGCAACAAAGATGGCACTCAAAGCTTCTGTAGAAGAAGATCAAACATTAGCTGCTGAAATGCGTTTTTCTGTGTTTACAGCATTACAGGTTACTATTACTTTTCGCTAACCGATTTCTATATTTTATAATTTTTTTTTTCGAATTAGTTTTAAAATCCTGCAATGTAACGATTACAGGAAATTGGTATCACGGAGAATCTCTTTATGCAGCTTTATGCTTGCTTGATGATGCTGTGTCCTTATAATTATGAGGTAAGCAATTTTCGTTGCTTGATTTGCTCTTCTATAAACTAATTGCTTTTCTATCCGTTCGTGTTATCTTTCTAATCTGTTGCAGATACCGGGAAAACCTTTGCTACGTTGTTAATAACTAAGAAAACTTTTTAAGAAGTGTTATAGCCGCAGCTTTTCATTACAATGTGTTTTTAACATTGTTATTTATTTCGATAATTTTTAGACAATCGAAGTGATAATCAGCGGAATGGAGAAATATATCGATGACGATAATGGCGATCAAGTCGAAATATTACGGAGAGCTTCCATAACAATTCGCTTCTTAGAGATTAATGAACGTGTGAGTCCCCCAACCGACCACGAGATTCGATGGTACTATGAGCGACAAAAATTCCTTATCAAACAGGTATGGTTCATTCGGAATGATAAAAAATCTTTCGTTGACTGGAAGTATTTTCATATATATGAATTGTTTACATGGAATAATCTCATGAGATTTTAATAAGTATGAGTTCAGCAAAGTGGCAGTCTCGATTCAACCGTGAAAGTTTCTGATGCGGAGGATTTGATCACTTTAGAGGAAGATGGCAGCAGCGCGCTGTACAAAAAGACAAATCTACTCTTTAGCCAACTTCCCAGTCGAGCTTGCCATCGTTTACCATTTCATCCGTTCATGTTTGAAAATGAAAAAGATTTGCAGAATATTTTGCTGCCAATGATTCATGCCGAGATTACGCTTTGCAATGTCGATGTAAGCTTATTTCCAAACTGAAATTTACTGAAATCAAGAATTTTGTTTCAAATTACCCATATTTCATAATTCCTATGTGGGATTTTCCAAACCATTTGTTTAAGATTTTCGTTAATGGCTTATGTGAATTAGGAATCCGTTGTAATTTAACCATCTAACACTTATTCTTTTGTGATTGTAAAACAGTTTCTCTGCTGTTGTCAATTTCCTACTACTTTTGACTATCTTCAAACCAAGTTATTAAATCATTGAATAGACTTTAAAAATGTATTTAATCTCAGTTGTAAAACTCAAAATGTATTAGTGTTGCAGTCATGAACTATAAATTTTTTATAATAGCTGCTTTTAGAACTGGCAAATGTTTGTTCGCGCATTGCCTGAAATTGAAATCTCCAAATCGGATCTCCTATCTAGTGCTGTTTTATTGGCCATTCAAACATGCATTACCAAGGGCAATGATATGGATGAGAGTGACATTGAACGAATCAAGCAGTTAATTAAAAAAGCCACCAACCGTCTTCGAACATTGAAAGGCTTAACGGATGGTTTCAGACATTTGCCATTGAGTGAGTTTTTTTAGTTCAGAAATTCGATTACTGGTTCCAGATGCAGTTGCTTTGCTTTTCATCACTTTTTCTTCAAGGTAGAACAAAACTGCGCTTTCTATCCTTGGGAATCGATGTCATTGAAGAATGGCTTGCAGATTCGAAACATGAATCAGTTGAGGTATATATATATATATATAAATGAAGTTGAACAATACAAGAGAATTTCGGCCGAACACACATTTACTGTTTTACTGATTTTAAAGTTTTTTTTTTTTAATATTAAGAAATTTATCTCTGCAAATCAAGATAATCAAAAAAAGTAGAGGGAATGGAACTTCAGGTTTTTGTTGTTTTCAGCAAGATTAGATTTTCTTGCAGAAAGAAGTCGAAAATATTGACTTTTTGAAGCACTTCCGTCAGAATTTGGAAGAGGCTTGCAAAAGTTATAATGTCGAGTTTGTGCTCAAGAAATATGGACTCCTACGAGCAGAAACGCTGGATCTGTTATCCACACCGCAAAATCTTATCGAGCATATTTACGCAAATGAAATTAACTGGGATAGCTACAAAGAAATTAGTATGTTTACTTCTTTTTTTCTAGACTTATAAGTTTTCCCTAAGATTTTCTCCACCGTTAACTATAATTACCTCTAACTGCTCGAAGTGCTGCCAACAAACAGTCCACTTTTTCCGTTTTTTTGTTTTGTTTTTAAGATGAAAAAATTCCCTGTACGGTTGAATTGGCTGACATCCTTGCTCTGGATTTGGATGCGATACAGGACAGAGTCATCCAACAGTGGCTTGAATGGAATGCTGAAAAAGCTGTGGTCTTTGATCCCAATGAAGTAGGTGAAATGGTCAATTGAATATCCATTTGCAGCTTTGAAAAAATACAAAACGAAAATAATTTGGATTGGTGATAACATATAACTGCGAATTAAAAATTTTTACAGATTTGATGAAGTAATTCATTACAGACAAACTTAAGTGATGCACCATTGATGTCGATAGTAACGAAAGAAAGTAATGAGGAAGTTTACAAATTACCATATTCCGACCCTACAGTTTCAAGGTTTGAAATCCTGGTTACTGTAATTCAATATTGATGCGATACGTGTCATTTTGGAATGAGTTGCTTAATTTTCAGGCAAGAAAGACCTTGAAGAGCATTTTCTTTCTTTCCTTTTGATGTGCAGTAGTATCATATTTTGATACTGGCATAGTTGCGTGATCTAAAGCATCCTCCGTTCTAGTTGTCATACATATAGTTTTCACTGTCAAGTTGATTTTCTGAAGGAAACCATTGATGCTAATAAAAGTTGAGTTCAGCAAGGTATAATTTTCTAGACTTTCAGGATTGTACAACTGTCGCGGTTACGAGGTTACAAAAAAGCAGCTTATGCTCTTACAAATATCTATCGACAGGTTTGATTCGCCATTTAGTTGTTTACTTGTATTTTAGTTATTGTATTTGAAACCTAGAAGTTGTAAAACTCGGAGAATTTAGCTGTACACTCTCTGACGCAACAGCTGATGCTTACTTTGGTTCTTTCGTTTGGTATTCATAGAATGCAGTTCAGGGTTCGTATGAAAGCAAAATACGTAGTGTTTGTTGCTTGTTACGATTATTACGATGTGAGCAGTTTCCGGAGGTTATGAAAAGTGATTTAAGCAATGTCTGGTAAGCTTTCTAGTTATAATTGTTGTCTTTGCTTTTGATAATAGTGGATTAAAAATTCTGTACTGGATCGAACAATTATCTATTAACGATTCATTGCAGCCCGAGTTATAACTTTATTAATATGACGCTGGTGAAATATACGGTGTAACTACCAATGTTTCTAATTAGTGAAATTGAAACATTTTTTACTGAATATCTAGTACTGTCGCTTAGCGCCATTTTTCACGCATTAATATGATATTCATCAAACCTCCCAAAATCTGAGCATGAAATTAAAAGTATCTGAAAACTTTTGATGAACTTGACACTAATTAATTTTGTCACTACAACTTCTAGCTGATAGTTTTCGTTCTATTTAAATTTGTTCGTTGAAATTCTAGACGGTACAGAACAATTCTAAAATTATTTAGCTCGATGTTGGAAATAATGTTGTATTCTCGAATGATTGATGAATATAAAATCGACTTGAACATCGAAACATTCCATTCAACAGAGAAAACGGCTTTGCTCAAGTCGTTAGTAAATAGTAACAGGCAAACACCACAAGTAAGTTCAGTAGCAATTCTTTGTAATCACTGGTTAGAAATAGTGCTTAGACCGAGAATAATTTGAGTCAGTAGAATTAAAGGGGCAATTAACGGGAGAAAGTTGAATTCTATACTTATACTATTAATTGTTTAGTTAGATATCCTGCTAAACTTTCGTTTTTTGTAGCTAACTATGTTTATGGCATCTGTAGTGATAGATTACCAATTGCTGGAGCCATCCATGATCGATTTGCTTTTAACCAAACTTTATCTCGAAAGGAAATTTGATATGCTCATCGAACTGTTAAATTATTGCGCAGCCAATAATGGTATTTTGTCTCATATAAAGAATATTGAGCAGAAATGGTTTTATGCTGCCCAGTGGTTATTTTCATCAGAAGGTATGTTTCATGTGAAAGAATTAAAAAAATTTTGCATGTCTTCAAATCAGTTATTAACTCAGAGGAATTCCTAATGTTAAAAACTGAAAGGCTGAAAGCCTGCTGTGTGGTTTTTTTTTCATTTTATTGATAAAAATCGCATTTCAGCAAAGGGAAGTGCTAGCAAAAAACAACAGTTTGATAGATCTCTTTTATTCTCTTTAAGGTAAGTCCCTTCTCTTCCTATTGCATTGGGAATATTTTACGATCCTACGACAGAATAACAGCAATCGGAAGTATCCTTTCTCACTTTTAGTTGCCCGGTGGAATATGGCCGTTCAGCTAATGCATTATTAAATTCGCTGCAGCAAGATAATTTCCCTATTGCTCATCGCTTATTGATGCTTGCGTCGTCGACAGTTGCAGTATGTGATATTTTCCGATAAAATTTTTACTCTTTCAGCTACCATTTTGAAAATCGAAGCCTTTGAATGTTTTAAAGTTTAAGTGTCTGAAAATCGATTCCAGTTCCGTGTGCAAAGCAATATAAAAAGCATTGTGAAAGAACCATAAATCAAAATGGTTGCTAAGAATTAACTTCTGTAGGAGGAAATCGAAGAAGGCTCTGGAAATTGCTTGGAAAGTTCTACGCGTTCGAATCTCGACTTTTCACTGAAATGGGAGTGATGATTTTTGAGATGGAAGCGGCATTTATCCTAAACTTTTTCTCCTTGTCTGTAGTCTTATGTTTGTTGTATTCCTTTCTGTTTACCATCTTTCTTATGTGGGTAATAATCATAAGTCCATAAAAGTGAGTACGCCATTTTTTCATTTTTTTTTTTGTCTGTCAGTTCCATTTTACGTTATCTGATCATTTTGTTTCTTCATTGATGGAATCTAGTTATTTCATCAATAGACAGTGGGATGTAATATAAAGATTTCCAAGTACTTACATACAGCTGATAATAGCATTTGATATCTCCACTATATTACTGAATTTCTTAATTTTTAGAAGACTGGAAATCACCAATCCAAGGATTAGTTATCCTTTTACTTTTCTACTTTCATATTCTAAACCTTGTTTCCATAGTAAAGAAATGTCCGACTCCCTCAGATCCTCAAATATGCATTTTCCATTGATTTCTGGAGACTTACCGTGAAATTCTTGAATGAGATAGTTGCAAAAAACACATGCATAATTGCAAATCATATTGGTTTTAATTACTTCCTCATACGCACATTAAAGTGGCATTTCTTGGTTTAACAAAATCTGTAGCCGATACATTTCATTTTACAACAGTTGCAAGATACTTGAATTTTTGAGCGAAGTCACACTTCAGACTTCTTTAACGCTTTATACTGCCTTTTTTAAATACTTTATCCTCTATTCATTTGACTTTCATTTCACGTTAACCTCACATTTCCCATGGACCTTGGAAAATCAATTCACAATCACTTCGTAGGGCGTTTTTGTCAGGCATCAACACATCCTCAACTTAGTATCTTTGTGCTTACCCACATCTCTTTGGAGTTTTGAAGCAAACTTGTGGGAAATTTTCATCAGTGTAATATTTTGATGTATAAAAGGATTTTCATAAATTTAGATACCATATTATCTTGTACAGCTTTTGGATAAAACTGACGACGAAATTTGCCAGAAATATTAATCACCATCAATTTTCGTGGCTGCTGCTTCGTAGCATTTATCTAGTTTTCCCTTTTAAACTTTGGCATTCGTTGAAATATCTCAGTATTACTTGATGAATGGAGAACAAGCACTGAGCAAAACTTGGTAAAAATAAATTGAACCAGGTGAAGGTTCTATCGTTCAGCTACTTTTTTTTGAACTAGGATTTGATGAGTTTGTAGGACTGTCTCAGAGCTACCGAAAATGTCATCTGGAACAAGACTATCAGCTCTTTCCTGTGATGCTTCGTCGCGACGCAACCGTTATCTACGATATAGTGAAGGTATTTAGCAAATTTGTTTGTAAAATGCTAGCAACATCCGTACTACCTGGTTGCTATGTCGACAACAGGTTAATTTGATACTTAAGAAGGACATAAAGCGGATCATCACACTGACCAAAGCTTTTAACATCGTCCTTTCAGTAAAATGGGATAAACCGTATTGTCGTATCGAATCTTCGATGACAAAGCATAAGAAGAGCCTCTTGTCTTAAGAGCAATCTCGTAATGGCTTGCATCTTGAAATTAGTGAACTGACAAATGCAACATATTTGGCAATATTTCTGAGTTAGTTTTATATCCGATGGATCCTTTCGAAATGGTTTACTGCTTGATCTTTTGTTTCCTGGACATTCTGCTATACAATCTGTCACTGAACAAGGTTACATTGTGTAAAGCAATCTTTCATAATACACTTTAAACAAACCCTATTCATTGAAAGGTTTGTTTAAAGTGTACTATGAAAAATTGTTCTACACAATACAACCTTGTTTAGTGACAGATACGACAACTTTATTTGTCAAAAAAGGCAGGAAACAAAACGTCAAGCAGTAAAACGGATTTTGAGTAAGTCGGATGTATCTACCTCAGGTTAATCTCACAATATAATGACCACAGTGATTCCGAGATACTACATAGTTGTTACTGAATGGTATCGAGTTGCTATTTGAATAATGATTCCTGAAACAGCAGTTGCAAGTGTTTGAGAGGTCATTAGTAGTGGTTGACCTTTCCTTTGCATCACTCTTTGTTGACTCAGTAGTGTAATTTGTGAAGTCATTCCTTTCAACTCTATTTTTTTTGTTTCTCAATTAGATGCGAAATCATGAAAGTATTAGTATGTGATTTGAGAGGAGTGACTCCATAATGAATTGTATTCACTACTCTGTTTATATGAGATATTTACCGTCTCAGCGGTCAGTTTCATCATAGACTATTTCGTCAGCCTTACTCAATTCTTGTCCTTTACCTCATTTTAAGAGAAGACTAAGTCGAATGCTATGATTTTCTGAACTTGTATATAACTTATATATATATAGGATAATGAAATGATGAATGGTTGGATGCTGTTGGAATAATTAGTCGAGAATTTCCTATGTGCAATTTAATGATGAATGAAGTGGAGAAAATGCAATTTGGTGCACTTTCGACAAAGAAAGTTGCGCTATCAGTGCAAGGTATGTCTTTACTTGTTATAATTGGACTTGCTTTTACATAACTCGTGGTCTCATATCTTTGTTTTCTTTAACTTCGCCATGCTTGATTTATTGTTTGTTACTATTTCCGCTAGTTTTTCTCTCTTTTTATTGACGAAAAACGACTGCGTCATCTTACTAACTTCCCAACAGGCTTGAAAAAATGTCTCATGAGAGTTTCCGGTCTCTTATCTTCAGAAATATCCGTCGTATGAAGATGCAGTCAATTCAAATTGGTGAAAATTTTGAATAACTAGGCATGGATCTTTTAAAGCTTCTGTTATTTTTATCTGCTAGAGCTCTACAGAGGGATTTACAGCTCTTTTTTGCATTTAATTGATATGAGAAGTAAAAAAGTCGTTTTTATAAGGAATTGTTATTTAACAACTCATTTTAATTTCGAAAAGGTGAGAACCCGGCTGTGAAGTCAGAAAAATGTTGCTTTGATTACAGAATGTGAAGTAAGCTAAATTTAAGTCCGGAGATGGTTCAGTTTATTTTTGCTGATTTGATGGTCACTAAACCAAAAGCATTCGCAAACATGAATTTCTTTGAAGCTTATGCAATTGTCCGCAACATTCCGAAGGTCTACCATGCAAGACACCTGCGATATTTCTTCTCGCAGTATGTTGAAGATGGACGATTTCATTGTTTCCATTACCGACATCGTCCTGAAGTACATGTAAGTTGAATTTGGAAAGAATAAGTTTTTGTTGGCAGGTTTTGTGACACAATGACTCAAGAAAACAAATTTCGTGTTTCAGGTTGTTAGCAATGTAGACGAACCGACGACCTCCAAGGAGTATGGACGTTTTTGCTGTGTTATTTCATTTAAAAATGAGGAAGAGCGAGCTGCATGCATCAAGCATTACCACTTGAAGTTCTGGATTGATGAAAATGGGCTTGAAATGCCGCTGAAGTGTTTTATTTTCCCTTTAAAAAATTACGAGGTTATTATTGAAATCATTCCAGTTTGCTTTCTGTTGTTTATTAACATTTCTTTAGTTTCATTCTATCAAATGCATGCAGTTCATCTTTTGTTTGATTGTTATTGAGAGTTTTACAATGCATACCTTTGCAAAGAAAACGTAATGTTTTTTAGGTAATTCAGGATCTGCCTGATTTTATTTTTTCAGTTCTTTTCTAATTTTATGTATCGCGAATTCTTCATGCTCTCTCTTGGTGCTTATTAGTAAGTTTCCAGTCGTCAATTTTGACTATGAATAATTTGTTGACTTCACATTTTGCCCACTTATTACCCTTTAATTCCTTGAATTTGGGATTGTTGTGACGCAGGATAGTTTTCTTCAGTCTTTCATCTTATCTCTTTGTTTTCAGGTATCGGATGATAGCAGTCAAATATCAACAAATTTAGATTTCCGTTCTCTTATTGAACTCAAACCACCAAGTCTTATGCCTCTAGGAAATGTCGGCACTCCAACAAAATTTTTCCTTGAACAGGTAGATATTTCATTCAGAATATTGCTTCTCGTAATAGATACAGATTTTCTAGTTAGTATGATACTGTTTTTCTATGCTTATTCTGATCCATTCTTTGAATCCACATAATGTGAACATCTCAGTTCGATTCTGTCTGACTTCCTGACGATTGATTTTAGATTCGCCTTTGCAAATTGCCGCCAACCGTTCTTACAAAGTTGGGTATCAAAGCAAAAAAGCGTGTGGGAAAATACGGCGCCGTTTGTTTCAGATATGATGAAAGTGAAGAAACTGTTTTCGTAGGTTGCGAAGGTGCAGCTTATTATTTCATTATTTGTGGATACTTCAAAATATTGAAGTAGGAATGTGAAAATGAAAGCTTTAAGAAGAACATATATTCTAAATCAACTTGCAGTTATTGTAGACACTTTAAAATTTAGGCAAATCGTGAAGATTTTCTGAAAATAAACTGTCTTTAATCTGAAATCTTTTAGTAAATTCTACCTTATTCTATCTTTAGAGGAGAAAATTTCATCTTCGTCTCTGGATCAAAATTTATGCACTCCAGAAGAAACAGTTGATAGTAAATTTGAATTGGGAAATGACAGTGGACTAGAGGATGACGATGACCGTTGTGAGGAATGGGAACGGTAAGGTTTCTTTTTTTGATTCTTGGGGAATAGTGTCATTTATTCCTTATTTTTTACTTAAAGTTGTATCGTTAGAATTTTAATTCGGGAAAATTCCTTTTCATTCTGATTCTCAACCAAAACCTGTTAATTTTCCATTAATTAGATGGTTGTAATTCATAATTTGTCTCTGTCAAGCTCTTTTTCAGTAATAGTATATCTTTTGCAGTCACGAAGCTCTTCATGACGATGTTACGGAGCAAGAACGTATCAAACCAAGAAAATATGAAACAGAACAGGAGGTATAGTTTTGAATGCATTTTGTAATTACGTATAGACTCACATTCTCAGTGAAGACCCACAAGTCTGCTGTTCAACTTAATGGTTAAGGCCATAAATTGTGACAAAAAAATCAGCTTCTTTACAGGTGACGTGGGAAAAGGGAGGACCAGGTCTTGTTTGGTATACGGACACATTTTTTTGGAAAGAATTAGAAGAAGGAATAGATAGCGATTGGAAATGGGCCGATGATTGGGATGTTGATTACTCTGTTTATTATGATCGAAAAGATGGTGATTTGGATGCAAAGCAGTCAGTGGAAATGTTGGAGGATCAAAAGTTGAGGTGAGGGAAAATACTTTACATGTATTTCTACTGTTGTTTTTGTCTTAAGACAGATGTTTTGGTTTTCACACCCCTATTAGCTTACCAAGCTTAAGATAAGGCTTTGGTAATAAACTTTGATAGCTGGTAAGATTATTGCATCTCTAATTACGACATAAAAAAGAAATTCTTACGTTAAAGAACATATGGAAAAATCATAGAAATTTACAGTATTGAAGAAATGATAAAGGAAACTGATGATGTATTCACAGATTTTTTTTTTTTGTTCTACTCCACAAGCCTTCATGAGTTTTCCAATTATCATTTTATGCGGAGCCACTTTTTCTGAAAAATAAAGAATTAGTTTTTTGTTAAAATGGTGAAGAGTTTCTTCCTTTGTTTTCACTTTATCGTTTTACAGATCTGGGGAAGTTGCCCATTCAGTTTTCAAGAAGACAAGGAAAAGACATTATGAAAGCAATGAGAGGCCTTTATCTGCTATTGATTTCGGTCAATTTGAGGTCCATACAAAGGGAATCGGCAGTAAAATTATGAAAAGGTCTTTATGTTGAATTTAATTTAATATTATCGAGTTTCTAAGGGAAGCAGCTATTATTTATTGTGCAAACTTGTGTATTTGTTCGCACTGAACCTTGACGTTTCATTTCAGCTACGGTTGGTCTCCCGGTTTAGGTCTTGGCCCACACAATTTGGGACGTCTCGAGGCTGTTTCAGTGGAGATGGAGGAAGTTGGCGGTGCTCAAACTAGCAATGAAAGAAAGGGTTTGGGATACCGAGGCGAAAAACTGCAGCGAACTGGTTTCTTAAAACCGAAGAATCACACAATCGCTACAAAGTATGTATTAATGTTTTGTTAAGGGTTTAAAATTTTAGATGAAATACATTGGTATCGAGTAGAACTTGATTTAAAGATTATCATAATAATTCGTTGTAATCAAAACCCCTTCATATATTGTTCAACTGTGCGTAGTAATTTTATAGGTAGTTTTTATAGAACAGATAATCGTCTTAAGGAAAGGCCTGTAGTACTTTCTTCGAAATACTAACTGCTGAAAGTTTTTTAAAATGATCGCATCATATATAATGTCAACGCAGTTTAATAATTTCTTGAGCTTGGCGTCCAGATTTCATTCCTGAAGCAGTATAAGTTAACAGTGTTCGTTTTTCCCACATCTCTTTACATTTTCATAGTCGATAAAGGATTTGAGAGAATCAAATTGGAAAATCCCCAAAGGTCTGCTTCATTAAGTTAAAAAGTTTACATGATCTGATTCATTCATGTGATATCGCAAAATATATAGAAAGAGATAAACTTGCCATTAAGTTAATTGGGAATTTTTCTCTGAAGCTGGATCATTCTCATTAAATCTTTTTTTACATCTTTGCATTATCTCTTTACATTTAGTAGATCATTGCTTCATTTCAGATACGATCAGTGGGATTTCGTGGATAGTAGCGACTCAATGAGTAAAGTTCTTAGAACAGAAAAACCAGATTCTTTGAAATACCGCTAATAGTGAGAACTGTTGCAACAACAGTATTTTTAGTTTATTTTGAATTGATCTTTGTAAATTGTAATTATTTATGAACGTGGCAAGCTGTGGTTGTCAAAAATATTAAAACCTGTTCTAAATTTTTGATAAATTCATGTCTTTGTCCTGAAAGTATTGTTACTTTCGGTAAGGAAGTTTCGTAGAAAAATTCGGCTTAAAATCCTTGAAGAGTATATAAACAGATGTCGATATTTTATGAACAAATTTTTATTCAGTATCATTATTATTTGTTGTGGTCTGATTTATTCTAACAGACTTTTATTGCATTTTAGATCGCTAATAGAAGCTTAATTTTAAAAGATCGATAACTGAATCTAGTATAGGAATTGTTTTTTTTTTTTTCTGAACGAGGGATTCGCGAAAAGCTAGTTGCTTGAAGACATGTAATTTTTATGCTGTGTTGATTCCGTTGTCGCTAATTTTGATACAGCGACAAATTATTCGTCTTATCCGTTAGTTGGTGAATATGTAACGTATGGTTTTCGGTTTTTCTTGTTTTACACTTAAGCCAAACCATGTACTTTGTAGAGAAATTTACAGCATCGATGGCTGGTGTATGATTTAGGAATGATGCAGTCACGTTTTCGAATTTGTACTGGCCTTATTATTATCTGTTTTTTCTGTTTTATTGTTTCGAGAGTAATGCTGAACCTATTTTTCGCTAGCGATCAAACGGTTCGGACTATCATTTATTCGCATGAGAAACAAGAATCAATAAAGGCAAAACAAAAGTTGATGCTTATGTGGACAACTTTTTTTAACGAATTACCTGAAAATCGTTTGCATTTCATGAATGAGTGCCCTGATTTAAAGGTAAGCAGCGATTTTATCCATTTTGTACTGTAAAGCCGACCCTCTAAAATGCATGAGCAGGCGTAATGGTTATGGGAAGGATATGATGATTTTAATAATTCGTAGAGTTTAAAAGTTTGATGGACGAGGACATGAGGGACTCGTTGTGATGATACTGATATATAATAATGGCAGACAGAATATGGCCTGTTTTTGTTAGTTAAAAGATACTGGTGGACTGTTTAATGAAAGGTTTCGAGTATTTATTCAGAATAAGTGTATGATTACGGCGGATCGATCTTTGATTGGCAGCGCTGATGCTGTCGTTTTTCACTTCATGACTGAAGATTTTCGCTTGAACGATTTACCGAAAATGAGGTCTCCATCACAGCGTTATGTATTCTTTACGGTAGAAGCACCTCCGACTTATAAACTGTGGCAAAGGGATATGCTACATGCACATCGTTCGTTTTTCCTTGTTAGCTTATGCAGTAAAGTTATCCTTAGCTGTCTTGAAGAAAATCTAATTGTAATCGCCAAGTAGATTATAAAAGAATTGAATATTTAGGATTTTTTTTTCTACATTTTAAATTGTCGATAGGAAGGTATTCAAACACTTTTATTATCTATTCGTTTCTATGGTTTTTTTTTTATTGTTTTGGGGTGGACATCTTTCAGTATAACTAATCTGACTTATTTTTTAGGTAACTTTTTCAACTGGACAATGACATACCGATATGATTCAGATGTGCCTTGGGTTTACGGAGGTTATTGGATTAGTCCCGAAATAAATAAAGGACTTGGTTTTAAGCCTGAAGACCTGCCTTATGATGAAAAAACAATATTGGAGAATAAAAGTAGTGCAATATTTTGGCTGGTATCGAATTGCAATACAATTTCGAAACGAGAGTTAGCTGTCGAGAAACTTGGAAAGTGAGTTTTCATTGCGTTTCTGAACTGTTTAAAAATTTCGGTTCTTTTCGAAAGAACTTCATTTTTCATAAAATGTATATATGACCTTTGTTGTTATTTTAGGCTTCATTTTATGATTACTCATTCTTGAATTTTATATTTGCTCCGATGCTACCTTTTAGCCTACGAAAAGAAAAATAAGTAAAATATGGATGACCAATTCAAAAACTTTCAAGAAGTATTATTTTAGATACATAATAATAGATAAATATGGAGCATGTGCAGACAATCCTTATAAACGTGATGCATGTAAGCGAGCTTCTGATTGTGAAAAAGACTTAAGTGCAATGAATTTCTTTTACATTGCAATTGAAAATACTGTTTGTAAGGATTATGTTACTGAGAAGTACTTCGATCGATACCATCTACCAAGTGTTCCCATTGTTATGAGACGGAAGACATATGAAAAGTTAGTTTTTATTCGTCTTTTCACTGCTTATTGAAGTGTCTTCATGGCAAATATAAACACTCAAGAATATATAATATATTCTCAGTTGTATTCTTTGATATATTTCCAAGTGATTCATTTTCAGTATTTGTACTGCGTTTTGGCCTATTTCTGTATTTTCAAGTAATTTTAAATGAATTTTAAGTTTGGTTCCGCCACATTCCTTTATACCTATGGATGATTTTGAAAGTGCTCAAGCTATGGCCAATTATTTGATTGCACTGATGTCTAATAAAACAGCTTATTTGGAGTATTTCAAATGGCGTCGTGATGGTTGGGTCCGAGCGTATCAGAACATTGGATACAGGTTTGCATTTGAATTTACAGAAACAGGATCGTTTCGAAAAAAATGAGTATCAATCTTATTAACAGTTTTAGAATGGACATAGTTAGTTGAAGTCTCATGTTTCCTGAAATTGGTAGTACTTCAGGTTTCATTTCTGCAAGTTATGTGAGGCATTACTAGAGGAGAGACCAACGAAAGTATATGAAAACGTGGAAGAGTGGTTCTATGGGACTTCAGAATGTGAAGGGTCTGAATTTGCTGAAGGTTGGAAAGAAGAGTAATTATTCATAGTATAGGGGTGGATATGTATGTTAGCAGTATTTATGTTGTTTAATTTCAATTTCTGAATTCCTCCATGATTTTTGCTTTCAGAATATCTTCCAAATTCTTCTAAACATTGATGCATATTGTTGTATATTTTTTCTAATGCACATTTTTTTATGCTTTACTGTATTTAAAACAGCTTCTTGCACCATTTTAAATTGTCTGCACATTTAGCTTGTGATTATTCCGCTCTTTATTGCTGTTGTTATTGTTATTATTCAGGGTTTAAGCAAACTCGTTTTCTACATTTATTTCATGTATTTTTGCAAAGCCTAAATGTAATTCTTGTAATTTTTGCTACACTTTCAAATTTCTCCATTTTCCTTTTTCTGAAATGCTGTATTTGCATTTACTCTTTTCTTTGTTCACGTTTGTTTTATTTCTTTTGGCTCTTTTTTTTTCTTCTTTTTTTGCCAAAGAACCATTTTTTTTTTAATTACTTTGTGAATTGTATTATAATAGTCTCTTATGAAACATTTGCTCATGCACACTATATTGCTCGGGTTTCTTCCTGTTTCTTTGTTTCCTTCCACATTTTTCCTACGTTTTTTACCACTCCCACTTTCGATGAATAACTAATCATCATTTTTACTCAATCTATTTTAGTACATTCATATATGCATGCACTTTCTCATGTGGATATTACATATTTTTTACATTGCTTTCATTGTTGAAATTGCTATTTATTTCTTGGATATTGGAACTGATGTATTTTTCATTCCACTTTTCCTTTGAAGTTAGTACCGAGAGTTTTTCTTGAATTGTACATTGAACCTTTACCCGTCGCAGAATAGGTTCAAATGATGCTAGACAAATCAGCAAGTTATACGAAAGATATCTGAAGCAAAGTAATGAGTTATTCGCAATAAGTTGTAATTTCAAATCACGTTAACAGTGTTTAAAATAAAAATTGTTACTAATAGCAGTTTGTTACTGCATCAATTCCATGACTACGTCTTGCAATTTGATTTTGTGAGTTTTTCCTATCACTAGGATTAGTAAGTGTTAATCCAAAGATGATAAAAGCTTTTCTTTACGAACGGATGATATGAATGTATCGTTAATTTTCGTTTTCCCCACTTGTTCTTTTAAGAATCTTCAAATCTTTTCATAATTATTTGCGGCGTCATTTGTTGTTCAACTTTTCGCTCTTATTTTTACGTAACTTGGATGTGTAGTTTGTAGTATTTGAATTTAGAGAACTCTTAACACATTATTCGTAATGTCACAAAAAAAAATCAAAAATCTTCAATTGGTTAAATGATAAACGTATCGCAAAAGATGGAGCATAAAGAATTTGCATCTGAAATTGTTCTTTTCACTTTTTTAGTGATATATCAGAAATTTAAGGAATTGTGGCACACAGGCCAAGGGTAAAATAATCGGGTATTGTAAGTTATTAATTTATGACACTGTTAATAAATCTTATTTTGATTTGTTTTTACTGTCACTACTGCTAGCGTATATTCTTGCTAAGTTGCTTCATTTCAAATCTCTTTTAAAATCGTCAGAGTTTTCTCAGTTCTTTATGTCTGTAATTATCTTGCTTGAGGCATTATGCTGTTAAGGAAAACTATTTCAGTAAATGGGAATTTCAAAAATGAATGTTACATTTAGCTTGAGCTTGTCAGTGTTAAGTGAGAAAGTTTGTTAAAAAAGTTCGATCAAAATTCCTCATCAATTCATGGAATTTTTAAGAGTATGACAAGTTTCACTTTCTTACTCATCTATTATCACTTATTGCTCTCATCATCACTTTTAGCTTGGTAAACTTCTCCTGATCCTTTATAGCCTTATTGATCTTCTATCTATTTCATCAAATTCTCACCATATTAGATAGATAACACTTGTGATGAAACTTACTAAGCAGACTCTACTTACTACATTACATGTTGCTTCACTTTTGATTAAAATTCTTAATTATTGTTTTTTCAGGTTTCAGTATAAAAATTTGCTTTCTTGCTGAATTGGTAGATTTTTTTTCCTGTAAGATCATTACTTATACTTAAATTGCGTTTCTTTTTGCTTTTTTTTTTCTGATTTTGTTCCAACTATTTGATCATCGTAAGTCATCTCAATGTTAAGAAAGTATCTTCCATTGGTTAAACCGAGGTGGATTGTGGTGATTATGCTCAGTTGAATCACTGATTGAAAATTCACATACCGTCCAGATGACACATATGGTTTCTAATAGAAAGATGTAGAATATTGAGTGGTTGCTATAGTTCACATTTGTTTTTTCCTTTTTCTTTTTTTTTTTTTTTTTTTTTTTCAGCAGATATTAGCGATCTAAATTTGTTCACATATCCAGCAATCGAGATAGTTGTAACTTTTGCATAAAATCGCATTTCCATCTGAAATTTCCTTGCATAATTTTTAGTTAAGTTTTCTTGGATAACTTCATGAATTGTGGTAAATGTTGGATCTCTGTACTACGGAATTATGTTTAATATGTTTCAATTATAAAATTATGTGTGTGAGGGATGTAACTTAATTAACCTATTATCTCAAGTTAACACATGTCTTCTTATCTCCGCATCTTTGCTATCAACAGTAATATTTGAAGTCTCATCGATTCGACAATGAAGAAAAATTAATCCTTATTGGTGGTCGTTTTAAAATAACGATGATTACATGCATTCCAAATTTATATCTGCTCAATTGTGCTCCGTTCCATTTCGGTTCTTCTACCATCCTCATAAATATTACTTCGTGCGTTTACATTTCTCTTCAAATAAAAAAAGTGATATTTGATAAAATCTTAACATGACCTGAGAGCCAAGTATAAAACATGAAATCATCCCTTTCTTATTCAAAGACCCCAAAAAATCCGACACGATTAGTTCAAGGAAACGGAAGCGAAAACTACAGGATCAATAAAAACAATTCAGTATTTTATGTTACAAAACATGCATGAAATCATTTCACAATCCTTAATCTTTAGCAATCGGAAAATTGTTATATATGTTATTTGTGGCCGATCAAGAAGTAGTAATCGCAACAAAAAAAAATTTTTTCAAATCTTGATTTTTACAATAATAACTGTTTATTTCTCGAACAAAACAACTTTGACACTATAATCGACTTCATGTATAAGTACTGCCTCTTCAATGACAAACATTGCTTTTATAACGATTATAAATTTATCATAGTATCATAAATTCAATTAAAAACAAACGAACTCATTTTTAGAAATAATCGGCAGAAAAACAGTAGTATACAGAAAATTGCTTTCATACAACATCAACAATAAAATAAATATCTGAAGCATCGGCTTTTTCAAAAGATTTTTCGTCGATCAAACAGACTAAGAAGTTCGAATCATAAAATCCCAACCTTTGCTTCCCGATCACTTTCCATCACCACTATTTCAATGCAATTTTTGAAGAAGCCTTGCTGAAGTTTTTCATAACTCTGATGAGATTCCGAGATGTACTGATTTTGGTGCCTTTAGAAAATATCAGTTTGAATCTTTCGAAATTGTGATAAGCTCTGTTTTGTGTGAATGATCTAATTAATAGATTATAAAGTTATTAAAAAGAGAAATACAATTCAAAAAGAACTAAGCTCAACCAACATGAACATTTATGCAACAGAGACTAAACCACACACACAAAAATGCAAGATGCAACGTATAAAACATTTCACTAAGCTTAATTAAGGCATTTGATAGGATTTTCAATAAAATTTGTCACCATATATATGCAATAAGTTCTACTATTTATCACAAAAAATATGCATATCACCGATTAAACAAATGAACATAGAAGGAAGCTAAGAAGTACTATTTCCATTAAAAAACATAGAAAAACATTTATAGTTTCAACTGGAGTTGCAACTTTATTCCTAAAAAAAATAATTTCTTAGCTGAATTTACTTAAAATTGGAAATGTTTCCAATCCAAAAACAATCAAAAATTTGATTGGACATAACTTTACCGCTGAATACTAACTGTAATTGTTAAGCTGCCATTGTTTGCTGGGAATATATCATCCCTAAGGAATCGTTCAAATGTGCCACATGGAAATTTCATCTCTATGGCGAAAATTATTTTAATTCCGGTGGTGGATTGTATATTGTTTTCTCCTTGAAATACACCTCTTCATGTTCCTTATCACATATCAGTAACAATGATGCGCCGAATGCAAATAACGTCGCACCCCAAGCAACACCATACGACCAATCGAATTCCCAGTTTCGATAACCGAAATTCTTCATCTCAACGTAAAAACATACGGGAAACACGATTAAAGATATGAGTTCTAGGAATACTGAAATGCGATACTGAACGTTTGTAAATTTCAAAAGATGCTATGAAATTACCCAAAATTACCTAATTTAAATAAGAAGTTTTGCTGTCGTTCACTAAGAAAAACAAAATATTAGTACTTTTGTGATTCAAAAATTTTTGCTTTTTTTTGTTTGTATTTTGAAATACTGTGATTTATATGTAATAATGTTGATGAAATTTTTCGATAAAGTAATAATCCTAAGCTTATACAACAATGCATACGAAATGAATAGTTGATAAGAGTAAACATCAAACTCACCTCCCAATAAAGAAAGATAAGTAGCAAATTTATAGAAAACATATTTCCTATGCAAATCTTGTGCTCGTAAGCCGAATACATTGAGGAAGAATGCAAAGAATGTTAACACTGCTGCGGTGATCAAAAATGCTGCGACCAGTTTGATATAGGCTGAAACAGAGCTAAATTACTTAAGATTTGAAGAATAAAAGAAAAGGTTAATTTTATAAATTTCGATAGATTACTGGTTGAAATTTTGAAAAAGTTCCATATTTACATATTTCCTTTGAGTTTCAAGATGCTAACAATTAGTACCTGACAGTTCACAGAATGAAATGCATTAATTAATCAACTACAAAGAACCATTCAAATTATATGACTAATAAATACAGTATCTTTTTGAAAAAATGCACAGCTTATCTGCAAATGTTAATGGATTGATTCCTTTTCAATTTCAATTTCTCATATGCTACACATTTATATGGTTATATTATTTGAAGATGGATTACATCAATAATGAAAGTGTGAAGGAAGATATTTACATGTTGAATCATTTCAAAAATTGATGATGCCAAGTGAAGAGAAAGAATATATCAGTAAGAAGTATCGGTCATTTTCTACTTTGACGATTGTTACATATCATGGAATAAACGATACATCGATCGATAAAAGGAAAAAAGAAAAATGGAAACTTGCCTGGTGATGTTGGTGGTTGGCATGTATAAGCCATAAAGCATGAATGGAAAATTTCATGAAATAATAGAAAAACGCTACTATTTGTATCCGTTTTCGTGAACTGTTCAAATAACAACATTTATGATAGAATTCGTTCCCAAATTTAAATTAAGTCGTACACCTTCCCTTTCACATATACCAAAATTCTCGAAACAAACTAAAACTATCAATATGAAAGATAGGAAATGCCTATAACAATATAATGTGAACAATTTTGACAAACAGTATACGCCAAAATTATACATTACAATTAAATTCTATTTTGTAACAGTGTATGCATTACTATTATCAAATTAAATTATGCAAATATACAATCAGTAAGAGAGCTGGAAGGTTGAATCGGTAATTTAAAACTACTTCACTCCACATTATTAATTGAGGAAAGGTAAAAAGTGTACTCAATAAAGTGGATGACAAAATTAATTTTTAGCTATCACAAAAGGAAATTATAGGATTATCATCAAGGAATTAAATTTACATAGACAGATACGATATTCTGTGGGAATATTATAGAAATCATAAGACAATGATACCTATTATGCGAAAACACGAACTTTCAAGCTTTTCAATTCTGCGGATTTGTTCTATTCAAATTATTGGAGGAAACAGAAATGAAATGAAGAAATTTCAACTTTCAAACTCTTACTTGAGAGCATATTTCTGAATCAATTGCTAAAAATTTTGTAAAAATGGATGATGGAAGCGTAGGAAACACAGACAGGCCTTGTAGGAGTAATTATTAATATCTTGCAAAGAAAGAAATAAGTTAAAAATTAGTGATTTGATGAGGCAGAAAGCACGATAGTTATGGTTGGTTAGGAAAAGAATGACAGACAGTGTGATCAGGTTTTGATCGGCGATGACAATTTTACATTACCAATGTCTTACTCTTACCCTCTATCCGACCGATAACTGCGATCCCTGCTGCTTTGGTAGGTAGCTTGGCACTTTTTTCTTTTTCTCCTATTTTTTAAACTGATGAACGCAAAAGAAAAAGAAAAAAGGAAAAAAAAAAAGAGAACGGAGAACTTTAAATGTATTTGCCCAAAAATATGCGGGAAGCAATTAGCTATTTCGAAAGGATAGGAAATTCCCTTCCTTTTGGCATTAGCTTTGATTAAAAAATCTTCCATTCCCATTAGCTTATGAGATCTTTCATATTTTCTCCCTATGATTCATGCAAGATTGAAACGTTCTAAAAATAATCGATAATCGATAATATATTCTATAACAGAAAATTCACTTCAGATATAGCTTAAAGACACTTTTTAAATGAATGTTCAAATAAAGTTCAAAAT
>JABVXV010000030.1:0-127587 GCA_013365325.1 Dipetalonema caudispina | reverse complement strand
ATGCAAGATTGAAACGTTCTAAAAATAATCGATAATCGATAATATATTCTATAACAGAAAATTCACTTCAGATATAGCTTAAAGACACTTTTTAAATGAATGTTCAAATAAAGTTCAAAATATATTATATATATTTTGAACTTTATTTGAACATTCATTTAAGCCAAAATAAAGTTAACGAGCTGTTCTCATAGTGCTGCTATCTGATAGCATACATATTCATAAGCTTAAGCATCAATAACAAATGAATATAGCAATATTTGAGCATGAAATGCTGTGTGATGGAGTGCGCACATCCATCCTAATGCGCTTCATATCTTCTTCCCTTGGGTAAAAAGTCTCCTTCTATCGGTATTACCCATCCAAACACACATATCACTAACCTTTTCACACATCTACAGTACGTCAAGCTACTAATTTCTTGTTCATAATTTAATTAGCGAATGGAATAAATAGAATGGTGTATCTTAAAGAGATTCATTCTCATACAACCATGCATTCCCTGTCCAAATGCTCTCTCTAAGGCTGATTACCTTTTTTTTTTGCAATTAAATTAAATGAAATGATCAAATTTAAATAAGTTTTCATGAAGAGGAATATGTTTTGGCAACATTTCACTTTTTTTTTTTTCAAATTAAAGCTAGCATTTTTTATTTTTTTAAGTTGAGATAGCGAAGATAGGAAATAGAAAGGAATAATGTTGAGTGAAGTTTTGAATATTTAAATGATGAACAAAGAGGGAAAGAAACAACGGACTGGTCATCATAGAAATATAAGAACTTTCTATTTTATGCTTATAACAATTAACAAGAATTCTAAAAAGTAAGTTAACAAAAATGTTTTCAAGGAAATCCAGTTGAGTTGAAGAGACATAAAAAAACTAGACTGCCTACATAAATGAATTAACCTTTAAAGAGTTACAAAAAACTTTACTGCTCTCCAACAATTTCATTCTATCAATTACAAAAAAATTGAAATAGCTGGTTCTTTCATGCATTAACATAATCCTTTAGCTATTTGTTGCAGACATATAATATCAATTGTCTGGAACTTTTTCTGCTGAAGATATCAGTGTTGAAATTTTTTTCCACATGAAGATATCATTTCTTTTTTGATGGGAAATAAATGGAAGAAATTTTACCCGCATGCCGATGTATTTTTTGACATCTTCCAGGTGGTGGACCACCGGCTATTGTTGATTGCGTTTGATCAGATGCTGTGCATTCAAGCCATAAACCTGTTCGAAAGCCACCTGACCGAAGCCACCATGTCGTCGACAAGCACAATATCAGAAGAATGAATGCAATCAATAAACACACCAGAGCTATCACCTGAAATTAATATTTTCAAAAGTACCTTAACAGCATCTGCTTCACAATCCGGCAAGTTTTTATTCATAAAATGAAGGATCTGTCGGTATCATGAACTGTGTTATCAACGGAATCAATATCGTTTCCCTCCCTATTCCTCCACTTATTTCTCACTGCAAGATTGTTGCATTTTGAGTGCAAGCGATAAAAAACATCAATTGCAGGAAATGCATGCTGAAGCAACTACTGGTAGTAGTCCCTTCAAAAACGAATTATTAATCATCCATGTGATCCGGTTTCCGTTGATAGGAAAAGATATCAGCTATCGGCCTGATTCGAACTGTATTTATCCTTCACTATCGACAATATCAATCTATTGCCGAGGCAACAACTATTTTTTACATACAGCAGTTAAGAAACTATAGTTCTAATGTGGAAGTTTCGCAATTTCTTTGCATAGAAATTGCCTGAGAACAGTACTGGAAGAAATTTGCATAATTGTATTTATGAAAATTGAAATGAGAATCAACCTTGAGGGGTCTCACTACAGTAACTGTTTCAATAGTAGTTGCTTGTACTGCCATACAAGTTTGTCCAATTTCTCTGTAAAAAATATTCTCTTGCTAAATGCTAACATAACAGCGTAAACGTAAACGAATAACGAAATTTTCATTTCTTACATCGATTATGCGCTATCACCTATGACCTGAATACCAATGGAAAGAAAAAATGATTGCATCTGAATCTGTCAATAGCAGGATAACTTAAATTTATTAACAGAATAAGCATTTCAAAAATTACATTCACAAAATGCCCATCCATCCTCGAACTTTTTAAAATCGAAAAACAAAACGATGCAAACAAAAGAAAATCGTTGCTTAAAGGAAAATTGAATCTCCAAATAATGTAATGAATCTTCGAATTCTATTTCAAAAAAAAGAAGCAAAAATCATCGAAAAAGTAAGATTTCGGGCCGAAATTAAATAGATCTTCAGGAAAGCTCGTTTATCTTTTCATGTCCCGAGAATTCTCGATGAAGTGAATGTTCTACATTCGAGTAATGAAAGAAAAAACAATTACGACAAGTACTTTTATCATGTAGACGATTACTGCTATATATAAACACATCTGAAGTGGACTTTAGTAATTCTTTAAGAGAACTCGTTTCTTAAAACCAAAATTCTCAAATTCAAACTTCCGGATATTACATTATTTTTGGATGAATGAAATTACCATCAGAAATTTTGAATAATTCCTCCACACTTATTCATCCTTGCTATTCCTTTCAACATCCTCTATGGAGAAAAAGATGTAAAAATTCTTGGAAAATTGAAACAAGAAAGAAATGTGCCTCAAAAGTAATTAGATTGTTTTATCCATCGATCATTTTTCCTCTATTTTCTTTCAACAGTTCCCTAATTTGACTTTTATTTAATTAACAAATGAATGGATGAATAATAAAAGAAGGACACATTGCTAATAAGCAAAATGATATCGATTTGGTCTAAATTTTAAAGAATAATGTTCAATTGCTTTATGTGATATATTTTTTATTTTTTGCCATGTGATGGCATTTAATTCAAAGTTTTATTAAGATAAAAATGTAATTATTAGAATTTAGATTTCAGCAATTCCCTCAATTATCATGAAAATGATATCGATTTGGTCTAAATTTTGTGGAATTGTAAAAGAAGGAACTATCTTATTACTGGAAGATTTCAAAGAAAGTTGACTGAATTTCGGAGGAATCGACAGCAATTAACCACAGAATAATGCTAAATATTTCGTTCGACTAGCAGAAGGAAAGAAATGAACTTCGAAGAGAAAGTTAAACTTATGGAAACAATTCACTGAAATAACACTCATCAGTTGAAATCTTTCCTCTTCCATTAAACAATCGATTCCACAAGTACAGCTGTCTCTAATTACGATGAATTCATAACACTAAACTGTTAATCGAATAAAGCGATTAGATTCACATAAAAAAAAAAAAAACCTCTCAATTCTTAAACATAAATAGAACTTCTAACTTCAAAGTACTAATAAAATTTGAGAAATACCCACTCTTTGAATGGAAAAGTATGAAAAAACAAATAAAGGACAGGAATCTTCGGAGAAATTATTCAATAATATGAATTACTTGACAACGATATGAATGTCACCAAATACAATATTGATCTTATCCTCTCTTATCAAACGTAGTTTATACCGCTGGCGAGATTACATTATAAATGTTACGAATAACGAAAGATCTTTATCACTTTCAAAAAGATAGGAATGATAGGATCGAAAGAAATGTAAAGTATATTTAAAATGTTATCTTATCGCAGAATGCATATAATAAGCAAACATTCTATCAGATTTCCGATAAACCATTAATACCTAATACTGAAAAACAGCATCGGCTGATTTTCAGCCATCATTTGTATTCGAATTACATTTTTTATTTGAATTCACTACTATGAAATTTCGAAAAAAATGCCTTCGAAGTAATAGAATAAAATTAAATTTTTGATGATTCCTCACTCATCAAACAATTGAAGAGAAATGAAGAAAAGTTTATGAATGATAGCATCTATTTATCAGACAGTATGATTCATCATTCCACATACCAACAGTATTTTTGGATGGAAGAAGAGGAATTCATACAAAATATTCCGTGTATCACACCTTATTCCTCCATTCCTCTACATCATACGTAGTATCACTGATAGCAATGGATGCATTGTACTACTTTGTAGAGAGTAACGGAAACAAGGAAGAAAGTGAAATGTAGCATTGGCAGTATCTGAAAGCTAATCATTACATATTGGTAGGATTAAATGTTTAGCTTAGTGAGCAATCACATCAGTTGTTATCAGACAAGGATAAGGAGAAATGAGAACGGAAGCATATTATATTTGAAATTGGTCATTGTTAGCTATTTCATTTTTCTACAAGACATACTATCATAGTGAAATAGTTAGGAATTTAAAATTCATTGAGTAATTGATCAAAATTCTCCTATCACTCTCCTTGTATTACTTTTTTTTAAACAATGAATGCAAAAATAGTGCAAGAAATAGTGCCACAATGAATTGTTTATCACTTTAACGATGAAAGAATAAGTTTCGAATTATTCATATCTAAAGGTCAAATTTCACAGTGGCAATTTATTAGCACACAGCTGCTTCGCTTAATGAACAGCAAATATATTCAATCTGAAATTGCGAACGAAGGTAAAATGAGCTAAACTTTAACATTTTCTGATTTACTTCCCTAATCGCTGCCTAATTGATATTCGTAGCTATCTTTCGACATTCCGCATCTCCCTGCGATCACACTTCATATTGATTTGTGCTGTTTTATTTCTTCAACGGAGACGCCCTTCAATTCTCACTACCACGTACTGACCTTAACTGTCCATACTACAACCCAAGGAGTGACACTTTTCTATTGCCGTTTTATGATCGTGACACTTATCGATCTTTGGGCTCCATTAATAGTTTCTGCTTCAATATCGCTGCCCTACTATGCAAATAAATACCGTCAAATTAAAAAATAAAGATCCAGAAAGGTGTGAAATTTATCAAACACTAATTCTCAATTTATTTGATTTCAAATATTCCAAATTTTTATTGCCAGTATTTGTTGAGTAATCTATCCCTTGTTAAACTCCACTGCCGTGAAGGTCATACCTCAATTTACATTATTTCCATATCAAAAATGCCAGCTCTATAGGGTAATTCTGAAGAATGTATTAAGAAATTTGAAAAATAAGGTAAATTTGTAATTTTTGATATAAAAGGAATGAAAATAAGAAAGACATGCCAATGGAACTGTTCGGACGTATGCAACAAGTTGAGCTAAAGTTAAAGTTGAAATCTCAGGAAGAGCAGTAGTAATAGATGTGCTTAAGAACGAAAACTTGCAAAACAATTATATGACACACACTTAGTTCGTAATTCTTGCAAACAACTGAGTTGTTTTACTTTGCTTTGCAGAAAGTTTTTCTATCTTCTGAAGATTGATTGTATCTTCTGATGTGTTTGATTCCTAACAACATTCATAACTTTTGTTTTTGAAGAAATTTATCAATTCCCATACAATCTTTCATAAAAATCAAAAAATCATAGATCAATGTGTAAAATGAAACAATTATTATAAATTCATTTTCATTTAACGATTAGCCTTTTCAGAAAGCCTCTGAGCGATTTTTTATAACTTTCCTATCATCGACAGTGAAGATATTCACGACGATATGGCAAAATAATGCTGATGGCTATTTGGGAAGTGAAGAAGTTTGAATAATCTCTAAATAATTACTTGTGAAAGTGAGAGATTATTTAATATTTTACATTCATTTTTTCAATCAAAGCAAAACGTGTAGTCAATTAATGAAACTAAGTATTTTAGCTATACAATGTATCGTTGTTAACAACATGTGAGGCGTAACAAAGCATTGTCTAATGTATGAAGTAATGCTTAAGTTTTTATTTAGAGTGGACAACAGCATAGGTCAAGAAGACTTTCAGCACTTGAGGACACTTTTTACAAATAATAACTATGAGGAAGAGTACATTGTTTTAGAAGAAGATTTATAGCATAAAATGACCAAAGGTTCATAAGAGGATGGACGAGAATGTTAAAAAGACATTCATATTGCAATAGCCATCAAATGGAAATACTATTTAGAAGTGTTGCATATTTCTATGTGTGCAATGATTGAACAAGCCGTTTGATAGCGGCAATCTGCCGGAAAATGCAGATTTGGCGGAATGGTACGGAATTGACATGCAAGTATTAATGAAAAGGGTGACATTCTCAGAATGTATCACCAAGGATGCATGCATGCGCTGTCATAATAAGGATTTCAATTGTATCGGGGAAATGTTTGAATTAAGAAAACAAATAGAAGAACTGGAGAGAAATGCATGAAATAGTTACATGCCAAGGTTAGAAACTACGCGGTGTAATACCGCCATCCATTTTATTCTCATCACCAGTAGTTAGGTTATTGTTGGATAGTACTGCTAGGAGTAAACTAAGAAGGTAAGCAGAATGGATACTTCATTTTAACCACTTAACACTGATTCAAATGACTAGTGAATAGATCGATCAGTATAACTCTTAATCTTTATCGATATCCCCTGAGTGAAACCCAAGTAACACTAAAAACTACACAGAAAGTAATTGCAAAAACGATCGGGTCCAGTAGTTTTTCTCATCATCGATGTACAAAGTAAGAGAATGTAATTTCATCAAGAATATATATAATGCTTCTCATGGGTGGTAAGGATGGATTGCAAGTAATATTTTAATTAATATTCTAAAAAAAAAAAAAAAAAAAAAAAAAAGAAAAACGAAAAACGAAATAATAGAGACACTCCGAATATTACCAGCGCTGCATAGAATGCGCTATTCTAATAACTTGAAACTTTTCAATTCTTCTTTCCTGTTTTGTTCCACAAAATCCTTGAAATAATAGCCTTAACCGGGTAATACTTCAATTGATCTCAACTAACAAAAGCTATAATTATATGGGAAATAATTGTTGTATATTTGCATCTACAATCGTACTAATACTCATCAATCATTGTCAATGAATGTTTGAAGGAAAATTGGATAAAGTTGAAGGCCATCACTCTTTTCATCAATCAAAATTTTATCCACTATTAGTCACGAAATTTCATACAAAATTATAGTGACCTCATATTTCGGTAGATTTCTTTTAATTTCAACTAATGAAGGTAGCAAAGATTACGGACAGGAAGTGCCAGTAATGAGTAATTAATGAAAATCGAGAAGGATCTAATTCAGTATGAATTTTAAATAGTTGTTAAGCATTTTTAATGCTTTTCAGGTAAAGAGGGAGTAAGTTAAAATTCGAAATCTGAGTTTTCAGCACACATAATACATGTGACATTATACAGACAAATACTTTCATCATCATTAATATTGTTCCCAGCAGTCATTTTAAACCATATGCAGGAAATCGAATACATCTGGAATTATTTCTGGAAATAATCACATTTTCAAAATACAATATTGATAAAGGATGATCAGAAGATAATTTTTCTAGCCTTTTTTATTCCTTTGTTGATCTTTATAATTCAGTTCATCGCATGATACTTACTGCAGTACATATCGTGATTTATACTGATGATGTAAAGGTGGAGTAAAATAGCAAGCAAGCATGATGATTGTGGAATATTAATCAGGGCAAACCTAATTAACCAATAAATATTCAAGATCTACAATGAAAGATCAACTACTAATTAAAGAAATGATTACAGAAAAGTGGAAAAAGGCGAGAGATAAGTTTGCTTATATGATATGGATTGATTATAAGGAAGAGTATAATTTCATAGCAAATATATGGACCTATAAAGTTTTCGAACTTTTCGGGATCTCCGGCAACATCAAAAGATCAATCATGCCTTTGAAGTCAGTGCTGAAATCAAGTTATCAGCACTTAGTCATGTTGAAAGATCATTCCACATCTCGATAAAGCCGCCGATAGGATAAATATGGCATCTGACAAGCCTTTTGCAATCTCATTCTTATTCTATCTATTTAATGATACGCTATCATGAAGATGATAAAAAAAAAAAAAGAAATAACTCAGCTAGACTGAAATTTCTGTCTATCCACAATTGTAAACTGATAAATTGAAACAACAGATAGACAAACATCACTCTTCTTATTCTTCACTTCAACTTCATGTCTAAAACGATCAATCGAAATGAAGATAGCTCAAATCTTTTTGAACTTTAGAAAAAACAAAAAACACACACTTAGAAATGAACATCGTAATGTTCAGTAAAGATGAGAATTCTAATTCCAATGCGTATACTGCAAAAGGAGGACAGTTTGTTTATTCATCGATCCGTGTATGTCCGTGTGTGTGTGTGTGTGTGTGTGTGTATGTGTGTATGTGTGTATGTATGTGTATGTATGTGTTTATGTGTATGTGTGTGTGTGTATGTGTGTCCCTATGTGTATGTATGTGTGTTATGTATGTTTGGGTGCGAATATGTGGACGATGTCTGAATGTGTATCTATGTATATTTGGTGTATAAGAAATGTTGACCTGAGCACTCGATGTTGTTTGTTTACACTGAAGTTTGATGTTAACAGTGTGGTTTGTCCTTTGTCCTTTGCCCTCTGTCCATATCTATAAATGTCGTCCTTTGATTCGTGGACTGGCTTAAAATGAGGATAAACTTAATGCATGTACCCATATATGCTTATTAATGCAGTAGCTTCTTAAGAAAAAGAAAGTCTTTTTTCTTCCAATATCAAATATATGTATTGAATCATCTTTACCTTTTGAGCATCCTGTTTCTCTACCGGTCAGTTTTGCCATCATAATGTTTGGATCAGAATCACATGTAAGCATTAAACAACCAAAACTGTCATCCTCGTTTCAATTTCATTATAAGTGACATCTTTTCACGGATCTCTTTCTTCCATTTTTCTATTGCTTAGTTTTCTGATTATGTTTAAAGATCTTAACCATTAGAATTCCTATTAATTTTTGTCGTACTTCATACCGATACATTTCCACCCGCAACCCTATTTACTCCGTTTATTTAATGAAATTTTTAAGCATATCAGATCTAACTAATCCGCATCTCCCCATTCAAATTCATTATCAATTCAAATCCGACTGACCTTTATTCTTCCTGCAAAGCACTCTACTTCACTCGTAGTCTGAGAATAACTATATAAGAATGCTTAATTTCATTACCGTTGCATGCCACTTTTGTTATGGTAATGTTTTTCCGGAAACGATTTCCGACTTGTTGGTCGTGGCAGTTCGGTCTTTACCTGCAGTTAGTGAATAATGAAGTTGGTAGTGTAGTGGTAAGTAACATGTAACCATGATAAAGAAAAATAACTATTTCAAAACTTCTGAGAGAACTGTGATTTGAAAAAGGCAGAAATTAAATGTGCTATTCAAATGCTGGCCTTTTGATGTCGTTATTCAAATTGTTTTACAGGAACTGATTAATCGAAACACTAATGGGAACAATAAGCAAGGCAACATTTAATCGAGATATTGCAGAACTTGTTGAGAAAACGGCGGATTTGGACCTGAGATACCAGTGGCAGTTTAATGATGTGAGTATCTCTTTTAATCTGCGACACTTTCAAAATTGTGATATTGAAGTTCAGCGTGTTAGTTTAGGTTCTCATCACCGAACATTGTTTTCTTATTAAAGAGATTACAGAAGTTCTTTTTAACATTATTCAGAAAGTCATTCAACAGAATCGTTTAACTAGTGGAAGGACTGAATCTCAGAATATGTCTTGTTTTTTTTTTTTTTTTTCTTTATTTGCAGGACATCTTTCGACTATATTTATTTGATAAGAAATAAATGAATTTATGCTATATGAATTAGACAAAGCTTTGATTTTAGGATCTCTAAAAATATAATTTTATTTACATTTAGAAGAAATTTTTAAAATTTCAGTACAGAAATGGGCAATTTTTGTCAAACAGTTCAGTGCTAAACTTAAACGGCGAGACAATTTTACGCACATTTCATATTACTTATAGTGAAAGCTACGAAGTTCCGATATTGTGGTTTATTTTCAGTCGACAAAGTCCTTTTTTGTCCTTTGTTTTATATTAATTATTTTTTATTATTTTGAAAATGAATGGTGATTGCACTTTATTAACTCACAGGAGTTAGTTTAATACATATTCCCAAAGTTGGGTTTACGGGAAATGTCATCTGTAATTCTTTTCGTGGCTGTTTACTTTCGAAAATATTCGTTAAAGTAACGGGCGATGTTTTTAAAGTACATATTTCATGATCTAAACAAAAAGGCTAGCATTATTTATGTTTTCAAGAATCTTCATAAATATTAGTTTTAATTCAAAATTAAATTTGCTTTGCCCAAGACAGACGGTTATAAGGTATAAATGTAAAAGTCCGTAATGAAAACTAGGGATTTGTTGCAGCCGGTGCTTTATTGAACGTAGAGGAAATTTTGGAACTGATGCCTGCTGAGAAACAGAAAGCTATATTGGCAGATTGTTTAACTTCAATATCTCAGCGCGAACATCCTATATTCAATCTTCTTTTTTACCACTTTCACCCTTGTAGGACAGCAGATCTCATGAAAAATGTCCGTTACGATAACTATGTTATTAGGTGAGTTACTTTCATTTGTTCCTTTGCATCGAAAAATATATCTAAATGAAGATAATATATAAACCCTAATGCTTGCCAAGTCCTTTTTAAGCATTTTAAGTGTTTAACGATCATTAATTTTCGTAAAATGTTTTTTACTACGTTAGCGTAAAAAAAAGCTACCTGTTTTCTTTTTATTTTCCTTTTATAACGTATTTGATTTAAAAAAGTAGGAGAATTTTTATATATAAGAGTTTGTGGTTTTGATGATTTTCTGATTTCTCTGAGTGACCATAACTTTTTTCAGCTGGCTATCAATTTTCGGCTCTCTTTTGCATTTGTTACCGCTACCAAATGAAATATTTGTAAAAAAGTAATATCGCTGTAAATAACAACTATTGGAGTAAACAACAATTGTGGTCTCTCGATGTTTGGAATCATTGATTTTGTTTTGGATTTTTGGTCACTTGATAATATTGCATTAAGGAAAAATACTGGGTGTTTCTTTTAAAACATTTGCTGGTAGTAGACAACTGTTTTGTTAGTTTAACGGCGGTGCAGTATATCTGCATTGAACAGGAAGGAAGAAAGAATAATGCATTAATTTTAATTTTATATTTACCATAAATTTCATGCCCTTCCTTTACTCTTATAGGTTCCATTGTTGAAGTAGAAATTTTTCTATCTGGATGAAGAATCTTTAAACTTTCATAGTCCATGTCTTTCATTGCTTTTTTGAAATGCCTTTATATAGGGCACAGCATAAGATATTTTGTTTGCGTTACTAAAGTATTAACTACGTTGAATTCAAAACTTTTATTAGCTATGAAAGGTTGGAAGTTTACCCAGTTTTCGCGATGAATTTTCACCATGAGAGGTTACGTCTCACGATAAGAGGCCACGTCTTTCGTTTTTGATTTACCGCTGAGTTAAAATCAGTTCAGCTTTGTTTGCCTTAATGATGTTTCTGCAAAGTATCTTTTCTTTAATTTGTACTTCAGTGAAAATGATATTACTGAAATTGTATTTTCGCATGTTAAATTTTCCTCCAGCAAGTTCTTTTTGAGATGTGGAGTGAGGAGGATTTTTGAGTTTCTCATAGTTTTAGCCTAATAAAACGTGTACTCAAAGGATTGTGAATTTCATTTTCTATTACAATCCAGGGAAAGCTAATTTTGAACGGTGCACCATAATAATTCATAAATGACATTACAAGTGGAATATGTGATCGCAAGTTATTAAAAGGAATATATTGATGGAACTGTGAATAGTAAGAGAGCAAGTACTCAATATTGCATAAATTTTTTCAATCTTTTTGGTAAGTGACCAACAAATTCTGAATATGTTTCAAGTTTGACTCTAGTGTTTTCGAATAGATTTTTGATGAGCTTCTAGTGAACCTTGTTGGGTAGCTGACAAGATTTTTAGTAATGCCGAAGGGAAAATATGAATTTAGAGGAATGGAAGATTTGGACTTCTGGCATTGTCTTTTAGCAAGTTCTTAATTTCACTGTAATTTTGTGTCATATATCTCTCATCGATAGGTCCATCTCTTATGGTAGTGTCATAAACTTTGTCCATTCTTCAGATACTTAGGTCAGCATTATTTTAAAAGTATTCCAGTCATTTGGTTATTTAAGTCATACTGTTATATTTTAAAGATTTACACTTAACTAAGGTTTATTTAAAATTTGGTTATATAATTCAAAACTTGGTTGAGTATCCGCTTGATTTGCTTTGATTAGAATTCCTTCAAACCAAAGTTTAAATTTCTCAAATAGCAAAAAATAGCGTCAGATTTGGTACAAAAGAAGTATGCTATTGCATTCATTTCTCCTGATTCCTGACTTTATCTAATTTTGAATAGCAAGAAAATAAATTTTAAAATAATAATGATGGGAAAGAGAACTGATGGTACGATGATCGTAAAAGTGTAGAGACAATGAATCGTTCAACTAATTTGCCTTTCACAGTGATAGTACGGGACAGAAACCGTCGATTATCTTCATTTATCATATATTTATTTTAAACACTACCTTGTTTTTTTCCTCCGATAACATTGCAACACACTACTGTAAAAATGATTGAAGGGCCGTTCATCTTTCATATTTCCATTTAACTTGCGCTAACAATTGTCAAAAATCCTGACATAAAATGTTGCTAAGTTTGCTTTTCTAATATTTATGAATGAATTATGTGTGAAAAATTCTACATGAAGAATCCGATAGGTACGGCCGATAGAAATGGTATCCAAAAAACGAGGTAGGAATGCATATGTGAACTTTTACTAAGTGATTACAACACTAATGTATTGGGATCAAATCTTTGTAAAGCTAATAATTTGACATTACAGAAACAGCTCTTTTGAAAGTATCAGTTTCAAATAGAGGTCAAAGGCAATAGAATATTTTAATTCTGAGAAGTCGAACCAAGCTATATTTAGAAAACAGCAAAACGATGCGTAAGTTGACTTTATGTAATAATGCAACTTCCTTTCGTTCAAATCGAAAAGTGCGAAAAGTTGTGCCTAAAACTTTCAAGTTTACTTAAAAGTAGCCAATAATACATCACTATGTTGATAATTTTCAGATAATGAACAAATAGGATATAATACCCATGAAAATATCGTATTTAAACAGCCTTAATTCTAGCCAATATTTTTTGTCTTTAGTTGATTTTCAATAACTGAATTGTTTGAATTTGTTCAAAATCATAGTATGACTTATTCATAATAAAATGAAATACAAAGCTCATTTCAAATGTTTGGGAATAGCAAATAACAATGTTACTTTCAATGATAAACATAGAGATTACAAAAATACCCGTAGAAATGGCGCAGTTCTTATTATGCAAAATTCATCGATACTACAAATTGAGGGTGGTGGTAGGTAATATGTAGAGAAAGTGGACAGAATGCAAGAAAAGAGTAGGTATTAAAAATTCATAATATGCAAGTTATTAAAGATACCAAATATCTTTTTTGATGGGTAAACAAATGACAAATAATATTCGATCAAGACTTAACATATAAATGATTGGACCACTTTTTGGCGATACACTGTGGATAAATATAATAGCTGAGAAATGTGATTATCTGATTGTAAGCAAGGCATTGTAACCTTGTAGTGAAGCATTCAATAGGTATCGATAAACTAATTACTGATTAATTTTGAAGAAAACCTTGAAGATTTGTCATTTTTGGTAATGATGTGAAATTTTCCGACAGGTAAAGGGAATATGCAGCATATTGACCAGAAACATTTCAGTAGAGACACAAATTAATAATTTCTAATAAGCAGAAAAAGGATATCGGACAAGAACAATAATGGTAGATGAGAACTAAACAGCAATCAAATAAACTTCAATTTTTAACCTTCATCCCTATTCATAGAAATATCCAAATTTATCTCGAAAAAGTTTTTTAAATTCACGGAAGAATTTATGCAGATGTATCTGCGAGTTATTCCTGTCCTATAAAACAGTTCAAATTCGAAGTATTTCAGCTAAGTCAAATGCCGATCTGAATTATTTCCATCTCTTTAACATGGTGAAAAGGCAATGCGAAATTAAAATACACTGATCAGAGAGTGATCGTGCAGTACATCTTCACTAAACATTATACTGTTCAGGTGCATTTGTATGAAGATTACGGTGCACATCAGCAATTGGTGCAATAACTTTCCGGAATCCTGGTGCGAAATTTGGATGAATTTGAAAGAATGGACTTAGATAGAGTGATGTCCTGCTCCGATAACTAGTTCGTGCAAGCAGTACTGCACATATCAAATAAGAGAGCATAGCAGCACTGAAAAAAAAAGTTCATTGAACTTTTTCATTAGTTTGTTTATCGCAGTTTTTGAATTTTGGTTAGTTAAACTAATTTGTGGGCAGTTCCTTCAAAAGAGTTAAAAGATTCCACTTAAGCTAAATAGGTCTAATTTCTAATAAAAATTGAATTGTAGCCTGTTATTAAAATTCTAACTTGAGTATTCAATGTTTAAAATTCCAGCACTCTTCTATCTTAAGTTATATAATCGTCAATGTTTTTTCGAAAGGTTACAAGGCCTAAAATTATTTGGCTAATAACCGATAAGTATCAAATAACTTTGAAACATGCAGAGATAATGCAACACAATTTATCGCGATGTATGCCATTAAACTTATAATCTATATTGATTCAGATTGTTAAAAATTAAAACATATGTAAATTAGTCATGGTAAAATACAAGCAGAAGTGAAAATACCAAACCTCGTTGCCAAACAACCAATTAAGAACCACAACAGTCCACTTCGAGATACATTTTGACAAGCACTTGTGAAAATTGTGCTATCAAAAACATCTGCAAGTCTTTCTTAAATAAGCATAATTTAAATCAGAGATGTTTGAACGAAATTGTTCAAATTTACATAAAATCACAAAAATATTTCTTCTCATGTCACTATAGTTTCGTAATCAAATTTCGTAAATGATTTCTACACGCAAAGTTTATAATGAATTTCACATGAAAATTTTAGGTGTTGTATTGAGAAATACGTGTAGAAAATGAATTTCGCAAAAAATTTTGAAAATATCAGTAAATTATTTGAAATCAGTTACCATTAGATATAAGCGGAATGGCATCCATGTATGTTCTGGCACTTGTACGACCCGCAAAATTTTTTACAATACATTCGTAAACACCAATATCTTGTCGCAAAAATTGTTGAATTTGAAGTGAGCCATTTGAATTCTGAATAATTCGTTTGGTTGACAAATCAACTGCTTCTCCATTCTGAAATTTCATGTATGATAAACAAAAAAAAGAAAAGAAAAAAGAAAAAGCTGAATATCAATGAGCAAATATCAGTTATTGATGCAAATACGAATAATTCATGCCACTAATATTCCAAGCAATTCATGAAAAGGTTGTAGCAAAATTACCTACCAAGAACCAGGTATAGGTTGGTGATGGAACAGCTTTAGTTCTTGGACAATGAGCGGTAACATGCTGTCCAAAGTGTGGTAGAGCTGGATGAAATATTGGTCGGGAATTATTTGGAAACGGTTCCACATAAGCAACAACAATTCGAGCTACCTCACCTTCCTGTCCATCATCTATTCGACGACACCAATAGTCACCTTCATCCTCTGAAATGAACAAAAAGTTCCTTCAATTTTAGAAAGTCCACTTTCATGAAATATTTCATAGAAATCAGAAATGATTTTTAAAGTGTGAATTTTGACATTTATAGAAAATGCGAAAAGAATGAATGGTTTGATAAATCTGAAAGAATAACTTACCAAGAGATATATTTGTAATAATAAGGAAGCCAACATCTGGAATAGCTTGTTCGGTATAATATGTACAGTCGTGCAATACTGCATTTGAAGTACTGCAAGCAAATGCTATTAAATAGAAGAAGGAAGTTCTGTTGTGGAATGTTTGCAATGAAGAAGTGCAGAAGAAATTTTCAAAACACAAATAGCTATTGTGACTTTTTCCTTTTCAAATTTAGTATATTCGATGAGCAAAGAATATTGTTGTAAAAAATATGGAAGGAATTCAAGAGTAAGCTATTTTAAAAGTTTAAAAATATATGCGCAATTGTACTGAATATTAAGCTATCACCGGAATGAAACGAGATTGAAACTATTCACAAATATCGAAATGATTTTCAAATCCGTTAAGTGTCCAATGTTTAAGAGGAAGAGAGAATTGAGTTATTTTATTAGAAAGCTATAGGAGCCTGGTCTTGTCAAATTTCAAAACTGTAGCAACATACAATTTTCAAAATTTATTATTTTCTTGCGAATTTGAAACAATTACCTTGAAACATTTGCAACAACTATGCCATTGTGATACCATTGCGCCTGACTGTTGGTACCAGTAAATACCGGTTCACACATCAATGCTGTTGTTGAATATCTGTACTTGTATTCATTCATAATTAGGAACGTTTATTTTATTCTCTAGGCTTCAGATATACAAGCAGATCAAATGAAAAATCAAAAACGAAACTATGATCAATTAATCTATGTTGTTCCAAGCATTTTTAGATTATCTGAGGGATTCAGATCCAGTTCTACCAGTTTTTATTCCTATCATAACATGCCGACATTGTTATTTACCTATTATACTTTATCAGTGTATCTTACTGCCTGTCATCTCTTTTGCTATGATTCTCTACTTTTGGGAAATTTATTTCTGCACAATTTTGAAAGTCTTCAAAGTCTTTCTCGCATTTCAAATTTCCCTGGTTTTGCTTTTGACAATAGATTGGAGAGTGAAGACTACATGATCTGCGTTTATAATCCAACATTTCATATTCACAAACATACATTTCTTTTCTCTCTTTTTCAGATTTATTCGTTCCGGAAACATCATTATACAATTTCCTAGTTAAAATGTCCTGGATAACCAAATTTTGAAACTAAGATGTCACTATTGAAAGATAATTGCTCGTGGTACTTAAGAAAGATCAAAACACTAAGAGTTTTTGAAGAACGAAAGGATTGTTGAAAATTTCATGGTTTTGCAGAAATATAAGAATCTAAAAATATATACCTTGGTACCAGCATTTCGTTAACCACTTTGGGTTTGATTTTATTCGTTTCCGTTTTCAACAGCCGAGCACTACCTGGATTGCAATATCAGAAATTTTATGAAATTTAATAATTGAATAAAAAGGTCTCTTGTAGCTTTCTGTCAAATCAAATCAAATCAAATCAAATCAAAATTTGCTGATTTTTCTCCCTCTGTGTATCAAATAAAATATGGTTGTGACACAGGTAGGAGGAATTCGATTTGGTAAGGAAATTGATTACTTTCTTACAAACACACAAAACGCATTTCATTTTATTTCATGAAAATAAGTTATATGACGAAAATAGCAATTTGCAGAAAAGCCTACTGCGTCTCTTTCGTTGAAATGCTAATCAAAAAAAGAAAGGAAATGCAAAGTTCCAAAAATCTCAAAGGAACTTTTCAAATATTATCAAATCTAATTTAGTATTTAGTCCGGTAATCAACGGCTAATTTTCACAACCAAATTAAAGTGAGACATGATTTACTACCATGTTGTTTTCCAAGTTCAAAAATCAGAAATTGAATATAAAATATCCCTTGCTAGTATTGAAAGCCACCTTTAAAAGCTTCTCTTCGTGATGAACTACCTAGCATAAGGGAACCACAAATTCGGTTTTAGGCCTGATAACATATAAAGAGATTTAGATAGCATAATTTCAAAATAGAATTGACAACGAAGTAATTTAAATGCAGTAAATTTCACGTAACGTACTCAAATTAATCTTCACGCATTTTGCAGTATGTTTTATGAAATTACCCCCTTTCAATCCTGAAATTTGTGAAATAGTTAACGGTGTTATGATTTATGAAACTATGTGATAAATTTCAAAGCTAAATCAAACCTGCATTGATATGAAACAGGAAGAGAATAGAAATAAATTGGGACAGGATTAGAGTACTGGTGGTGCTCATTTTGCATAATAGGCATTTCTTGTTATCGATGCATCATTCTGGGCCTGGAATTTTTCGCACCACTAACAATTAGTACATTTCGATAAAAAGACGATTATTTGGTGCAATTAATTATTCATTTCATCATATAAAATATGCAAACACATTAATTCAAAAGCAATTAAATTTCAGAAGTTGCAGTGCTGTGAATTTTAAAAGCGAGAATTTTACTGAGACTTTAGATTTTCTAAAATTTCTAGTTGTTTCAAAAATTAATACAGATTCCCTAATCTTTCACACGTTGTTATGGAGCACATAAGGATGGAAAATATCCGAGTATAGCTTTATATAAAAATTTTACAACAATTACACAATTACTGAAATGAAATGGAATAGAAATCTAATGGCGTCATGCATCTGTTCACACCATTTGGTCAGTTTTGTTTTTTAAGATTTCGATCAAATTTAATTGAATAAGATTATAAGGGAGATTTGGAATTCAGAGGGAAAAATTATGAAGAAACATTAAAAAATATCGATTGTTATTTTAAATAACTGGTCAGAATTATGGATATTGAGCATTCCAATTACAACACAATTACTGGATAACCCTTTTTCATACTCAAATTGTTGTGATGACTAGACTGTAATGACATATCTTGTAAACAAAACATATAAATGTGACACTACTGTGTATAATTACTTAGATTATTGATTCGTAGTAAAGTTTGAAATGGGGAAACTTTATCAGAAAAATAGCTTTTCATCACAATTGTCAACTTATCAATAGCCATAAAAGATATCCAATATTACCAGGCATTGTCCCTTATTGACATTTAAACTTTACACTTTATGAATATAATATTTAAGTAAATATAGGTCGAGTGTGGCAAAACTTAAAATACACTAACAATAGCGTACTCTCTGTTATTCATAATCGCAGTCAATTTCATCCTTTCTTTCCTTGTTCTCATTATCGTATAGATAGAAAATTTTAAAAAGACATAAAACGAAATTTTCATAAGAAAAGTGTAATTCATAATAATAAGAGAGCCAAAGCTGTCATCAAAACATCAGCAAAGTTTATCAGAAAGAATAAGAAAAGAAGTATACAAAAAATTAGCAAACAAAAAAAAAAAAAAAAAAAAAAAAACAAGAAATACTGGTAGATTGTTGGATGGGGTGAAAATTAGAAACTAGTTGAACAACGATTTCAACAAACAAGATGATCAAGCAAAGCAGCAGAACAGCAACATTTCCTCTATCCATAATTGAGAAGATTGTTCATTGCTTATATTTGTTTCATTTTCATAGTAAAGAAAACTAACTTAATTTAAGTAAATAAATAATTTTGAAGAGAAAAGTGAAGCAGAAATGCTACTGGGAACAACTCTTGAAAATACTTTCCCCATACATATGCGACAGCAATAGAAGAATGAAAATTGAGTGCTCTTTCCATTTCCATCTCTTTTATTTTATTATTACTGTGTACCAAACTTTGTTAAATATAAATAAGAGTGTTTACTTGTTAAAAGATTGAGAGTAATGTAAGGAGAGTATTGTGAATGTTGAGAACAGACAAACAGGTAATTAAATAAAAGAAAAACAAAAGAAGTGTCAAGCTTGTAAATTAGCGAAAAGGCTTTGTTATTTGATGATGATGCAATGTAGGACGAATGATAAATTTAACATAAATCTAACATTGCCATTTCTAGTTTATGAATTAATTGAAAGTTTGCAAAGTGAAATTTCAAGTTGAAAGCACTGTGACAGGATAACTTCGACAACCGTTCATGCTGTAACTTTCATTTCAGGAAAATGAATATTCATAACATCGCTTAGCAAATTTTTTTGAAATGATATATTTACAAAATAACAGTTCTTGTTTATTGAAGGTTGAATCGTGATTTTGAATTAATTAAGTTTGGGTTTAAAATTGGTAAGAGGAAGTTTAGCATAGCTGCTTTTGCATTAGAAATGAAATTCCAGTGATTTTAACAATTTTAGTAATAAGTTAAAAAAAGTTTTGTGAGTGAAAATTTACCAGAGACAAATAGAGATGATTTGGTGTGGATACCATTTCAACATAAAAAATAGATTGAAAAAGCTTTAAAAAAATAATAAAGATAATTAAAAAATAAATTTAACGGAATAAAATCAATGCAATCAAAAGTGCATCATTCAAGAGGATAATTTTAGGAGGAAAAATGAAGCGAAAATAATTATTCAAGAAAAACCGCTTTAATAAGGAATGAAATAAAATGTGAACTCTTTTGCAAAGTACACAAAAAGCAAAAATAGTATGTGAATTTTCTCAAGGATCAATATGGACGTCAATATTTATGAGTGAGAAGAGCAATGTTTCTAGAACTTCTTTGCGGCAAGTCAATACAAAATTTACGGATATTGCAGACAGTGATTTAAAAGGGTTACTTTTCTCACTGAAAAAAGAAAAGAAAATTTTAAAATTGATGCACTCTTTTGAACATCCCCCAAAAAGTATGAAGTGTTATTAGGTTATTTAGTTTAAGTCCAATTTTTCACTTCACCAGGGAATCTTAAAAAGTTTTAGTTTCTTAAACATTTGTATTTTTTGATAGATTAAACTTTATATTAGTGAACGCAGATAGAAAAGTTTGCTGTCTATCAGAAAGTGCCATATTTTTTAGTTAATTTACAGGCAATGGATTATCCAAGTTTGAATTATTTACGTAATGCGAAGGATTCATTATGTACCAAGCAATATGTCAATTTTTATGTAGCAATTAACGAATATATTGTTAGAACCGGAAAGATTGTTAAGAAAACGAAGTAATTCTTTCTTAACGACTTATAATGCTGGCAAATGGCGTAAAACGACGTCTATCATCAGTGAAGAATTTCATTATCATTATTGGTGATCTTACGATGAGGAAAGAGAGAGAGAGACGATAACTAAAGAGGAAATGAGGTTGATAATGGCAGTAGTAATAAAGAAGACTGGTCACTGTTGTCATCAGCACAAGTCCATTCAAAGCGATGTTTTATATTTCGCAAAGATATTTTATCTGATTTACCGTTGAAAAAAATCGTTCAATCAGCAGATTAACGAAGAAGAAAAAGTCGAATTTCTGTATTGCAGCAAATCCAGCAGACTTTATTTCGGAATAAAATTATAAAGTTCAAAATCACAAAGAAAAAAAAAAAAAAAAACATTTTTATCTGAGTAAACATTGAAAAATCTGCGATTTTAAATTTATAAATGAAAGAAGATATTTCACATAGAACATATAGTTTTGAAACTTGAAAATAGCCTGATATTGAGCATTCCTTTTAATCGCAAGCAGTTTAACATCTCTAAGTTGGTTAATCAATTTTTTACTTTGAAACTGAATTAGAACAAGACATTCCACAACATTTTAATATGAAGTTGCATGAATTGTTACATAATTGAATTTAAGAAAAATTAAGGGTTGAATTTTTGCTTGAATTTTTCAAGCTAAAACAATTCTTAGATTGGATGTTAAGGCAAAAAAAAATAAAATTTGTTCCTTTAAAGTTCCATAAAATGCCTAAAGAGATATTGTTTTTGAAATATAAATGAAGCCAACGACACCATTATTTTGAATCAAATTTGAAAAAAGCTAATCAGAAGAAAAAGAATAGGATGTTGAGAGAAAAGATAAAAATTTTAAAGAAACCTGAATATGACATTTTCTCATTCATTGCAACCAGCTGCCCGGCATTTGGCAGATTAAACTTTCTCTCTATTTCAATTCTGCTTATTTGAGAAATTTTTTACATGTCAAAACGGCATGATACACAAAATTGCGATAGAAAAAGTATTTTAATTACTCTCAAAGAAATTTCAAATTTGAAGGTTTGTTGGATGAGCAAAAGCTATGCAAATGTAATGCTTATAGACTGTTAATGAAATACGCGTTTCTAATTAATTGCTTAATGCTTCATTTACAGGAAAACTTGTTTGCCAATAATTCTTTAAATATCAAAAAGGTTTAGGCTGAACAAATTAGTTTTAATTGGATAGTAAGCATTCATTCAGCGTAAGGGAAATAAATCATAAATTAGCTTTGGAAATTGTAACTCTAAAATAAATTTATTAAATTGATAGCAAAACTAAAGGAGATCTTAAGGCAATCTAAAATTGCAATACCCTAGCAGAAAAATTCATGGAAAATCAATTATTCAACTTGTCGAGAAACTTGGGAAAATAATTGTCTTCTACTTTTTTTATTCCGTTTTTACTGTTCTAATATAATGCTGGAAAAAAAAAGGTATTGAAAATCATTATTATTTAAGTTCGACCTATCGCCAATTTGAATTTTCATTTCCGAACGATTGATGAATAAATCTGGAGTTCAAATGATCTGAAGAATATTCCAAAAGAATAGAACAAACTGAAAAATATTCCGAAAGAATGGATCTTTCCATTAATCATTCGTCTTATATGGTGAGATATTTTTTGATGCATTTTATATCGTATAAATTCGATGTTATCCAAAAAATGACGTGAAAGAAATGTTCTGCTTTTTCAATGGTTCAAAATCGGATACGCTCCTAAAAATGTACCTTTTTTAAAGAGTCAAATTTTACATCCTATGATCAAAGGATCTCAATTTGCCTGTAACATTGCCAATGTTCTGGTCTTGGTATTCACAATTTTAATAGCTTCTTGGAATCTGGAAAAATTCTCATCTTAAATGACTAAAGAATCAAAAAAAATTCGAAGAAACTTCTCGAGTTAAATTACAATTTGATAAATTCAAGGTTTCCATGAGACCTTGCGAACGAGAAACTAATAAGGAATTGAATTGAAGGTTTACTAATGAATTAATTTTTTTTGTAGCAAAATTAAACGACGCTTCGCAAATCGATAAGCAGTCAGTAATAGTATCTACCTGTAGCAGTTATTTTTTAATTATGCTCAAAACTACTACCCTTCCTTTTATTTTTCACAAATCTTTCGTTTTGATAGATAATTATTGTAATTTAGTTAAAAGAATATTAATTGATGTTGTGTTAACATTGAGAAAAAAGGATTTAAATGAATTCACATATAACAGGAAAATCTTTAATACTGTTTTGCCTATCTTATCAAATAAAATTAACACAGAATATATATATATATATATAGAATATGCCGGAATTTTTGGTTTGGTAATTCGTTTGTCGGTTCGGGAAAAGGAATAGAAATAAACCATCGAATCAGTGACTCTTTATAAGTATTGGTCAATTTTATAAAGTTGTTGTGGATTATATGCATTAAATTTTATATAATAGCATTTGATGGAGCTCAGTTGAAAAGTCGTAAAGTTAGGAGATAATTCATGCAAATATATTTTCAAACTTCCAGAAAATGAAAAGAAAACTTCGAAAAACAAAAGTGCTGAATTCTTGAAAAGAAAATGATTTATTTCTCAAGTATATGATTTTAAGACGAGGAGACATAAACACTTACCTCATGCCACTTTTAAATCCGTGGAAAAGTAAACTCTCTTCCACGATGGTGTTATTTTGCATGAAATAATATGCTGCGTCTTAAAATAAAAGATTCTCTCTCTCTCTCTTTCTGTATATATATGTATATATATATATATATATATATATATATGTAGAGGGGGAGAGAGAGAGAGCAGGAGAGAAAAAGGAAAAGAGAGAAAGAAAAGGAAAAAGCCATATCTTTCAGCTAAAAAGGATTTAAGAAACTTTGCATTAGAAAATGACCAAATGATATCATTCAGTCGGTCATTCGTTTCCGATTATGGATCGCGGATAAGTTATAAACACTTTTGCTGAGTGTGGAAAGCTGAGATTAAGCTAGGCTAACATTGAATTAAATGGATAGTAGTAGTTTATTGGCTAGATGGACAAGATTTCTGCTAGAAAATTCATCAGTAGCCAATATCATCACTCCTATCTGATCTCATATCCGCCTGCTGAAGTGGATTTCAAGTGCAATTGCATTGAAAAGTTGAATAAGTGGGAATTTGAAAATATTGTTTAGATAAATTAAATCAATTCTGGCCAAAGAGTAATTTCTTATCCTTACTGCCCTGTAGAGAATTACTTAAAAACTATAATTGAACATGAGAATACATAATTTAATCAGAGTGGCATTTTTCGAATTTTACGCTCCAAATTAGCCATTAATTATTGAAATATTTCAAATGTCACAAGCGTGAAAATTTAATGAACGATCTATTCTAATTTTTTCTAATTATTCGTTTTTCTTTTTTGAACTTTCTCATCTAAATATATTTAATATTATAAGAAAAGCAAAATAATACCTATTTTATACATACTACTAAAGTGAAAGAGTTTCGCTCGATGAGCAAAAAATCTTTGATCAATGTAAGGTTAAAAAATTATTTGACTAAAAATGAAGTAGAAATCAGTAATGCTCAAATTTACTTGAAAATAGAAAAGCCGTTCTTCACATTTTTTTTTCCTGTCGAAATGAGTAATGATGACAAAGTGATGTAAGTGGCCAATAAATTGTTGGTCTTAACTTGAGCCTAAAAGAGTTATTTCTCATTAGTGGTTATAGTGGACAACAATGCATACGTTTTTAACGAATAGAACGGCGAAAATGTATTATACAACTTAGATCATTTCATTAAGTGAATTTCATTTTCTTCTTTTGTTTCCATTAAAATATGATTTTTTCGATTCCCATTAGAAATTTAAAATTTTATTTGCAAATTTACGCATAAAATAACATATAAATTATAAATTCATCGTGAATCAACATGCAAACTACACATAAAAACTGCATATTTGTTGGGAAATTTTTCATTACAATCACATAAACAGTACTTTAGAAAACTTTATAATAATTTATCCGTAAATTTTTAATATCATAGAATAAAATACGAGAAGTGGTTGGACAAATACTTAATTTTAGTAATAAAGAGATTTCGAGGCCTATAATGAATTCGATCATTCCTTGTCTCGTCGAATGAAATGGCACGCTTCTCATCAAATCGGTAATATAATGGTCTTTTCAAGGGGTATTATTTAGAATAGCTCTTTCATGATTACATCATCACAAGGCTTCAACATCAATAAATGTACTAAATTCAATTTTTATTTAACAGAACCAGTAAGGATACTGACATACCTTATGTGTGGATGAAGAACACAGGACACTAAATTGTTTATTTGTAGTGAATTTCGAATTTATGATTAAAAATGAATTTATTGAATTTTCTGATTTTTTAAAAATTGGTAAAGATCATTTGATCAAACGAGCAATTCATTGTAAAATTTTTTTTCAAGGTACTATTGCAGTAGTTAATGTTAATGAAACAGCGCTAATATTTCCCTTTCATCTTTCCTGTAAACGATTAAATGCACCTTTGTGCAGCACACCCAATAAATATGTAAAATTATTATTGCAGCTGCGAAATAAAATTCATCGAAAATATTTGTACCAAATGATGAGACTTCAAACATATGGGAAAATTGGAGAAGTTGAAGAAAGTGAAATTTATTTTCTTGCAAGATTGCAATTCTAATACTATCATCATTAATATTAGTTGAATGTATCGCTATCTTTATTCTTCATGAATGCTTTCATTTCTAATATTATCGGGATGATTTTGATTTCATTTCCTGCAAACTGATTGAACTTGCAATGATTATTCGTATTGAAATTGAAAGAATTTTGCTTTGTTTGCATTACTGTGAAGGATAAACAAATATATTGTTACAAGAAAAATAAAAATTAAAAAATTGATGCAAATTTGAAAAAGTGAATTCTTCTGGACAACAACTACGTCGTCTCATAAGCATAACAGATAAATGTTCAGAATTGATTTAAATTTGGACAATTAAAGAAGTGATAGTATACTTAAAATCCTGGGAAAATTTGAGATGAAGCAATTTGACGAAGAATGAATTCAATGTGAAATGTTTGCAGTTGGTAGAGTGACAACAGAATTGGCTCAATTGTCTCTAAAACGCACTATTTATACCATTTTTAGATTTCTGTGCAAAGCTTTCCTAATGTCTTAAAGACTATTTACTCATTTTTATCTATCTCTGCTTCAAACCAGTAAAACTGGTTTCTTCCTTCGATTATTCCATCTATTAATGCAAATAATGCACTAATTTTAAGGAAATGGCAATTGAAATTGAGGTCAGTAAACTGAATAAATTGAAGCTATATTTTATAATTTCAGGAGCAAAATCAAAAAGAGCATTATGGATCAAATGGATCGAGGTTTTAATGGTTTCCTATGACGATTTGCAAGCTAATTAAGGCAAATTTGAGAATTGCAATTGAGTAGTACTATTTTAACCGATAAGATACAATTAATAGATATCAGTTAAACTAATTTTATAAATAATCAAGAGCAAGTTTCCAGAAATTTTTAGAAGATATTCGGAGTTTTACTCTTTGAATACAGGTGCACACTTCCGAAACAATCCCTTGTATTAAATTTTTTTATGAATATGATGAAATCAAGTGGAGAAAGAAAAAAAGTGTCTAATCTGATATTGGTTATAAGCATAGCCTATTTCAAATAGAAGAATAAATCCAATAAATTTAAGCTTAGTTATAAGCGAAGTCTGAACACCATCTCTAACAGAAGATTAAACTTTTTTCAAGCTTAATGTGAAATCCAATTCAAAGCCTAAGTCTGATGTAACGAATATGTTTACCAGTCCTCAGTTGTCTACTACCAGAAAACAATCATCAACAGGAAAGAAGAAGTGATTTGGTTGTAGAATACAGTGCAGTTATTATTATGATCAGCTGAAGTGACCTCAATCAAGTACTTATCTTTTCTACCTTCTTACCTTGCAATCTAGTCCACGACCTACCATTCATCCTTCTCTCAAAACTTTAACAGTAAACTTCACCTTACCTCAGCTCTCAGACCTCATATCTACAAGGGTCAAGGTTAAGGAAAGAATCGTTTGATGGATTGCCAACAATTTTAACTAAGATCTTTCGGTTAAGAAATAAAAAACTGCAAGGCTTACCTAACAGATTTGAATCAACACTTGCATGGGTCAAATTTTCGAGCCAAATTCAATAATCAAATTAAACAAATAAAAATGTGAAGCATTCAATTACAATTGAATTATTGATCAATAACTACTCTTGGAAAAGGTCAAATTCCAGAAGAGTAGTGAAAGATAGTAAATGAACTGAAATATCTCATCAAGACGACAGCAAAGCCATTGGTGCATATGGATACTAATTTTACCGATAAGTGATTGATTAAGTTAACAGGCGTGTGGATCAGTTAGTGAAAGAATGCTGAATAATCTGATATCTGGTGAACAGTTGGCTGTTATTTGAGCACTGTATAACAGAGGAGTGACACTTGTTGGCTTAATTCTTGATCAATTCATTTATTTCCTTTTCACATTTTAAGAAATAGTAAATAAATTTCGAATTTTCCGACTAAACAACTAAGAAATCCACTTGATTTAATGCTATTAACATTTCATTTTCACAGTAAAATATGATAATGATGGAAAAAATGCAGTAATAAATATTTATGATATAAGGAATCGTATTGAAGTTTCATAAAATTACCGTTATTTTATCTTCCATTTCGTCTCCTTTTTCAGTCTCATGAAAGATAAAAGTCGTAAATTTAACTAATTTGGTTTTTTTTACGTACTACAAAGCAGTAAACAAATGACTGCCAATTATTTCCTATCAACAGTGTTTGTCAAAGAATGGATGACACTTTGGGATGAATGAAGTGCACTTCTATTAACCTTTGACCCATTCCGCATCACAGCTTCAACAATCGTTGCATCTGCTAAACAAAGAAACTTAAGATTGAGCGCTTAAGGAAACATGACCTATTCATGATCTTGGAACAACAAAAGCGGAAAGTCTTGAAATTAGGATCACAAGGAATGTGTTGCATTTATAGAATCTGGATGACTATAGTAATCAGGTTATTTTTGAAAGACAACTTAAAAAAAATTGAAATAATGCTATGAAATCTAATGAAAATTAAACCCATAGATTTTTACTGCAACTTATTGTACTTTTCCCAGCAGTTGCAAATTTAACTGGTGAGAAACTAATAAATTCCAAAAAGAAACTTATTATAATTAGAAATGTATTCGTTCTCATTTATTATTTTCTAACTGGGAGAGAACTATTGAAAGGATGAGAATATTATCAGATACTAAATAACAAAAGGTTTAACATTAAATTATGTAATATAATTTTCATCATTATATTACTTGTTAATTATAACACTGCGCTATATTTATGTAATGAATAATTTGATAGGAAAAGAAATATAATCAGAATTGAATTGAAATGCTTTCTTTCATTAGAAAGAAATACAGCGTTTTTCAGTGACTTTGATCCATTTTTTGAAATTAAAAAATTAAAAAAAAAGGAATTCAATTGTTGAGAATTATAATGAAGAAAGCTACGTTATGATAAAAACTTGGACTATATGATATCATAAAATATGATGGAGGTTGCAATAAATTAATGCTTAAAAATCGGATGGCGATAATTATGGGCTGAATTATAAAATAGATGGCTGTTAGTCTTTTCCTATCTTCTCTTCTTGTTACTTTTATTTTTCCTTCAAATTTCAAATAGTATCAGATAATTTGCTGAATATATAAAATACTTATAGATCTAATTATATATTAATAGAATAAAATGATAAAAAAAAAAGTTGCGATATTCTATAGTGGACAAATGGCCTGACTTATTAGCATTTTAAGTAGAAACAAATCCAATATTTATGATTCATTGCTATTCCCATTGTAATCCTACCAATTCAAATGATATATTTTCTATGGCTTGTAAAAAAGTAATATACCATTTCGAATCGAATTCTTGGTCTCACTCGAGTGGACAGAAATCTTTCCCTTATCATATCAGTTAATTATCTATATCTTATCCTTCTCTGGAAATTCATGATACTGAAACTGAAACTATATAAAATCATTTCTATTAACACACACGAAACTCATTAAGGAAGTGATCACTGTAACTATGGTGATATGTGACACATGCACTTCGTATCTGGTTAATAACGTTCTTGTTTTTAGACCAAATCAGACCGATGTACCTGACAGATTAATGAATAATGAATTGGCCATTACTGCATGTTAGACAGAAGCGAAGTAATTAGCTTGTCCTGAAGATGTGGAAAATCCCAATCCCTACTCTTTCTTATCCATATGTTTCAGATTTATGTTAACAAAAAAATCTATATTATAGAGAAATTTCTCGAAATGAAATGTTTTAAAAAAAAGACCAATCGATAATAATTATCCTAAAACATTATTTAGTTTCAAATCCCATAAAAATCTATTCTTATACTCCGTAGCAGTATAATAATTTTAACCAAAAAATTATATACAATAGCTGAAAAATTATGTAGCAGTTGGGAGGGGGAAAGAGAGAGAGAAAGAAATGAACTGCAATTGAAAGTTAATGAGAAAATAATTGTCATACCTTTAGCATATATCCCCAATAGGTTGGAAATGATGAGTAAATGTCTATTGAGGGAGAAGATAGGTACAAAGGATGAATGGATGGATATATGTATACAGTTGAATGGATCCCAACAAATTACTATTTGTCATGCACTGTCTTCCAACATTCCATTTTTAAAAATAGTCAAGGGAATAAAGGAAGGTTCCAAATATACCACAACAAAATACGATCAAAAAGTGCAATGAGATAGTATAAAAAATAATAATAGAAAGCCGATAATCTTACAAAGTAGTAAATTAAGTTTGCAAATAGTTTGGATTATAACAACATTTATAAAACGGTATGAATTCGTAATTGGATGAGGGTACATTGTAATCTAACAAAAGTAGCACCTGTCTAAGTGTTGGGAAATAATACGATCATCCTCCTCTAGCAGACTAGATGTACTAAATGCAACAATCCAAATATTCGTTTTTCGTCGATAGAGACAGGAGTAAAGGTTGCGGATCGCAAATTAATTAAAAATTGGATAAGAATAAAGTTAGTGGAAGTATTGTCGAGAATACTACTATATAAATCCTTTCAGCCAACAGTTGTAGACTAATTATAAATTACTTCCTAGCCAATGGAGACAATCTCGCTCAAACAAATACCTTTACATCATTTGTCTGAGATATTTCTGGCTCAAAAGGCTAGACTAATATAATTGTCCTAAATCACAGTAAATATTTCACTATCACCCTTATCATTGTTACCCTTGTGTAATTTTGTAAATTCAAACGATCGTATTACTGAATGCTATCCATGGAATTACATCAAATAGGAAGGAGAAAATCGAAGAAAAGAAATTGACTATTTGCTCAGACTTATTTCTGCTCAGAACGTAAAATAATTCATATTTTGAATAAGCACTCAAATGCATATCTCAAGCTCTTTTCCTCTCAAGTGATATCTTCTGATCAATCGAATACATGCAGGAAGTATCCTTAACCGGACAAACATAAATATATCTTATTCGAAATTGTACCATAGCTTAATATTCGGTAAAATTGCGCAATAAATACGTCGTTCAACCGCTTATCAAGAGAGTCTTATGTTAGAAGTGGTTAAAGCATTTATTCTAATACAATCTGCGATTAAGATTATCCAATATTTATCGGAAAATCTCCAAGAAATATATCATACTCTATTTGAAGATGATCAAATTATAGGTTGTGAACTGATTAAAAAGGCATTCATACACCTCGGCATGTACATTTATTGTATTCAGCTCAAATATCAAGAAGCAAATAATAAACTAAAATCAAAACTATTCAAATTATCCAGCCTGGTCTTTTAACTTCTTGAATTTTTCTTGGAACTTCAAATTTCTAAACTTCAGTTTTATGCCTTAGTTCTTGCATAGGAATATTTATGAAAGCAATACTTATAAGTTCTAAATGAAATGTAAATAATTTACAGTTTAGAGCTCTTCAACCAAACAAGTGACTCAAATTAAACATACTGAAGAAATATTAAAATGCCCTCCAAGGAAATAAACACTTTGTAAATTCCAATGAAAAATTTCGAAGACATTGTTAATAATACAAATTATTAATAATACAAATCAGCGTTGTCATTTATCACAAAAAAGATTCTTCCATATAAAGAGAAAATTTCAATGAAAGTATCAGATGTATCAGAATGGAAAATCAAAATCTCAAAGTAAACTCATCAGTCAAAAATCTTTATAAGAAGCTTAGGGAAGCAATCGAGGGAAATGTAGCCTTACCTTGGTTTAAGGAGCCTATTTAAAAAAAACATAGGGATTTTTGGTTTTTTCAAAATCGTTCAATAATTGTTGATCTTTCGGAAAACCTTTTCTGTTTCGGTTTACACCCGTCTCCATTATTGCAACTGATTTTTCGACGTACAGGAAAGGATCTTTCTTTGCTATCAATATCAGAATTTTTCCATGATTGATCGATAATCACTGCAATATCAACAGAAGCTGGAAGAACCTCTTTCTTCTCGCAGTCATAATTTCCAGAATCGTTGGATTGAATACTAGCAGTATCATTGCTTACTTTTCTTTTCCAGTCTAAATAAGTTATCATTGTAGTCGGACTTCCTTTACCTGAAAATTTTAAATCATGGCTTTTATTAACTAATAATAAATCAAAAATTATAATCAACAGACAGTACTGTATGCAACACCTACCGCTATTGTATCCACCTTTTATGACAGAAATGATAAAGAACTGTTATCATCCCTATCTGTTTATTTAGACATCTACGATGTTGTGAGTGTTTGTATTATCCAAGCTTCTTTCAATAATTCAATCATTTCCAGTCTTAAACATGCCGTGTCTACAGTAAGTTCATTTATTTCTTTCGGATCTTCTGGCTCAACTATTAGAAATTTCCTTTACATTCTTTCTCCGAAAATCATATCGATGAAGAGAATGAAAGGAATCAGACATAGAGATATATGTCAGTACAAAAATGCAACATATATGAAGCCAATTCAGAAGGCGAACCGTATCCTTACAAAAAAGCAGAGAGAATTATCAGTAATTGAAAAATAACTGTATTTTACCATCCATTCGTGATGATATTTTCTCCACAAACATTCCTTTTTCATCCTTCTTCATACTCTTCAAATCTGTATTTCCTGTGAATGGTTGTGAAGAAACATGCGATAAATCACTAATATTCATCATATCAATAAGCTTTTGACGACTACTGATTACACTTGGTGTACTGGCGGTATCTGACAAGCAACAAATATTCACTCGTAAGAAACGCAACAATGTCAAACGCACTTTGTCATTTAGAATAACGTGGATGATGAAGATAAATACGCCCTGAAGTTTTTGTTTTCGGTTAGAATGACTCATTCAATCAATTTAAAAGTATTTATTTCTGATTCGAATGGGTTTCTTAATAATATACTAACATGTTTCGTCAACTTCAATGAGGTATAATATTGTTCGGAGTAATGTAAAGTTTTATTTAACTCTTAATGAGATATTCATATTCTAAAACGTTTCACTGTAATCGGAAGAAATGGAAAAAGACTTGTCAAAAAAACATACATAAGTCAACTTGGACATTGATATAAACCAACTTAACAGTTTAAACAAGATTTATAGTTTGTCAATGAGAAATTTGAAGTTGAAAGAAGAAAATTGTGAAGATTATAACTCGAATAATTGTGAAAAAGTAGACTTTTGATGCTAAGATGAAGAATCGAATTCATTTTCAGTTACTAAAAAAGAATATGCGATAAATAAAGAAAAAAGGAACCTGCAAACAGTTCAGTATTGTAAAAATATATGCAAAAACAGTTTCGGCTCCCTGAATGACCATTAAATAGCCGAATATCCAAGTGATACCTAATAAACATAGAAGTGTTGCGGAACCTTTCAACCAGCCCAAAATCTGTTCCGTACGACTTCGATGACGGTTAGGCACCGAAAGTACCACTCGTAGTGCAACACCAAGAAATACTATATTAGACTGAAAATTACTTCAATTATGGTTTGAAACTTTAATAAAATTGACGTGAATCAGGAACACAAGTTCCAGCTGCTCACCGCAATCTCGGGACTTAGTAAGCTACACTAAAGTCTTTATTTTTATAGCATATCGCTTCTCTAATTCTAATCTTTGAGATTTGCTTTTGATGTAAGTTGAGATGTTGGTCATCAGAATCAAGTTGAATATTACGAATCCATCTTAAATAACGACGAACCACGATGACAACTGCAATAGGCCCAGCAAAAGCCCATATTGTAGATGTTTCTACATTCAACCAGCAACTGTAATATGAAACCAAGCAAATTCTTCAAACTTTTAGAAATATCTTTCAGTCAAAAGCAAACATCTTTTCAAATCGAATGTCAGATAAATGAAACTACTTTTATCCTTTTGAAGAAATCCTTCTGTATCATAAAACAAGCATATTTAACTTACTATTGGTCGGTACTATAATTTGACCAGGCCACTCCGGCAGTGACAGCAACAATAACAGCTGGGAAGCCATAGGCATAGAGATAATAAAGGATAGTTTTTCCTTTCTCATTTTCAAAAACCTCAAAATTACGAATACAAAGATCACACTCAAATATTGTTTTTGTGCCGAATATTCACCTATCTATTAGAAACTAAACGTTGAATAAAATCGTTTAAAGAGTACGTATAAAATAAACAACATGTATTGCAATAAAGAAAACTACCTGTACAAGCATCAGATAGAGCTGATATCCTTCTAATAACATCCAGCAAAATGCCGCAAGAAAAAGATAATGAAGTGTCACAGCAATCGCACGACATATAGTTTTATTTTCAGTCCTATCTATGCCAATTACAAAAACTAATTCGGCTAATAATAAACAAAAGCATAAATTACTATGGATCATGTGACGGACATTCCATAAAGATCTGCAACAAATTAAATTTCCTGATTTAGCTTAATCGATTATTTGATCTAAATTCAATCCAAACTTCACTTGATGTTAAAACTAAATTACTACGTATTTAATCCTTAATTTTATTTTTATTTAATGATTTGTTGCACTTTTATAATCACATTTTTTAGGATAACTTTGGTAAATATAGAAAATAATTTGCTGTGCTACGTTCACTACCATTCAATGTTCATTTTGTCAGTATGTAAAAGTGTTTGTATCCGATAAAGTCTTAATTATCAGTATAACCTATAATGTTATCTAATCCTTAAACTTTCCAATTATGTTTCATGCAACTATTTTTCTTAAATTTAAAAAAATCTAAACCTGAAACATGTGAAAATGAGTGAAGCAAGGAAGAGACACACAATCGAAAATATACAACCAATAGTGCTAGTTAAATTTAAAACTTGATTAGCGATTGTTTCGTCATCAGGATTGTACAATCCAGCTATATCCATTAAAATAGCAAAACTAAAGTGATGAGAAATTACTGAATTTGAATTTCAATTAAAAGAATAGATTAGGCTTCCGATTGCACAATTTCAATAATAAAGTTTCCATGCGACACTTCCTAAAAGCTTTTGGCGATGGAGTAAGGTAAAAATTTGATGAAGTCTAAAGGTGATAAATTGATTTTTTCACCCGATTTGCACAAAGTTCGAAAAAATAACTTAGTTAAGTGTGTGCAAGAACATTCAGTTGAATCATTCATTGTGCGTAGTGTTTTGCAGCCTTCTCTACTCCAAATTCTGAAATTTAATAGAATTTCATTTGAGATGATTATTTTTAGGGCAAATTCTCATCAGTCTCATCGTAAATGAATTAAAATAAATGAATAAATGATATAGAAAATGTGTCGCATAAGAAGTGAAATCATTTATAATCAGAATTAACAATATCACTAATATTCACCTCTTGGAAATATCCCAGAAAACACATCGTGGATTACTCATTCCGTTAGTTCTAATATGATAAAATTTGAAAGTGATTGGATAACTTTCTGGCAAAGCAATGGGACTCCTCGGATCATTTACACAAGCACCTATAACAAGTGTCTTAATTGTAGCTTTTCAGAAACAGTTTTGAAAATTCTGAAGGTTGAAAAAATGTAAATGTCGCATAAATCATAAGATCGATCAAAAGAACTACGAATTAATCAGCATTAAATTGATTTATTTAAACTTAAATAACTACGACCTAAGTATCTAAGAATGTCAGCAGCTAATAAGTTCCAATAAAAATTTGTTCATTAAATTACATAGAGTAATTCTGTTTTCGATGAAAAAGATTATTGGTGGTAGAAAATTTTCATTATGCATAAAGTTGGTTTTAAAAACGTATTCGCAATTGCAGTGCGTGAAAATTGCGATCTTTGATTGGAATTATAAAATCCCATAGTGACAAATGATATGTGAAACTTCTTTAAACTAAATTAGATTTAACGGTATTATTTTCCTTTAGAAATTCATATATATGCACAAAATTTTTATTGAAAGTCGTTGATTTCTTCGAAATTTTAATTATATGATTCCGAAAGAAAAGTTGTTGAAAAACTCAGAGAATACCAATTACGAGACTGTTGGCAATGGTAGTTTTGTTAATAGTTAGCAATGTTCCCATCGATTTGAACACATAATAAGTTAAAAGAAGTGGTCTTCTGCTCGATGGGATGGGTCGTGATCGCTGCAAAATTCGAAACAATTTGTGAAAAATTTTTGATGCTTATAGTTCTTTAAAATTTAACTGACTTTAAAATTGTTATTTAAATAGCACTAACAGGTTGCATGAGAAGACTGGAATCATTAAACGTAGGTAGGAGAACTGCGGCTCGTACTGACTGCTCTAAATTATTACTGATCAAAATTTCAATGAAAGCTACAAAAAAAAACTCCTCAAGTTGTTTAAATTCATTTTTGGGATACAAAAAATGTTCAATAATTTGAAAATAGAAAAATTAGAGGGACTGGATCAACAGACGTTCAAATTTAGTCATAGCAATTATATTACTACCTGAAATGAAAACATATCGGTATAAATCTATTATTTTTACCAATTACTTATGCCATACTTTAAATTATACATAAAATGTCATACTTTAAATTATGCAAAAAAAAAAGAAAAAAAAAACATACGAAGTATTTTCAATGGCGGCATTAAGAGCATTGGTAATAAGGAGAAGCTAAAAGTGACATTTCCATTGGACTTATTAAGAGTAGCATTATCAGAACTTGAAGAAATGCTTGTATCAAATTTATGAGATCGGCGAACTATTTTTGATTTACCATTATCAACCACATGATTAGACTGAATTGCTGTAGGAGTTGGCTTTTCCACATGAACTTCGAAAGCTGTAAGAAAGTTACTTTTAACTATGAAAATTTTTTTGCTTGGAAGAACATACCTTCAGATTAAGCATCCTTTTAAAACTTCTAGAAATCAGAGAACTGCGAATTTGAGAGCAAATTCTAGAGAGTAAAGATACAAAACTTCATCAAAATGCAAGGATAAAGCTAATCCGAGTTAACGTCATACGAAATTCCGGACCAATACTTCCATATTGATTCAGATTTAAAAGATTTTGAAAAAAAGTATGCATGGAATACAATCATTTCTTTTCGTAAGAACTTACCCCAATTGCTATATTCAATTTTCTTCTGCTTTTCAATGATAAATTCAGCCATCAATGCAACACTCTGTTCAAGTCCTGATATCAACGAAGATACCTTATGTATTCGAACATCATCCGGTAAAGTCATCCAAACTATCGCCGCTTGATCACTCAACAATTCATTGCCTGCTTCACCATACATCTGCCAATAACGCTTGATTTAAACAAGTGTTAACTACTAAAAAACCATTTTTAATTGAATTGAGAAGCATTTAAGCTACAAATGTAATACTTTTAAAGAATAACAGAAAATTCAAAGTCTGATGCTTAAAATTTTTCAACTTTCAAGCAAGACCTCTGTGAATTTGATAGCTTTTTCGTTCCGTTCCTTACTATCATCCAATACTGCATACTGCATTCTTGCTAGTGACAATAATTTTTTACCAATTTCGATGCTGCCCAGTAAGTCACCACCAAATAACCTGAAAAATACATACTTACAAGGAAGTTGTGTTAAAGAATGTTAGAAATTAAATCATTAGATAGGCTATACTCATTAGGGTTCAATTGCTTTTTTGAAAGTAACTTAAATTTTCGAAGCATAAAGTAAAAATTTTACAAAAATCCCAAAATGCTATTAAATCCAAATTTTAAAAAGGAAAAACTAACATTTGCTTAGTTGAATTTTGCAAAAATTGAGCCCATTTTCGACTGATATGTTCCGCAGATGCGTTATTATCTATCAGCTGATCCAGTAAGCCGACCCATTTGTGTGTACAATTTATCGTGTTCGGTTTTCCTTCCCAACCGCTAGACTCACAACTACATCTCTGAGTCGTCACACCTTTAAACAAAGACTTCAAATTGAAGAGAGAAAAAAGTGATTTCTACAAAAATGAAAAACTTTAATATTACTCAAAGTCCTATCGACAAACTTAGTGGTAATGTGCAAAAAGTTATAATTAAGTTAAGCAGATGATGCTTGTGAGATGTCGCAATTCTTTACCGATGGTGTTTTCTGGATCTGGACATGATATTTGAGTTTCACTGCAAGCCAACGTACGTGGGATAATAATTCCATCCCACTCGTACTCCTCGCAGAATGAACGCTTCGTACGGAAGTTCTTTTCATCATCAGTGGTACTGCTTGCAACACTGAAAGCAGAGGAACTCTTTACTGATTTGAAATGAAGTTATTCCTCAAAGACATGCAATCAGCTGTTTTCATTTACGGTATACAAATTCATGGTAATCCGTGATAATATTGTAATATCATACTTGGACCTCCTATACTACCTATATCCAACATTGCAGTAGTGCCTGCTATAGGCTCATTACCCATAAACTTATGTTCCTGTTTGTGGAAAATGTCGCAAAATTCCTTTTTTCTGAAAAGTCTTGTTTGACCCACTCAATTTGAAAGGACACAAGTAGCAGGCATATTTTTAACATTAAATTAATAACGAGGTAAAAATACCTGTTTTGTGTTTTAACAGGTATGAAAGTACCATTGCAAACAGAAAGATAAAAGGGGAGAAATAGCAGGATGATTATTAAAACCATCCCATTTAATAATTACATAAGGTTAGCAGATATTTAGGAAGTCAATAAATTTCGATTTCATCAAAAATATTCACATATTTTAATCGAGCGAAGTTAACAGTAACTTCTTTCATCCCCAAAGCTAATTAAGGTTTTTTCCAAAAAAAAAAACACTGATTGCGAGTTTCATATCCAAAAATCCCTGATATTATTAAAAGTTTAAATAATACAATTGAAATATCCATCCGTGACAATTCTTATCAGTTCATGAATTGTCAAAATATTAAGCTGACAATAGCTTCTCTTATTTTAATAAAGCTTGAGTAGAAGTATAGTTTCGTGAAGTAAAGGTTAGATTTTGGAAAGTTCACTTAAAGTCAATACAAAATTGAACAGCAATAAGAGGAGAGCAAAATGATCCATCAGAAGATGAAGAGTGGGTAGTTAAAGGAAACTGGTTTCCATTGGGTGTGGCGCCGAAAACCATCAAAATATTTTAGTTGAAGAATTTCTGCGCTATATAAGGTATGAATCATTGTTTTTTGCCTTGTAATTGATTCATAAATTTACTTATTACTCGAATATTTGAGAAATTGGATGTCAGAAAGAGCTTTTTCCGTCCTCCCCAACAGCCATAGAAATTTATTCCAACAATAAATGGAGAAACAAAATTCTGACTGAATTGTCTAACTTCAGTAACATAAGTCGTGCAGAAACAGCCCTTTAGATAATTGGTTTAAGCTAAGGAATTAATCGGGGAATTAGTGACATTTCTGTATGCATAAATTTATTTAAGTAATTAAATGTATTTAAATTTAAAAATTTGAACATTTAAGTCCAGTGATGACTAAAATGTGATTAAATTTAAATTTTAAAAATAACTTGAACAAGCATGAAGTTTATGTCCAAATTTCTTACACGGAAATAAAATAAAGAAAAGTAAAACTATGACATGAAAATATGAAAGAATAAAAGAAGAATTTACCCATATTCAAAATTCTAAGTAAATGTTTTTTTCGATTCCAGTTTTCAGTTGATAATACTGCAGTGTATCTTATCACAGAATTTACCATAAGATAGATAGAGAATATGAGACTTTTTGAACAGATTTAATGAATCACTTCATTATCTTCGATAGCAAACAAATTGTGGTAATTATAACAAGGGATAGATAAATACAATGAAATAATCAGAAAACACTTTTTCAGGCGGCTATGTGAATTTTTGGGAAATTGTCAAATATTTTAAGAACAAATGGCACTGTGATTAATTTTTCCTTAACTCAGTGGTCTTCCGGTTGACTTATAATAGTTGTATAATCAATATTGAAGTTAATTCAAATAAGCAACAACCAAAATGGATGAAATTTCAATCTTTTGCAACAAGTGATACCTGCCATACTTTTCAACATTCGATAATTCATTGGAAATAGTATGCTGCTCCATAAATTTAATATGTATTTCAGTAGATTGAGCCTCGGGTGCAAACTGACAAACCCATTGTTGATTGCTATTGCAATTTCTCTGACTCCAAAAAGCACTTCTATTAGTTATATAGTAGCATTCACAGAGTGAACTGTCTCTAAGTCTGAAAGAAATGTAATGAGAAAAGAAGAAGACAAAAGATATTTTTCAATTTTCAAAACAGTTGTAGGATAAGCACTCAATGTATGATTGAAATAGAAAATTCAATGTAGCTTATAGATTCTATGAAGTTCTTCAGAACGATAGATATATTTAGAAATAACCTTCCAAGTCCACCCATCCAATAACAAGAACTTTCATCATTACTGATTTGCTTTCGTATACCTTTAACAATTTCGTCTTGTGCTATTTGGCTAACCGAAAAAGCTAGCTGTCCACCCTAAAACGTTATTAAATTTGATGAAATAAATAACTGAGCCAAGATATTTAGTACGCAGACGATATTTCGATAATTCTATTACACATATATATAGATATGATAAAAATCTGATAAGTACGGTGAAATCGCTTGGGTTTACTAATTGAAATAATAGAATTTATCAATTTTCGGGAACTTTTGCCGCACAGTTTTGCAAGTATTTATTGCTATTTCGGAATTTTTGTCAGCAAAAGTTCACGAATTGTAACATTACTTCTTTACGGCATTTCATTTGCGCATTGTAGAACGAAAGTGGTTCTTCTGCAACATGCGCGACATAACATCGTCCATTCTGATAGATTGCATTTGGTGCGCATGTAGTCATTGGCTCTAGAAAGATGGTGAAAATATGAGTGGAATAGTTCAAACAAAGTATAAATTTGAGAGAAATTATAAAACCAACCAAACAGACATTGCATCCGATACTGCAAACTGATAGGTGTTGTAGGCAAACAAGGATTGTCTGGAAATAGTGACTGAAGATCTTTGATTCGGCAATAAGTGAGACCTTGACACCTGGGAAAATATTTTCGAGATTCAATGGGAAGATTTTAATTTTAAATAGTAATGGACTTAAAATTAAAAGTTGATAGTTAAAAGGAAATTAACTGACATGCTAATCATTGTTTGTAGACTGGATGGATGCATGCAATCTTCCCAATATGTGACATTTACTTTCGTTGGTGTAGAAGTTAAACATATTCTATTGGATTTCTGAAATAATGTAAAAAGAATAAATGAATCAATGCCTTAAATATTTCACAGGTGTAATATTATTTGTAGAACAACCCGAAAGTAATGCAAAAATAGTGTAGAAATACTCTTTTTTTTCCCTCCAATTCTCATTTTAATTGTTTTAATTCCTTTTCCTTATTTGTCTTCTTTACAAGACACAAGCCTAAAACAAGAGATATGTTCGATGATATTTATGCCTGCTCTTGTAAGGAAAGGAAATTAAAATAAATGCTTCGCATGGAAGGAATTTCATCACTGTAGCACAATGGTAATCTAGGCCTTTTTTGATAGGAGAATTCGATTTATCATAATTGATTCCAAGCAACATGGAAAACTCTCTTAAATCTCACTAAACTAATCAAAGGAGAAAAAACTTTTCTTATAATTCATTTGAAACGTAAATTCTAACAGCATTAAAATATAATGAAAATATGTTTTGAGCTATTCTTGAATCTCCTTCAATTTCTTTTTATGAATAGAACGAAAGAAAATGAATTTAGAATTTTTTTAAATGAACTAACCCCAATATTTCCATATGCTGCAAAATCGACAAGTATTGAACCTCCACTAGGACATGAAAATTCGAATTCATTATCGACACAGGCAACATTTTGTGATTTTAATGCTATGCCTTAAACATTTTATATGAAATGGGAATAAAAATGTTTGGAGAGGAATTCTTGATCCTAATCTTAAGTTATATATGTTAATTGAATTACCTTTGAACAATTAAACAAGTGCCCTAATATCGCATAAAACTGAACAAAATTTTCGAGTGGATTTGTGTTGCTTCAATTGCTTATTATTTCGATCGACTTTAAAGTTAGATAATGAATAACATAAATGAGTGAGTACCAAGTTCGGTGAATGATTGCTCGCAAAAACTACCGCGAGAACCATTATAACACATACATTGAGTATTTCCTAATTCATCCATTTCTAAAATTGTCAATTTTAAATTTTTTATGCCTCAGATTCAACACAGTTTCCTAATTAAATTGTTCAAATTGTTTCGAACTATATTAACTAATAAGTATAATTTTTAATGGCGCAGGTAAAGCAGCTAAAGGTTGGAGAGAGAGAGATGGAAAGAGAATCACCCTCAGTGACAGGTCGACTACAAATGAAATAATTATCATTGGAGCAATTGCTGAGAATCCAATCGCGGAACAACGATCGCGAATCAATTTCGATGCAACTTCCTTGAAACAAACAGATGAATTGGATAAATATATGGAAGAGGTAAAATTTTTTGGGGAAAGTAATGGATGAGTTGAAGGATACCACCGGTCATTTGTAGTTGACCATCTTCCCAAAAATCGATTTCTTTCATATAATTATTTCGACTCCAAGCATAGACTTGTTGGGTACCATTCAACAACATATGGCCGGCAGTCCAGACAGCAACATTGTATGCTAGAACGAAATTGACTATTAGAATTTTGTTTTGCTATAAACAAATAAGGAAATGAATTAAAAGAAAGATCAATTTGATAGGAATGATTGATGGATGATAAAAGAGAATAGCAATAATTTCAGCATATATAGCAAAAGTATGACTTTTTTCCGGACAGAAGTAATAAAAAAAAAGGTATGGAGTGATTATCCTCTATTTATTCACTCCATCTTTTACTTGTCTAACGATATCGGAAATCGTTATGGTTGATATCTTAAATCAGTTCAAAAGCGCCTAATTGTATTTAAGAGAATGAATTGGGATGGTCTCTAAGAGACGAAGGTTGGGCAAAAAAGTGATGCGTTAGTATGAAATCGAATTAAGCGTGTCCTTATAGCGACCGGAGAAGCACTTTAATGATGAAAAGTCAAATGGCTTGGATTCGATATTTATTAGACAATCGAATTTAAGCCTTATGAGCAGTAAAAGACAAACAACTGACCTCTGAACTAGTTAAATAAGGAAAGTGGTAACACACTGTGTATGTGTATCCTACAGTTATGCTAATCAAAAGGCAAAGTAATTAAAATAATATTAATGAAGGTCGGAAATTTTTAAAATCGCTACTGTTTTGCAAATTTTGATTGAAATTGTGTGAAGCATGATGAATGAAATTTGTCCGAATCGATCACGAAAGGTTTCAAGATATCTATCAAAACTAACGTCATATCTTCATCGAGCAGAAATTGAAAATCAAACTTCTACAACAAAATTCACTATACAGGACGACGAAGATTAAGCGAAGTATGAACTAAATGGAAATGTGCAATCAATCGTCAGATCTACTCATTTTACGAAACTTGGAAAGTTTTAGGCCAACAAAATTGAAATAATCCTCAGGATTTTAGGCTAATACAAAAATCAATGTTTAGATTGCAGGTGTCTCATTGCATATTATATTTATTTAGAAGTAAAAACTTTTTTAACTTAACAAGAATGAAAGAAAGGGATTTCTTTAATTTTCTATTTTGACATTAAAAAAAGCCAAATAGAACCTAAAATATCTGCTTCTAAGTTTGATAGCAAATAGTCCGATATAAACAGTTGTTGAAACTCATTTTCGATAGCCACCAAACTACCTGCAATGTCAAATTTTACTCTTAATAATTTATGTGATCATAACTGGCAAAGAAGGTAATGAAACAATAAAAAAATGAACACTGTTTAAGTCATACTTTTATAGTAGGCAATGAAAAACGTATGGTACTAAAGAAAGAAAAACATTTAATAATTTGAAATTGAATATTTTCAATATCATATTTGTTTATTTTTGATCTGTACCATTACTATAATCTCACGAAACTAAAATTGTTCACCATCATTTTGCCGATAAGAATAGATAGCTTTAAAATTTGGTCAACATTTGTAAAATTGGCGAAATCTTCATAAATTATTTTGAAAAATACATCACAAGTTCTCATACTTTTGGATGTTTCTTTTATCATTTTAAACTAGTGTTTCAACTAACTTTAGAGACGATTAAAACTTTAATTTCATATGAATTTAAAGGACTTCTAAAATCAGCTGAACCTAACATAAAATTTAAAAGTTGAAAGATGATAAGTTAATGCATGATGATGAGGGCAAATAAGCCCCAATAAATAATAAGAGTGATTGAAAATGATGAAAGCATTGAAATTACCGCCATCTTTTTCGCATATTTCATTTGCTTCAAACCATGTCTTTCTATTCCTAAAAATTTTATAACAATCCCCGTTGAAATATGATTCTTCGTTATGACACAGCTGATAAGCTGCTGATTCTGAAAGTAGGAAAGTCATTTTAGTTTTATTTAGAGGGAAGAAATGGCCTTTGTGATTGTTTCAGAATTTTGAAAGCTTATAACTTACAGAAGGTGAGGTGTAATCTTCCTATTTATAAACTAAATATTTGAAAAGTTGGTAAAATTTTCATTCTTTTCACTGAATTTACAACATTTCATCAATGTATTTGTTCACATTTGGGTAACGCTTGCTGTCGAACAATTTGCGAGGCGGGTCGATGGAAATTGTGACGCAAATGTAAAAATGAAATATCATCGCACCGGATGTTAGTAGACATGTTCCGTTATTCAAGCAAGCATCGGTGATGTTTTTGTTCCGACAATAAATAGGTAAATCGCCGACAGCGAGTGCAACTAAAAATCATTTGTTGTGTGTGAGTCATTCAAATTTTTCAAAAGTTTGAAATTCTTCCTTTACATCTGTAGATGTCTTTTAATAACGAAAGGTCAAAGAAGATTAAACATATGGTCACATTCATTAGATTTTTGCAGGAATTGATAAGGGTTATTGAGTGTGATGTGATTCTCATTCTCGAATTAATTCGTCCCTCACAAGCCCGAAATTCATGAACTTCCGATATTTTCAGCTCGGCTATGATAAGCTGTGGAAGAATCAGAATGTGTTTGGTGCTAGGGATCCAGCAATCTTATGTCAAAAATCAAATCTTGAATTTTGTACTAATGTTTTTTTCTAATCTGATGGCTTAAGTCCGAGCTATCGTTAACTTACAATTTGCCTACAGCATTAAACAGCCAAGTACTATCAAGTAACAAGTAGTACAGTTTAAAAGTAATTGAAACTCCGACAATAATGAATAAATAAATAAATAAATAATATTAGTTGTAAATAACGTTTTTTAGAAATCCGGCTTAGATATTACAGTATGAAAGTGATAGTGTGAGAGTAATATGGTACTATGACAAAATATATTCTTGGAAACAAATTGAGCCAAGTAATTCTGACAGTTAAAAAGTAGTCAATAAATTGAAGTAAAATGATTCAATGGATATCATTATTTGACCTCTTTACAAAACCATAAATGAACTTATTTGGCATTCAATTACATTACGTTGAAATGTTCTATAGAAAATTGATTGAACAGTTGTGGAAATCATTTTTATAATGATTAGCAAATTATGATAAAATAATACCGTAGGAGATTATATACAGCGCCAGCATATCATGAAATTTTGTAGCGGCAGAGAAATAAATGAATAATAAGTCGAAAGCAGCGATTCAAATTTCGAGTACTTCGATACAAATATTTGATTTATTAAGTCACATACCCACATATGGAACAATAAGATACATATGATGTCGCTTTGTGTCGTTTTTTTTTCCAATGAACTAATTGCTCCTATTTTTCTGCAGGTAAAACATTCATTTCAAATTATTCATTCATATTCTATTTCCCACTTTATTTCTATATACGAGCATTATTTTCAAATCTATCCATGAAGTTATAATGAATGAGAAATAATAATAGTTACAAATGATATAACAATTGTAATCTTTCAGTTTATTAACTAATTGTTGCACCTTTGAATATTCAGACGAAAAATGAATAAGTGAACTCTGTAAACAAATATCAATAATATCAATCATTATTAGAAGTAAATATTAGATAAATTCTTATCGATATTGCTAGAAATATTGGTTCTATTACATAATTAACAGTAAAATATAGAAAGATATCTTGAAAACTTATTAACAAAATTATTACTATTTAGAAAAAGATTGGATCAGTAGCAGTATAGTGATGGTAATGCAAAGTTTTATGTCTTTTTATCATTGAAAATAAATAATTTCCTATCCTGTTGTTCTTCGAACAGTTTTCTCTAAAACATTTTATGAAAAAGATGGTAGATACAAAAAATCAGAAAAGGGATAACGCGGCATATATTTTTAAGTTTTTGATTTCCGAATTTTAATCAAATATTGCATTTAGACTAGCAAAGCAAAATTTTTTGGTAAAGTTTACAATAATTTAAATCGATCAAGTTTTCCCTGCAGTATATGATCATTTGGATCAATGAAATAATTTCAGTTATCCAAAGGAAAAGGAAACTATACTAAAAGAATAAAAAAAGAAAAAAATACAAAGTAAAATTTTTAATATAAAACTGATTGCTACGATATCAATTTCTTTCCAACAGGAACTTGAAAAAGAAACTGATTCATTTAAGTATATTATGAATACGCGTTATTTTAATTATATTACTGTTTTCGAAACAAATTAAATTCCTAATAGTTCCTTTATTACTTCATAACAAATGCTCACAGTACACAGAACCTAAAATAGTTTTAATTTAAAGCATCAACACTTTAATGAGAATATGATTAATTGAATAACTAATCCAATTCTCAAAAATGAGACCAATAATAATGCATATTGCTGTAGGATTGCAGAAATCACTGATTTTACAAAATGTTAAAAACAGTGAAGTTAGAAAGACCTGTCAAAGTAAACTGTAATACATAATTATGTTCAAGATATTTCAACTGTTTGTAGAAGATTTTTTTAATCTCTTTTTTTTATTAATCTAGGTATAAGATTTTTTTCAGGTATAGGATTTTTTTTTCAATTGTTGAGTAAATAGTCATATTTGAAAGATTAACACTATAACTTACCTTCTTATTTTCTCCAGATAACCTTGAATTTGAACTTTTTTTTTAGAGAATAAAGTAGGTGCTGTAAAATTTCGAATTACGAATTCGAAGAGAATTATTCGTCTAGCATTTAATTTATCTGATAGAAAAGCTTTTGATAAATGTATCATTTTCTTCTACTAAGTATCATTTACCATCTTCGGCAAATATAACCGCACAAAACTTCCTCAAATTTTGCAAGAATTTCAAAATTATATTTCCTTAAAACTTGTGCCATTTTCTACAATTATTTGGTAATATGAAAAGCATTAATCGATTTTCTACTCTAAGAAGGATAACTTATTCCATGACATTAATAAAGGACACAATTCACAAGTTTCTTGGCATTAAAGCCAAAAAGCCAAGTTTATTATCACCGGGCATCTTCAATCTTTCATCATCAGTTATATACATACTTAGACGAACTTCATTTTACATTACAGGCGCTTAAATTCTTGCTCACTCACTAAAAGAATAGAATCAAAATAAATGAATACATAGCATTCCGTGGAGAAAAGCATTAGCAGCGATGAAACCATTGATATTATATTTCAGAATGTATACATTTATGTGCTGCAGCTGTGAACCAACCATCAGATCAGCCTTTGAAAATTTGCTGAAGTCATTCGGATCAATTTCTTTTTTCTTTTTCAAAAGAAGTTTCGTCTATAATCGTAATGTAATTTCAAAAAGAATACCATTGATTGCAAATGAGATTGTTAAATTACACTGAAATATCCGGATGCCAGACGAATAAGCCCACGTAATGACTATATCGTCACATAAAATTTCGTATTAATCTTAATATAAGGAATATATATGTGGCCTAACAGATATGTGAGCAGATCATCGGACGAACATATAATTTGGAAATTAAATTCGTCAAAATCCATCACAATTCGGAATAATCATATTTCAAAAGTTTGAAAATCCTGAAGTTCATGTGGACTTAAAACTATTGAAGAATTGAAACTATGGGATTCAATAAATTGAGGACTAGCTTTTCATTTTTTATGTTATAAATTGATGATGCATCAAAATAATAAAATAGATCCTAAGTGAATAAAGAGTCGAACGACTCACTATTGATTTAATCGGACCACTTACCAAGGTATCCTGATTGGATTGTACTTGAATATGAGATACGCTGTACATACACTAAAAATGCAGTTAAGTACTGCAGTTCCGAAACAAATTGTTGAAACGATTATGATAATTATCTCTTACTTGCTAATTCAAAATTCAAAAAAAAAGTTTATTAGTCGAATACATATTTAGTGGAGAAAATTTTGAAAATGTTATAATTTTTAATAGCATGAATGCAGAATGATCCATCCCGTAAATATGACATGAAATTTGATGCCAATTAAAAAATCGGCAACTCTTTCTTTCCGTTCTATATCCTCTCTACGCAATTGATGTTGTTTTTAAAGCACTTATCTGGTGAACTTTTCTCGTTTGCTAACTGAGTTTGCTCTTGAGTTGCAAACCTCAGGTGTTTCGAATGATGAAAAATCATAGCTGGAAACTTGAAGACATCCAGAAACCCTAGTAAGCCATATTGCCAACTTTTGTGGCTGTATTTGAATTGTTTCTCGAGACATTTTTAAAGTTTGTACCTTTTTTCTTTTTGTGCAATGGATTATTTTTGCATTAAAAGTTAAAATTTGCTGAATGTTCATTAAAATATTCGTAGATATATGAGCGTCTCAAATGGTTTTCAGCGCTTCTTGAACAAAGATAATTCAACTTCAAGATTTTTCTAGACCGCGAAAATTATGTTAAAACCCCCTTAAAACCCATAATCTCTCTAAATAATTACACCTTACAGCACATAGATGAGCAAACACATCTTCTATTAAAATACTTGAATAAGCAAAATAACGAAAAAAGAATGCTATTGGACAGTTATTGCAAAGGTCAACTTCAAAGCAATATTACCTATTTGTGATTATCGAATCCACTCATTAATTTTATGAACAAAAAATTTATTGGATCATCATCAAGGAAATGAAAGTAATACTTTCCTATAGCGCGTTTTTTTTGTCTTTTCAACCTTCATGCAGTTCTCTGTTGCTCTTTCCTTCTTGCGTAAAAGAGTTTGCTAAAAATATGAAATTAATTTACATCATCGATGAGAGAAATGCTTCCAAGCATTCTTGCATACCTGCATATCTGATTATGGTAAGTAACCACACCTTAAGTACGAACGGTCAAGATAGAGAACAGGATAGCTTTCCTTATATATGTTTTATTGCGTTTGAATTAGCATGCCTATACTTTACATCAATTAAATGACTTTAAAAATGAGGCAACAGAACGAAACAAAATAAAATTGGAGTTGGGTTTAGATGTAATTGCTTTCCCTTCCTCAGATTGTTCGAAAAAGAAATGGAAGAAAAAGAAAATAGAACTAACTTTATCTTTCAATGTTACTCAAACCAAAAATTTATTTATAAATGTCCAAATTAAGTCAAACTCACCAAGTGCTTTACTGCCAAAAAACCGCTCTGTAATCCAAAAAAATATTTTTAAAATTCCAGAAGGAAAAGACTAGTCAGATACTACTTTGATTATCGCGTTCTTCATTCTTCAAACAGTTTAGTGATGCTTCCTGCGGTGCTGTCACACTATCCCTACCGCATTTACAGCAACTTCCATTTCACTCGCTACAACTATAAAATAAACTATAATTCAAATGCACAAATGCTACTTTTGACGGGGCGATGCAAATATAAATCTGCAACAGTTTACTTGGCTTCTAACTGATGAGTCGACCTCCGTCATTTTCAGGATATTCGATACATTTATCTATTATTACCATACTTACCTTCTATTGAAAATCGCGCTTTCCATTTAAGCAGAAACAAAAAATATCAACACTGTGTGATGCAATGAAAAAAAAGAGTGAAAAATCAACCGAAACCAAACAAAAATTTACTTCAAAGCAAACAAACATAAATAATATGCTCTGATTAGAAGGCATAAGAAATATTAGACTTAAAATAATAATAATAATAAGGAAAGAGATAATACTGATAGTGTTAGGTGGACTACAAATCTATACGCTGACGATTAACACTGACGCCAAATGAACTACTTCATAAACGAACGAAAAAAAGGCCAAGTATAAAGCGAACAAGTCGCCTACTTGACAGAACAAAGACAGTAAAAACTTAAATAATATACAAGATAATGTAAGATCAAAAAAGCTCCTCCGTAACTTCTGAGATGAATTTTATTCCGCTTCTTTGATCAAATCTTTGTTCAAAAAAGGAAAAAAAAAGAAAGGAAAAAAAAGAGAAAAAAAAAAGCAAAAAGCAAAAAGAAAAAATTCACAAACTCCAAAATCGAAATAAAATTCGCATTCGGTGCTCAAGAAAATGATAAGCGACAACAGATGAGCTTTCTTAACAATTTAAAAACGATGAAAACATTGGAGTTTAAACCAAAGGAAATCATTTTGCAAAAAATTGATAAAAAACTGAATAAAAAATGACGGCATTCATTAATTAAGTGTAATTCTCAGATGCATCTATAAATCGATGAAAAAATTCGAACCCCCCATAAGGGCTACCAAGCTGAGCCTCTCTATGACTCTATCCAACAAAGTCATGAATAAGAGATCATGAAATTAAGCAATCAATTCTGTAAAAAATGCATCAGAGGTCAAAATAAAACTCCAAAAGAAAATAATATTAGATGAGAAAATCAATCAAACACTGAAGAAGACAACTGGAAAAAGAAACCCTTCACATAAGAAAAAATAAAATACAAAAAGACAGAAAAGCAAATCCAAAAAGAGAACTGTGAATTGAACACTAATTCACAGAAAGCCGAAAGAAAAAGGGACCAAATTTCTAAAAAAAAGACAAATTATTAAAAGAAAAAACAGGCAGAACTCCACGACGACGAATAAGAAAATGATGAAATAAACAAAAGAGAGGAAGAATTCCTTGCCAACAGTACCGTGCCCTGTTCTCTTTCTGGAAACCATCTGAAATAAGCGCTAAGAAAAATAAGTAGGAAAGGGTATTTTCATTTATGCATACGAATCAGTCAATTCAAATCATCAATGATTACAAACAATAGCGATTCTTTTTTCATTGGGAAAAAGTTATCACAATGTGAATGAGATGATGAAACAATGAGAGTTTACACTTCATACTGTAACAGGCTAACTGCCACCCGTTTGTGTATTGACGTGATGATAAAAGATCGAGTTGGAAATAATCTAAATGTATACAATCTTGATTCTAAGAATAGTCCGAAAGATAACACAAACGTTGCAAAAAGAGAAAACTGCTTGTTTAATTTCAGCAGCGTGCATAAAGGGAAATGAACGGTTTTCTCCCAATGATTATAAGCCGGTAATTTTTTAATAAATTCAAATATTTCTTCACAGTTAATAAATCATAAGATCTGTATCTAAACATTTTTCCACTGCTTCATTATTTCCTCACTAATCCTATATAGATTAATTTTTCAAGTGATATGGATGGCAGCAGAGGAACTGTTGCCTGATATCAGCAATACGTACCATTCTAATATCGTTGAGAGAGTCACCTAGTGGTGGGACTTCTAAACATAATTCCATCAACAAGCAACGTCTATATTTCCCAAACAGAGCCTTTGTACAATTAAGAATTCCCTATATTATATAACAATGTTTGGCCACACCACCAATACAGCTTTTCGATTCATGGAACTCGATTACAATCACAGAATTATAATTTTCCTTCCATTTAAATGCGCTAATTTCCAGCAAAAGCGGAAACAAGGATGAATCAATCCAAAATGTAACAAATAATAAACCCATACTGAGAATTAGGATGAAAAGTATTTTATATTTAAATAAAATATAAACAAAATCAAAAAATTTAGTTGCGAAATTGGTAGTGCAAAGCTAAACGTCAGTTAGCTTATTACGTATCTATGAAAAAAATGTCGTATGTGAGAAAAAGAAGACTAGATCTTTGGCATGAATAATATTTTTCAAACAATACTGTCGGCAAGACTGTGATGATGGATATACCGGAGCAAGCAAATCAGTGTTTACGAGTTGCTGATGATACCACTTGAGACTTGAAAGACACCTTAAACTTTCACTGGCATTACTTCAATTTACTGAATTTCGTTGGAAAAGCTATAAAACTTAACTCAATTACTAGTGAAAGATTTAGGAAAATAGTCCAATAATGGCTCGAAATCCTTGATTTTCTTCTTAAGCTATCTCGACCTAAATCACTTTTTGGAGAAATAAAGTTTTTAATTTTGAAATTAAAAATTTAACCTGAAGAGTTCGATTACCCAGTTGCGTCCCGTTCAATGAAGTGATTGCTGTGACGGCATCTTCATATTGTCCCATTGTTACAAAGCCATACCCTTTGCATTTTCCAGTCGAGAAGTCCTTTATAATCTAAAAATGAAATTCACTCTGATATAAAGACTCAGATGTATGTATCATTTGAAATCAACGATAACAACGCCATGCTTTGTATTACATGAAGTTTACCATCATTACTGTAAGTCACATGACTATATATGTGGTATGCATTGCCCACAAATTATTACTCCGATCTCTACTTTCCTCAAATTAAATATAACACTATGTGAGCAATCTATAATGATAATGCCTGCCTTAACACTTAAAACAGCGCCGAACGGTCCGAAAAGTTGCCATAGTACAGCATCTTCGGTTTCAGGCGGAAGATTGTACACAAAAATACACCATCCAGTACCAACAACACTTCCACATGGTGTCGAATTTGCAAGCGCGGCAAGCTGTACTGGTGAGGTACTAGTACCTGCAAACGTATCATTTCCTCATTTGCGAACTTCTCACCAGAATAGAAATTATCTTTTTTCCAACTATATAGGTCCACTTCCTATGCTAAACTCCGTATCTTCTCTACTGCTGAAAAATTTTTAAATGAAATGAAATTCTAAAGAATTTGAATATGATAGAATAAATACTATGAGATGATATAAGATATAAACACCTATCTTAAATTGGATCTTTTTTTTCAGAAAAATCTTGTAATAAGAAGCAAAAAGTTTGGGAAGAGCAATACAGTGTTATCCGTGTCTATTCATTGAAGCCTAGGTTAAAGTATTAAAAAATAGTAATAATTTTCGGGTATTTTGAAGTTTTTCGTTTTCAAATTTCTGGGATGTTTTGAAAAAAACACAAATTAGGATCTTGACTCGAAAACACCTTCCAGTAAACAATTTGACTGATAAAAAGAAAGTTTCTCATAGCAGTATGTATATTGTTTTTTAGAATTTTTGGACTACTTGTAGTAACTGAACAGAGAGAAACATACGTATGACACTTAAAAAGAAAAGTCTATTTTTTGTTTGTATTTTTTTACGAATTTTGAAAATGTTTCAAATATATCCGAGATACAAATTTGTACCAGTAGCTGCAGCCATTTGCAATAGTTGTGTTGTAATGAGCTCAGGACTCGATGTCGTAGCTGTGGTTGCAGTTGTTGTACCAGGAGCTCCAGCTAATGGCGTGTAGCGAAAACGTCCGGCCTGTGGTGTGTGATGTATTGGACCCGCGCCAATTCGACGTCCAGATGTTGCAGAAATTGAACTCAAAAGGGCAAGAGGCATTAACGCTGATGCTGCTTGGGCTATCTGAAAGTAAACGAATAACTTAATTGCTAAAAGAAATACGGCTGATAAAAAAAGATAGAAAAAACATTTTGCAGTTTTACTTCTTGGGGTGATGTTTGCAAAGGGATTCGATCTGAACGAATGAAAAATATTATTTATCTACTATACTAACGCAAAATACTAACACTGTGCATGTTAATAACAAAAGAAGTTTTGGCACGGAATAACTTGAAACAAAATAAATTTCACGCATATGCTCAAGAAGCTTGGAAAATGCTCTTGTGTAGCCGAAAACATTTAGGACTCGAACTTCTAAAGCACAATTCCTGTTCGACACTTGAGAAAATTTTCAAAAGAAACAGATTTCCAAAGTCTTCAAAAATACTGTGACATACAACCTGAAGTTGTGCTTTCTGGGCATTTGCTGCAGGGCTATTGGCAAATTTAACAGTTATGGGTTCTGTACAACCAGTTGGAATTTTTCCATTTAATTTCTCGATAGCATCTTCAGCTTCGCTTTTCCGATCAAAACGTACAAAACCAACACCTTTTGATATCCCTTCAATTATATCAATTAAAGGAAAACGAGTAAACGACAAGCTAGCACTAAAAAACATTTTCTTCTTAATTTCTAAAAGGATATGAAAACTGCATAGCATGCAAAAGCTCCTTTCTTCCAAACCTTAGCATTATTTATCTAGAATACCAAAGGAAACGTTATTCACTTGTATAAGTTATAGCATCAACTTGTCTAATCATAGAAAATGTGCAGTGCACGATAAAACTACGTAATTTATATCTTACCAGTAACATTATCGGAGAGAATCCGTGATGTGATGATTTGCCCAAAAGGCTTGAAAAGTGCTTCCAAATCAAGCTGACTCATCGTTTTAGCCAGGCCACTCACGTACAAATTGGCTCCTTTGATCGATTCGCTGCTCGGCCGCGCAAATGACACCTTAAACATGAATACATAAATATGCTGGAATATTTCTTTCGTCATTAGTACTGCATCTTCCATATCGCTTTCTGAATCTGGCATCAAATCAACGGCTATCACTAAGATCATTTCATAGGAAATACCATCTTTTTCATCCTGATTTCTTACTATAATTAGGTCAACCCAAAGGGAAGTGTCGATAGCTGTGTTGAAGGATTAGTCGAGTAAAATATATCATAAACATATTAACATGAATGCATACACTCTAGAAAATTTGCTGATAAAACTAATTTAAATTCATTTTAGGCTTCGTTTACCATCGCTTCCTTTAAATTCAATTTGCATTACGAATGGTAGAAGGTTTAAAATTTCAGAAAGCTTCAGAAATAAGGGAATTCCATGCAAAAGTGAAAATATTTCGCAATCCAACAACAAATAGATGTTACGAAAAAAGAACGAAGTTTTTAACTGAAACTTGAAAAACCCGAAAGAAACGTATGAAGCAAATCAGGGAACACATACAAAAGAACGATTGAAAAGCGAACCTTTATGGTTTTGTTTTGTAACCTGAGGCCATTTAATGAAGTGACAGCCTTGTAGGCATCCTCTTGACGGACATAATTAACAAAACCGTAACCAAGACTCTGACCTAAAAAATTGAAAACTGAAACGATAATGACAACAAAAGCAGTGAAACGTAAAGCGAAAACATAATTTTTGAACGGATTAAATTCAAGTGGTGTAAAAGTTAAAAAAAAAATAAATGCCATAAAAAATTCAAAACATATAAAGAAAAAATTCCAGCAGTGAACAAAGGAAATAACTAAAACAGCGTGCTATTTCCACGAAACGATTCTAGTTAAAAGCATGTTAAAATGAAAGTAAAAAGTGGAAGAAAGCTCATAGAGGGAAAGAAATAAGGAAGTTTTATTAGTTATCATCGTCAATGACAAAGAAATTTCCTTCGAAGAGAGTCGATATTAAGGAGCTGCTTTGAAATCGAACAAGGATCCAAACCAAGAGAGAGGAAGTGGGCTAGCTCTTTTTTTCAATTTGCAAAATACGAGGTTTCTAAGTTGTGGTACTTATATTATGTTCTTTTAATTTAGTGAACTTCTCGTGAAATTTTAAGCTACCAAATTCTTTTACAAAGCTTATACGATTGCAAGCTACAGAAATCTGAAAAGCCTATCCGATATAAATTATTAATTGTGAATAAAATACATATTTGCGACGTAAGTGAATTCAATTACAGTCGAATCTTTGCTTCGAATCAGATTTATTACTTTCAAATAATGAACTGAATTTGAACCAGATTAAATTTCATAATTTACGCTTTTCCCTCTCAATTTTTAATGACATTAGTCAATTCCTGCAGTAGTAAATATTCTTTCCTGATCATGCTTACCGTAAACTCTTGGCAGCTAACAGAAACAAAAAACTCGTATAACTCTTATGAAGGAAAAGTTAAATATAATACCTTTTATGCAAACGAATTTTTTCGTTTTCATAAAAGGTATTATATTTAATGATTGCTGACAAATACTGTATCGTGTCCACGTTGTTGGGTAATGTTTGATCTTACTGATGAGTGTTACTATAAAACATTCCACGCAGACTTTATCCACAATGTAAAATGTTTAGATTTAAAACACCTTGTAGATTAAGTTTAATTTAAAAATATCTTAGTTTTCCTTGAAACGAAAAAAAAAACAAACCTAACACAACTGAACCCCACTCAAAGTATGGAAGAAAAAACATAATTTAACTTGGTAAATTAAGAAATCGACCAAGATGCAGTGGAATAAAATTTGGATTTGAAAGTTAAATTATAAATTGATAGCCCCTTTGTTATCAAAAAGCTTTTCATTATAGAGAATTCCATACCAACAGCAAAGTATCATCAGTGCCAGCATTCCTTAATAATTTTGCAAGTCGTAACCTTCCAGAAGTCTGCAAGGAAACAAAAACAAAAACCAACCATCGTAGTTAGAAGTATATTAGAACAAAATGATGTCAACTAACCAGTAACTTTGTCGCGTACGAGTTTGCAGGAATCGATTTCGCCAAGGGTCGAAAATAATGCATGCACTTCTTCTTGAGTCATATTCTGTGGCAAATAATTGATAATCAGATTTGTTGCTTTCGCTTCAATATCATTTTCCAACGTAGGAGAATTTGATGGTAACATAGATGATGAAGCATAACACTGGAAATTAACGGTTTTTAGAAATCCAAATCTATTATTAAATAGTGATAAGTTTAGGATAATCCACTAGACAGTTACGAAACTTCATCAGGTATCCAAAAAGAGTCTAATTATCAAGTACCTACAAACGAAATCCAAGCAAGTTTGTGATAGCCAAAAAGAGAAGGAAATACAGGAATGAGAGCCCACATTTCACAAATGTTTCCTCTCAATTACTGGCACTGAATTTTATTGAATGAGGCCTAATTCCCAACGAAGCAAGAAACTGGATCGCGAACACTTATATGCATATAATTACTTGATATACATAGATACCAACGCATTAGCTAAGTGAAAAAGCCTTTCTACTCTCCATCTCATTACCTTTACTTGAAATCAGTACTTCCGCATAAAATAATGAGTTACTTTCTAACCGTACATAGAAGGAAATGAAAATATAAAGTAAAAAGATCTATAAGAACTAATTTCTGACATATAAAAAACACGACCAAAAATAAATCGGATTTAACAACTTCCTAAAGACCAGGTTATTCATTTACCTGATTGCTATTCCCGTTAGAAAGGGCTTGCGATTGCTGTTGTTGCATAACAATGGAACCTGCTTGACTGTCCATAATTATTTCACTGTGCCCACACGCACACAACTTCTGCGCGACGGTAAACAGTCACCAAATCTTTGAAATGATTTTGGCTTTGTATTTGACCACTTTCCAGAATATTTTTGTAAGCGCCGCGAAATCTTTTTACTCGCTGAAAAAAGATTTTTCTGAACACAAATAGGAGTGTCCGAACGATTAAGTACGTTGTAAGATGGCATACCAATCTTGTAATCATATTAATGTAAGTAAAACCGAACAGAACACGCCCTATAAATATATAGGCCAGAATAATATTAAAGTCTGGAAAATGAGTAAATTACTACAAAACCACAATTCACCTTCTGCGAGTAGGTAGTCGGATTCAGAAAACAACGGCTAGAGCTTCAAAGCTCCATGCACTTTCTCTATTATTATCTTGAATTGTTACAAAAAACAGCAACTCCAACTCTAGTAGACATTTTCATTTCAAATAATCTTTAGCAATGGCAGCTAAAAGTTGGGTTATTTGGGCCGACAGTAACTTCTTACGAAATTGTTACCACTTCAATCTCACTACTGTAATAATGAAGAATATTCCAAATGATATATAATAGGAACTGAAATCTAAATATAAGTTAATATACAACAAATAAGTAATCAAAAAAAGTGATATTTTAAAATGACCAATAGGCTTCCACGGAAAGGATGAACCACTTTATTACTCATCACTACTTCATTTCATATTTATTTGATAGAAACATAAATATTCTTAGCTTGACTTAGTTGAGTTTTTTCGTAAGGACGTACAAGACTGATCAAGACAGATTGCAATCCTTTGTTTGGTATATACACCGCTAGAAAATAACTTAACCTTCACTAAATACCTACCGTTCAAGTATTGAGCAGCAGTCGAGACTCAACTTGCGGTAGTACTTACAACTAGATCTTAATGGTGAAAAATGAACATCTTGCACCAGATCCATAGTAACTACCAGGGTGACTTTCAACAACAACCACTAAACATTTGGAATAATTGCTAGCTCTTAGTGAAAACCGAAACTTGCAACAGAAAATTAAAAAAAACTTAGCAGTGAGATAAGTCTCAAATAGCATTCGGAGATTATAACTAACAGTTTTCGGACAGTTTTTTTGAAATCGAATATTTGTCGAATACAAGGCCATCGAAGCAGGTGCGCAGGTAAGGAGCTGTATTTTGTATGATAAGTGGCATGTGATCTATCATAGCTCGGTATATCTAGCACAAAAATTCAAGCAATAAAGGAAGCTGCAAACATTAACATCCTAATCTGCTGAACCATACCCACCGGTTTACACGGATTGCCCGGAAATTCCAGAATTGCCCATTTTCACAACAGGCCGTGAAATTCTGATATGTCTTGCAATGCAACATCCCTTGGACCAGCAATTGACTTTGATATCTGCTAGCTAGTGTAAAATCATTGCTACGTTAGAAGTGAGCTTCATTTAATCAGGTCAGTTGAGAGTAATTCAGATTTAGGAACGATTATTTAGAGGTAGCATACTTCTCTGTGATTTGCTCTATGAGTGGGAAGAGATGCTAGTATCAAATAGCTTATTGATTACTGAGACTGATTCGTAGTGAATATCCCATCATCCATGAATATATATTGCAGGATCCGAATTATACGACGAGGAAGAGAGAGAGAGAGAGAGACTTTTATACATTACCTCTTTGACTTATTAATAGTACCTCATAATAAAATGTCAAATACACTAGGTTGCACAGAACTCTCAAAAATAAATAACAAAACATGAAAATATTTCGCAGTCTCCTTCCCTTCCAAGGTCGTAAAATTACGGCAAAGAAAGCAACCTTCCCTACAACCGATTGAAAAGTGTGCAAACAATGCCAGTATCATGAGTAAATTTAAGATATATTGTCCCTGAACAGCGTCTCAAGTAGCAAATGTTTTTTAATCATCAGTTACCTACCGATTCCTTAGATGCAAATTTAATTTGAAATAACAATATTAAAGTTCAGGAAGAATAGAAACTAATGGAAGTTTTAAGTTCCGAAGTTTTGTTCCTAATTTATCTCGGGCGAACTTTAATTTTCTCACAAAAAAAAGGTCTTGCGATATGAAAACTCGTTTGCAATTCTTCTATCGAAGCATAATGAAGCCGAATTTCTTATTAACCAACCTCACTACTGGTTATAGTAAGGGCAGTTTTCAAAACTTATTAAGTTATACCCTTTGTTATCAGTATAATTAACATTGTAATAAGTATAATATTTTTACTTTAATCATAAAACAATCAACGAATAGATGAATGCCCTTGATGACATATTAAAATTGGTTAAAGAAGTTCAAAATTAAAGACACGAGTCTACTTACTATTTTTTTTTTTGTAATTAACTCAGCATTTTGTTTTGTATAGCATTTTCTATTCCATAAGAAGCTTTTCTAGATGGAATGCTACTCTGAAAGAAATGGATTAATTAGTTAAATGTAAAAAGCAGTGAAGCAACAAACTAATATCATTTGTTCATTTGGAGTAATGTGGTACTAATCTGAGGAAACACTGACGCGCGCATCCTGCCAACGAATTTGTTATTTTAGTTATGAAATGAATAAATTTGTATCTTGAAATAAGGTGATAAGCCATGCATTTTTTTGCGGTGTAATCTCCATTTCACTACAGGAATGTCATTACGAAGAGTAGTAACCAATAGGGTTTTCTGAGAATTAGTCCTTATAGGATCGACAGCATGTAGAAATCAAGTTTGTCAAATTGCTCATGAGAACAGAATGAAACAGTGAAAGCGAATAGATATGGATGTTGTTATCTTGATCGAGTAGAATATTAGAAGAGAAAGAACTTTTTCATTTGATGTTGACTGCATTAGTGCAATAATTGGAAGAAAGATGACAATTGGAAACGGGTAGGGATCCCTTGTCAACTTTATGAAATAGATGGCGGCTATAGTTAAATCGCAGTACATTCTCTGTGCCGTATGCTCGCAATATTAGTGATTCGCAAGTGGAATAATCGCGAGTAGTGAACTTCTCTCCTGTTTTTATCGCTTCTGGTCTAGTTTTGAAGGTCGAGACTCGAACAGGTTGTACAATTATGACTTGCCTTGTAGAGAAAAAAAAGCATAATTATTTCCTAGGGGAACGAATCTTTTCGAAATTCTAGTCAGTTTGAAGTTACAGGTCATTCATGGATTGAAAAATAGAGGAAAAATTATTGATTTGGAGCACAGATCGAACACATGGAAAGAAAGGCATCATATGAAATGCTATGATTGAAAATTCAGGACGGCAGCACCAAAGATGTGTGCATGTGTGAAGTAACATCTTAAAAAGACCTGTATATTCGAAGTAGTAAGCTAAGGACATTTTCGACAAGTTTGGAACTTGAAATATGATTGATATATTTCACTTAAAAGGAAACGAGTTATGCTTAGGATCGACTAGTGCAATGCACGGAAGCAGAGCGCTGCTCAAATTGCTTGATTTCAAAAGAGGAAAGTTTTTTGCATCATGGTAACATTGCATGTGAAAGTGATAATTCATTGTCGGGACAGTAAGAGAAGTGTCATCCAGTCCTGATGGAGAGTTGATTTCTTAAGACAGGAAGATTCATTGATAAGTGGTATGAAAAGGAGGCAATAAAAGAAAGATGAAAATATCTCTTGAACTTGAACGAATAATGACTACAATGTGTGCCAGTGCTATTGCAATAACAGGCTGGAAATATTATTTTCGGCTCGACTATACAAACGTATACCACAGGTGGGGACGGACAGGAGAAAAAACCTATAGATACAATGACAGAGCTGTCAAAAACTTTGAGATGTAGAAAGAAAATATAAACAGTGTACTCCATTTGTTGACCACTTCGTTTAGCAGAAGATGAAAAAGCTGTAACATTCCATGAAGCATAGAGAGTCATAAAGAAAAAACAATAGCTACATTCATAAACTGTTTTCCAACTTTCTTGTAAATCACATTCCGTATTAAAAATGACTTTTCCTGTATTGTGAACTATAAAGATGATTTTATGGAATTGAAATTGCTTTAAAAACCTTTAATTGTATTAGTACTACAAAAAACACGAGAAATCTTTAAATTATTCAAAATTCCTAGCGAAATGTATTAAAATTTGATCTACTGATACCAGAAATCCGATGCACCCTTTTAATGTATTACTTTACTTTGCAGTAAATACGGGTGCACTGTATTGACCGGGATATATCAGCTTAATACACCGCCCCTGAGCACTATATCAATTAATATCATGAAATAAGAACCACCCTCCAATCACTTTTCGTTTTCGATTTTCCTAAAAATGAAGAAAAAGAGAGAAAAAAACAACAATCAATTCAAAGACGCTGGAATCATTACATTATAAATATTCTAGTCAATTAATTTCTTTAATGGCTTTTAAGAATTATTCAAATTCATCTCCCATAAATCTATTTGATAACAGGAAACAGCCACCCTTTTCAATTGAATTAATTTATTAGTCAAACTTCTACAGGTTTCTCGTCATCTAAATTATTAAAATTTTTATAAAGCTAGAAACACCTCTTATCTCTGTAAACTATATTCGATTTAGATAACGCACCTTCTAAGAAATTTCAAGATAGTAGAACAGAAATGAAGTACATGGAAAAGTGGAATAATGATGGTGGAATGATTTATGACTATTCAACTTCCCCATTCCAATTTCCATTTCATTATATTACGGGAATTTTGAAAGCAAGCAGCTCAGTAAAATGCACCAAACATATGGAATAAATAATGCAATGTATAACAATAATGCCTCTGTAAGTAATTAATACTTCTTTTGGATTCATAATAATACACAAATAGCAGGAGAATTATTGAAGAGCTAGTGGAGAATAGCAGCTGCACAATCAAAGCTTATCATATTTAGGCCTAACGAAGGCCCAGGATCAAAGTGTTGAGATTTGCCGACAGGAAAGTGAAACAATTATTTTGGAGCAACGAAGCTGCTCAATGTACTATACAAACCATTTCAGGTATTAATTTTAATCAGTTAAAGGGATAGTTCATTGATACTTCATTGCTTCCTTTGTTTAGTAAACCGTCACTTTCTCAGTTAAATGATAAAACTCACTCAACGATGTCGAATAATGTAAACCAAAGAACCATGATGTATCTCTCCACAATGTTCAATTAACAAAGATTAAGAAAGCTCGAGATAGAGGGTGAACAGTTGTGAAGATAGAAATCAATAGATTGATGGAGTCAAGCAATCATTTAAATAAACTAATGGCTAATGCAACACTCTACTGTTGAATTTCACTCAGACATGGATAATTTATGGAATGAAATTATTGCCAAAATTTCGAAAAAATAGTGCTTTTTTGCAAAAATTTGCTTCATTTTTCTTTTTTGGAAGTCAATGGTAGGATGGCAAGCAATTAATGGTTGACAAGATGACGTCATTAAGCAGAAGTTGAGCACAAACTTGCATTTGAGACATTGTGATAAAAATTGATGTCTTACGCAAACAGAACAGAAAGAGAACAAATTGAGCGCACAATTGCATTAAAGAAAAATAGTCATTAAAAACGGTACGAATAAGGATGAAATATCTCCAGTACGAATTATTGTCTTATTACCGCAAAAATGACCCACATTTTACGTTACTACAAATTGTCTTCATGGAGCTTATCATAATTAGTATGATTAACACGTTTTACCACGATTAGTATACCCGCTGAGAATATGATATACGATATAGATAGAAGATAAATAAAAACAATTAGCTTATTTTGACAGCATCAAAAAAGGATCGATCCATTATGTGCTTAATGTTTAGGTATTAACATACATTTTCATTATTTCATTTCGTGAAAGGCAACAAATTATTCTTTCTGAAATTAATAAATATATCCTTCCTGTGTTTCGTTCCTGAATACCAATTTGTAACTTATTAATAACCTCCGGTAAAATCAGCTGTGATATTCAACCACAAACTATTTTCTTGACTTCAAAATTTTTGAGTAGTAGAAATACATGACTGCCATTGCAGGATACTCTTAACATACTTCTTCTAGTGCAACTCAGCTCCGATATGTCTTAATTACGAAATACTTAGTATCATATATCTGTAAAAGTTATGAGGAAATGAAAGTTTTTTATGCGCAGTGGCTACTGCGAATGAACCAATAAAATTCAACATGTTTTTAAAAAATGCAAATCACGTATATGTCTCATACAACAAATTTGATGATTTGGTAATTATACGCTTCTTTAAAACTTTTGGAATCAAAAGCAAAATAGATAATGAAAACTTAGGAAAATTACTGAACTCATTTATTAATATAGTGAAGACTTTATTAAAAAGAAGTTATTCAAGATGACTGCACTGAAATCAAAATGGTGAATATTTTCATCACAATATCTTGACTGACTCCACCGAAATTTAGTGCGTTTTGGAAAAATCAGATTTATTGACTGTAAGAAAAAATTCTTGTGCCTGAAAATAAGTGAAATGCGTAAATGAGGTGATAAGATGATACGAACAGTTTATCGTTTTTGATTGAAACTACGGTTGTGTTTTTAAATTTTTGAAGAAAATCTTTTGAAAATCTCATGTGCATGATGATCCCTTTAGTTTAAACTTATTTTTAATTCCATATAAGAAATATATTAACATTTTAGGCCAGAAAATTAGAATGAAATCGGAATGTTAGACATATCTGCTAACCTTAAAACTATTGAAAACATGCATTTAAAAGAAGCATTCACGAAAAGAGGATTCTTCGTTCAATTTTTATGAGACCGTAATATCCTTAAAAAATTGTTAACCATCCTCAGAATAATGAAAGGCTAACACAAAGCTAAGAAATCAGACAATACATGACAAAACTGAAATCTTCAATGCAAAGAACAGTGTGGTTCTACAGATACAAGAATGCCTTCTAATTTAGCAAATCGAGTTTTTCCAGACATTTCAAGCTTTTCAAATCAAACAACATTCACTTCATAGCAGATCAAGGCCATCCCAAACCATTTGAGGCTAACTTGATCCTTTTATTTCAATGTGTTATTATTCACCAATGATTCACCTCAAAATCATTTTTTGTTTTGTCAGGACTTATAATACAACTTCCACGCTTGCTTTTTATCTTTCATCTAGTTTATATATATATATATATATAAAATTAAGCAGAAATTACATAGCAATTTTAAGAAAACGAGGGAAGATCAGAAATATGATTTGCCTTGAACACATATATAAAAAAACTGCAGCCTATTATAATGTATAATTATTCTAATTAGTTTTTCGTTATGTAAGAAATGTGAACGCATCAAAGAGAAAGGAGAACTTGCCAGTACTTCTCTCAATTTATATATGTATTTATTTATATATAAAATGGAATGTCAGTGGAGTTATCGTCTGACCAAACAATCGCCATTATCTTTCTGTAATGGAAGCATTTCACACAACGTTAAAAAAGACGAGGAGGTCAGCCAAGAATGCTAAAAGAAAGCTTTCTAGGACAATTGTGCCGAGCTACTCATAGGTGCTCGTTGACATGCTTAAAGTGATATTCGTTTTGGCAACTTTATACTTATTACAAAGGAATTTTTTTCGAGAACCATCCTTTACTAACCCCCTTTTCCATTCTCCGTGCTTCTCTTTTCTCCATCGGCATCCTAATGAATATAGTAAAATTGCAAAATTGGCATCATTTCAGCCCAGCACTAGGGATGGCACGGCGAAAATACTTTTTGCAATCACTAAATGGTGTTAATTCCGAAGCATTTTTGGTGGAAATTAATAGCCAGCATGATGCAATCAGAGTAACTGAAGTATTTGTAGATATATCATCGTTCCGTACAAGTATATACTAGGCATGTCAAAGAGAGATAAGCTAATAACTGATTACTTCTGAAGCTTTTTTTCTGAACAGAAATAAAACCTAATAGAGATTAGAGTGGGTTAAAACTAAACATTCCTCAATTCATTTTAACATCTGTGCGGGAAATGGGTCGGAAGGAAGACGTCAATTGTAAACTAAACCAAAATATTTACAATCGTCCGCAGTAGGATGAGATATTAGAATTTTATAATAGATCCTTCACATTCTTTCCCTTCAGCCTAAAATTTAAATATTCCATTCTCCATTCCCATCTCATCTCTCAAAAAATTTCATCCTATGAATAAAAAATATTCCTTTTCTAGTCTGCATAGTTAGCAATAAGACTAACATGTTTGAAAATTTCTGCAGAAGAGGTACTCACATAGCAAAGATATTTTCTGTTCGGGAAGTGAGAATCTTCCTATTCTCTCTATACTAACTGATAAAAGAGATTTTTTGCAGAGTAGAAGAAGTCGAGTATAGCTTGAATATTAATGTTTGGAACTAAATTTATTGAGTGCCACAGTTTGACAACGTTCTAAATCAAAATCACGAATGAAACAAACTGACTCGAAACTGGGATCTTAAAACTTAGTTCTCTTCACATTTAATCAGAAAATGAAGTTCAATCCCCAGGAATTCTTCTTCAAAACAGTCGGTTTCTTCAACTTTCACAATGCAACCAAAGCTGATGGGTTTGAAATTCATTAAAAATCGAATTTTTTGTTGTCAAGACTAGGAATCATATCCTTAACTCGCAAATGCACTTATCATGTCTTTTCAGCCATTAGAATAAAGTGAATTGAAAACACAGATATGGAAGTGAATTAAATAAAACCGGGTTATGCCATTTTGGATACAATGAAATAGAATTGAACCGATAAATTGAATTAAATGAATTGAAATGAAATGGATAAAAATGGAGTAGATAAAAGCGAAGAGAAAAAATAAGATGAAAATGTGTCAAATTCTATGTTGAAAGTTTGCAAGTATAGCGTACAAAGCTATTTAAACTGTTTCAGTCGATTGAAAAAGTGATTCAAATGGCATAAATCCCGAAAAGTTCATTGTCTCTTTTTCGTTCATAATTTTTATTTACGAAATTTCTCCGAGCTTTTTATTTATACTGATATTCTGTACAAGCTATTGGGATCACTGAATAGTTGTGTGGAGGAAGAAGTTAATAAAATCGAGCTTTTCTCATTAATATTGAGGTGATTTGTGATTACTCATTTAATAAAAATAGTGATGTTATCAAGATGTTACTAGTCTAATAATTTCCTGATACTACATTAATGCAGTAGATTTATAATATATAATGAGAGAACAGGATACAAGATTGCAAACAGAGAAACAAAACTTCATGGCAGTCTTTTTAATAGTCGGTGGTAGAAGACTTATCATAAAGGAAAGTTTATTTTCAGCAGGTTTGAAGTGGATGGAGAAATATTTTAAAAACAAACAACTATTTTCTAGAAAAGATAACTGAGGAGGAAGGTAAGTAGTTGAATGGTGAGTGATCCTTGGAAAAAAATTCATTTAAGCTTACTTCGAGCAACAGCTGTTTTAAAAAATAGGACCATGCAAATGGTCTTTGAAAATCACGAAACTGCTAAAACCAAAAAATCACAAAACCATCCAACCAGCTGTTTTGAATAATCAAACGTAGGTCTTTTTCTCATCATTCTAACTTGTTTCAACTTAATTCTGACTGAAGTTATGTGGACGCTACATCACCGTGCCAAAATGCAACATATATTTCATTTTACTTGCTGTTTACCAACTTTTTTGTTTAGCACTAATAATTGCCTGCGATCAACATCTATGTTTTCCAGAAACTAATTTTGTATCAAAAAAAAAAAATTCGGTCTACAGACTTCTCAAGATTTCAAATATAAATGAGATTTTTTGACCTTCTTACTAAAATTCCGAAGTATTGTAGAGAAAGCAGGGATATATTTCATTTGCACATGATCATCATAAATTTTCACTCATTATATTGAAAGCAATTAGATCGTTTGAATTTGAATTAAAATTTGAAAAAAATAAACTCTTCCATAATTTCAAGTTGAAATATAGATTCAATGCATTAGCTGAATAACAAAAAAAAGTAAAAAATAATGATAGAATCGGAGGCACCAGGAAAAAATCTCATTCTTAAAAATTATGAAAAAAAGGCAAATGAAAAATCAAGGAAGCACAGAAAACAGGATTTCAGATTAAATAAATAAATGAATATATATATAGCCGTAAACTTTACTCACCTCAGTTAGAGACTTGGCCGTATTGTTAATTGGTGAAAAAGAGAGTGCAATTGCTTAAACATTAATAATAATGTGAATTTTTCCTATTGTTGCCAAGGACCACAGCGCAACAACCAATACCTCTGACCTGCCATTACAGCAGATCTGACCGTTTTTTGAGAGTTTGATTATCCGACTCTGAAACTGCTAATAATGTTAAAAAGAAAAAAAGGAAAAATATTTTCAGATTTTTGATCGCTCTGGCCTTTTCTGTTGAAAAACCATTCAATCATATTAATACTGAATTAAAAAATTTTTTTTAAAGGATAATTTTCCTTTCGAAAAATTTCCAGACTTACCTAATGCTTATTCATTGTGTATTTTTAAATTTCTAAATTATTCAGGCCCATTTCTGACTTCGAAATTCTTTCTAAATGATAGAAGGGAATGGAAGTTTCAGAAGATAGTAAAACAGAATTCGCTTGGGGATAAGAAGGATATGAATGGAAGAAGACTTCTCAGACATGTAAATTGAGCACATGGAATTGAATAATTTCGTAATCAAATGAAATTTTATGATTCCATTTTATGCATCACAAAGAATGATGAAAAAGAGAAGTACACGACAAATAGATTGATTCCTTTTGGAAACTTCATCATTTTTTCAAAACCTACAGATTTAGTACTTCACTGAACACCACTGTTAACGACAGACAGATAGTAGAAGGTCAGGTAAACTTTGCGTTTCCTTAAATAGTAAAATCTATGTAACTTTCAACTCAGGCAAGGTATCCTAATTGCACCTCTCACTATCTTCAACTATACAGATCAATTCCGCATACTGTCGCCTAACCTATAACCTCTCCGGAGTATGTTACCTGCGGAATTACCTGCCCCTTCCTTATCTAGTATTAATTAATATTTCTCTACTTCCCAACCTATATCCAACCCCACAGTCCGTTAACCAATCAGTGCCAATTACACTTTCTTTCATCTGACACATCAGTGAAATAGTTCTTAGCAGACGACGACAGAAAATGCAGAGTGATAGTGTTTTTAATAAGGCAGGTGGTGGAAGAAATGCGAAATGATAAATTCATATTGTCAATGATGGTATTAGTTGGTGAGGTGAGGGGTCAACCTTGTTTTGTCATTGGGTTCAAGTGAAAGTAGCAGTTTGCCATATAATTTCCAAAAAAAGATACTGTTAATATTTTAGGAAGTATGATGTGTAATACAATAGATGAGAGCTGACAAAATCAGATATAATCTGCCAGAGAAGAGATAATAGTTTTAACTGGAATGAGTTTGTAAAATGACCACTGGTACTATTTAAATGTATTACAGAGGATATACGTATATGTGAAAATACGCAAATGTTTGACTGAAAAACTTTAGTTTGTAATATTCGTTGGAGAACGCTTCGAAAAAGTTATTTATTCCAGATTGCATAGAGTGATGGTATCGTCGCGTTCTGTGCTACTTTGTGTACGTTCAATTCACACATCATGCCGCATGAACAGTAAGTCAACCTATATCGTTATCATTGCTCATCTTTCTTATCCGTATCATACACACCTTAAAACAGTGGTACATTATTCCAAGCAGATATCCTGCCATTTTCTTATTTACTTGTTTCACAATTCTGTATTTTCTAGAAAGAGGACCACTGACAATCGATGGTTGGTACCCACGTGATCACATGCCAGATGATTATCCAAAAAATGAAGAAGAACGGCGAGCAGCGGCAATAAAATATGGGATGAGGCCGGAAGATTACAAGTTAGTTGTTATTGTATATTGTGAGATAGAAATGTGAACAGTATTTTCAGAGCCTCTGTATTGGCTTACATTTCACTTTAGTTAGGTAGAATGTGTTGTAGTATTTAAATTGATATTTGCTTGTCTTATAATTTTTTTTTGCTAGGCCGTATGATAAGGACGATTACTATAAGTATGCAGGAAATTATCCGGATTATGGATGCGTCACTTATGACCATAAGGATCCACATGAAAACTGGAGCGATCCACTGTATCGAAGGAATTGGGGTGAAGGTGTAAGTTATGTTAGACCTATTTGGATGATTTCAAGAATTTTCTGCGCTTGTTCGGAGAAAAACCCTTTTAACGATTCAAATTACAACATATCAGTTTTTAATAAAAAAATGCAGATTTTTCCATTTCACCAATTAATATTATTGTTGAATCTGACGAACCATTTTTTAGTAGAATAAAATGTCACTATTGTTTTGAGAAGTCTAATATTACATATGGCTGAAGGAGTTTACATTACTGCAAAAGTTGTCTTTGGAAGTCAGGGATAATATTTTTAGCTTCGCTAACTTAAATTTCTGAAATTTTCAGATGGATATCCAAGCAGGGATGCATACAAGTGATCGTGATTCCTATACTAATATTGACGATGAGGAAACTTCATTTTAAGTGTTATTTTCATTGATACTGAAGAATTTGTATTATTCATTAAAACGCTTAAGATTATAAGTTTTTTTTTTTAGTTTTGCCAGCTTAAACTATTAAAATCGATACAATTTTTGCGTTTTAGATGGACCAACACAGTAATTTTCTGTCGTCACTTAATTCCAGCGCTAATCTTTTGCTGGATTGGTATTCAAACGTGGCCGAAGGGTCGTAAGTGGAAAAATGACATTGTGAGTGTGTTTTGATTATCAAAGACTTAAATCACAAATTTAAAAATTTCCCATATTCAAAGTTAAAATTTGAAGTATTTCTTTCCCTACCGAAGAACAAAAAAGCTCATTAAAATCCTGCTTTCAGATGCTAAAGCAGTATCCTTACGACATCAAGCGGGCATATCCATTTACTGATCCGCGTATCTACCCAATTACCAACTACACGTTTGAGCCGGGAGATTAATCGAAATGAGCAAGAAGTTATTCGAAAAAAATCGCGACTCGATTAGAACAGTTCATGATGTGTTACTGTTTAATCCGTAGCATTTGAAAATGTAGATTTTATTTTTTTCAGAACTTTTGATATGGATATCCGTCTATTAATAAAAGGTTTACCAAAAAGTATCCTATGTTTTTTTCAGTTTTGCTTCTGTTAATTTATTTTATTTGTAACAATTGGAGTCACAGGCAATATCGTCGCCTGGATTAAGCCAAAATGCCAAGCTAAAATTTTGTAAGATGAAGTTAAAAATTCAACCAGTAAAAATACTGACTTAGTTACGAAGTTAAGGACTCCAAAATTTACAGATTTTTCAAACAAAAGTGTATTGAAGGTAATTGATGAGGACTCTGTTCATCCTATTCCTCCCGCTTTTAAAGTCTTTAATATTTCACAGTCATATCTACGTTGTAACCGCTTTAAAGTCTATAAAGGAAATACGAATTCAAAATGCGAAATATTCCTGTTTTGTTAGATAAGGTGTAGACTTTAGCTGGTTTGTCCGCTTTCCTTAACACTCGGGTTTTATAAAAAATTGTTATCTGATCCCTGCTTCTATACGTTAGTAACGAGTTTTATTTGACGCCGAAAGTTGTTGAGAACTTGGGATGTTGTACTGATTCCTTTTATTCAAATGAATCTATAAATGTAAGCGCGTGAGTGTTTATTTGTCATTCTATCTGACAATACTTATAGGGCTGAATCAAGGTTATCCAAGATGTTATATCTCGAGGATTTCCTGGAATGTAAGTTCTGTGCTTGGATTTTAAATTTCGCTTTTATAACTTCAATTCTCCCTATTAAAACTTATGTGTGTGATAAATCAATTCCTTTATTATAGTACTTGATCAGTTGCCGGGTGAGTTGAGAGACAGAAGCACTGAAGTTCGAATGTTGGACCTGCAGGCGCAGCGTAAGTGACCAATAGAAATTTCCATCTTTTAGCAATTTTTTTAGCATTTGCCTTTCTAGACGATATGGAACTATATTATCCCCCTGTAAGGTTATATTTTAAGTATATTTAATAAAGATTATATCATAATATTTAATAAAGTTATGAGATTTATTAAATTATTTATTGAAGGTGTTTCTTACAGATCCAAACTAGTTTTGCACACTTTTCTTTGTTTCGGAAGATCCTTTTTGTCCATTTCTCACATTTTTGTCATAAATGCAATAAATACGTGAAATTTATAATATTTTAATTTTATATTCAACTTCAGTTTTTAGAATTGCATGAACGTGCCAACAAAGAAAGAGATGAGTTTTTCGCTACAGGTGGTGCTCTTTCCCATGATGTTAAAGTCAAGCGTTACAATGAGATCTTGGAGGTGCGTTTCTAAATTACATTTTTTTTGTTGCCCATTTTCAATATTATGTTGCTTTATTGAATACTGACAATAAATGTAGAACCCTGGATCAAAGTTTGTTTTATGTTGTAGAGTTGGTCTCAAATCTGTTTCAAAAATGTTGTTAGTTTTCCTTAGCGAAATAAGTTTGGATTTAAATATCAACTGGAGAGTTTAAGAATATTTTCTTGTAGCTTTATGCGCAGGCAAAAGCTCTTTCGGATGAAAAAGTGGCAATCTTGGATGTTTGCCATTCATTGTTGCTGAAATATAGCCAAAAGTTAAACAAGGAAATACTACACTTTAAACTGGAACTTGAGGCTGATAATCCTGGCATCACTGAACAGATCGAAAGAAGTAAACATTGGAATTTTCATTTGCTCATGAATCTGATGTTTTTAGCAAAAATAATTTTCCTATACTTGTTTACTGAAACAGCGTTCAATTTATGAGTATCTTCACTTTTTAATCCTTTCCTCTTTTGTTTTTCTTGGATAATGATTGCTTATTTTTTTAGAATTCAATGAGGTAGAAAAAAATCTATTTCTTCAACGCAAAGAACGTGAGCTTTTTGTTTCATTTTTTTTCTTTGTTTCGATATCTGCAAAATAAACACTTATCTGGAAGACACTTCATGTTTGTAAACAAAGATTTCTGAAGAATAGATGGTTTAGTCATATTTCAGGAAGACGTAGATATCGGGAAGCCAATGCCAATCTTGCAGGCATGATAAATGGAAATTCAAATGCAGTATCCGAAACATCGAGCACTAGTTCTACTCGTGGACAACGAGGTTTCTGTTCATATCTAGTTCACACTGTTTTTGTCTCTCATACCTACAGTTTCATAGATGTCTTTATTGTAGGTTTTATGGCTCAAACGAAGTTGGTTTCAGGGCAATTGAATGACACATGCGAAGCTGGACTGGATGTCAATGCTCAGACACAACAGAGTGGAAATCATTCGCTGCTGTCAACAGCGGGGGCACGCGACGTTGAACCTGGACCAAGTGGTAGCCGAGCTGTCAGCGAGCGTGATTCTGATTTGCCCCCGCTGAAGGTAATCGTGGTGAGTTGACTGGAATACAAATCGTGTTGCTACAGTTGTCTAATAGCGGTAACTGCAAAATTCTCCGTTCATAGCCCCAACCTCACAAAATAGATTTCGATTCACCAATATCAGTTTGCAAATATTGCTCACGGAATTCAAAAGTTGAATTTTTGAAGGATTATGAGAACAAATAACCGAATTTATGCTTTGTTAATGATATTCGTATATCCACTTTTGATTTTACTTTTACCATTTTTCGAGAAAATGTGCATCAGACTTCATAGTTTAGTAGGATTACCCAAGCTGGTTGTTGCAGAGGCTGTATGAAGTTGAATAGTGAGTGTTGAACTTTAAAAGAGTGGAGAGCTAGCTACATAGCTATATTCAGTAACAATAGTGATATTTCATTGATATCTGCACTCTGTTGGTTTCTTTGATGTTCATTCTTGGCCGTTCACCTCTGCCATTAGTCATTTGTACGTATAAGAGATAATATTAGGATCTTGTATCTTAATAAGTGGATGAATTTAGAATTAAATTATGGCGTCATGAAGTTATGTGCCACACGTCTTAAATTCATTGTAAACAACTTCGATGTAATATGAAGTAGAAACACATTTGCAACAAAGAAGCCACTGTATTTAAAAACTTTAATTTGTTCAAAATTTCCTAAATCACAAAAATATAGTTCTAATATTGCGAATTCACAGATTAGCTTCTCATCATTTGCTCCCCTCTTTAATCTAAGTGCTGTAGACTAACTAACAGTAGGTGCATGGTGTCTTGGTACCATAAGCGGTTGAAGTAAGTTTCATGCATTTCTCTCTTAAATAAAATTTCGCTACTCATATTACAGAGGCGTTCACTTGTCACTCCTCAAAAAATCATCGGTATCAGCAATGTTCACTCTTCAATTGCAGTACATGCTCAGTCTGTAGCAAGCACTACTCCTGATCGTGGTTGGTTATCTAAAGTCAACTTTTTATTAGTTTTCATCTTAGCATTGCTGTTGCGTGACGAAAGTTTCAGATGAAATAAGAAGTATTTGTTCAAAAATTTCAATTTTGCTAAGCGCATACTTCGGACATTCGAACTTGACTTCACATTTTTATTAGAATAGTTTGATTTCCACTTCTAAAAATTGTCAACTTTTACATATTTTCAAAAGAGATTTCAAAGGTGACGGTTGGAGCAGTAGCCCAAGTCAAACTCCATCTACGTCTTCACAAGTACAGTTTTCAGTGCATCCTCCGAAAAGCAATTCAAATGTTAGTTTTAAAGAAATCAGTGAATTTTCAAAGAGCACTTTTCTACAAAATTTTTCGATTTCCACTTGAATAAAAAAACTTTGAAAAGACAGTTCACTTCGTAGTGTTTACAAGAATACTGGCAGTCACGTATTATTATTGCATCTTCATTGCTTGAATGTCACACTAAAAAAGATTATCTGTCCCTCTTTGTATCTCTTCTGTATTTTTTAATCTTTTTAGTTTAGATGATAGGTACTTCTATTCTTTCATGCTTGCCAGGTAATTGATAAGGAAGGGATTTGCAATTCATAATTCCTTTACACTTATGTTTAGTAAATTTAGTTGATTGTGTTAATACTTTCAAAGATTCTATGAATATCTTTCAATGCTCTTTAGTTTAATTAAATCGTAATACTTCATTTGTAATATGAAGAACTTCATATGATTCTACAAAGTTTTTTTTATCCGAAATTAGCTTTTCCCTTTGATTTTTTTTTGTTTTATCAAGCTGGAATACCAGTAAAACTATGATAATTTGTGACATGTGTATTGCTGAGGTGTGGGATAACTTCTGTTGTATATGAGTCTTTACAAGTATTATCACCACGAAAATAAAAACAAAATATCATTTTAGCCAGGAACTTTTACTGGGACATCTGGACACTCTGTTCCTGGACAGTCAATGATGTCACTTGCCGCCCAAGAAAGTCGACATGGACGTCCAAGAAAGTAGCCTTTCTTGCTCTGTTAATTGTCATGGTTTGCTTATAACTGTAACCTTTAAAAATTGTTTCACTAAAGAGCTTTCGTGTTTTTATCCAAAGCAATGAATATTTATACTTTAGGCTAACCTCGAGAGCTCAAGAAATGCTGTACACCATGCAACGCCATGAACGTCGTGCGGCAAGTCTTACTTCGTGTTCACCCGAACTAATGCAAGGAAGCGACGATGAATCTGATTCAGACCGACGCGTGTGGTGTTTCTGTCGTGAAGTAAGTTTCTATTTTTGTTTGAAATATTTATAAGGTGGGAATTAATAAGGTGAAAATTCCAGATTACTGCTTTTGTAGAAAGGTTATGATCCTTAAAGTTGTGTTCTTGTAAGCACAATTTACACTCCTCAGAGTGAATAGAGCAGCTAGGATAGTTTGGTTTTTAGCAAAAATTAAGATTTTTGTGGGGAATTACTAGCTTTTCTGACTGGAGAAGAGTTAAAATGAAAATAAAAAAACATTTTCCACAAAAAATTTTCATTCGTAGGAAGTAGTTTTCTGGTATCTCTTGTGAGATCGTTACTAATGTTTTTTATATGCTGATTCTAGGTGGAAATGCTACTTAAACGTCTTTTTTCTTATCGAGCATTTTTTATAGCTTCGTCGTTGAGGATTACTGTACAAGAAGTGCAGAGGGAGGACAAAATGAGATAGATTTAGAGAAGTTTCATAGTATATGGACTGGAAGTAGAATTATAATGAGAAACTTAATTTTTGTTTCATTTTGACATGCTTTTTCTTGCTCAGTCTCTCATTTTTTTGTATTTTAGAGACGAATAAAAATGAATTTGAGAAGCAAATTATCAGTTAGTAAATAGATATGAAACCTATTTCATCAGTGTATTAGATGTTATTGTTTCTGTTGCCTGAATTTTCTGTTGATGTCCTCCTTTCATTTACTGTTTTTCGTGTATTACTGGTAGAACTGGAATACAAATATCGCTGTATAATTCATTTGGCGTTCATCAACCTTGCTAGTAACAATAATAGTATATCATGCAAATATAGTTAACATCATATGTCATCCTTGATAGTATTCTCTACACTTAGGATTGGAGGTTTTGTTTGTGATTCACTTACAACAATCGTAAGTAGTAATTTGCGTTTTCGTGGTATAAAAGAAATAAATTACATGAGAAAATGACAACGTAATGAAGAAGAATATGTAGGAAAAGAATGGCGTGGAATAGAACTATGTTCAAAAATTTATTTCCATAAAATTTACTCATCTGGAATTTTAAGGTAGGCTACGAAAGCCAGTGGTAAAAGCAAATTTCCAATCTTTGCGTTCCAGCTTCTAAATGTTGTAAATTTTCTTAATACTTGTTTGAGCTTTCCATGAAAACGAGCTTAAGATCTCGGAATGTTTCATCCTAAAAGTTGTTCAAGATGCAATTCTGAGTAGAAATTAGTATTAGATGATCTGTCAATATTTTTTGATGGGTGGTATGTTGTTAGTTTTGAAGGGCTTGTAACCAGCAATTTGGCGATTGCTCGCTGATTAATTTTTGTTGATTCACTGATTTTTAGAAAGGATATGGCTCGATGGTCGCTTGTGATGATCCGACGTGTCGTTATGAATGGTTTCATTACGGATGTGTTAACGTCATTGAAAAACCGAAAGGGAAATGGTACTGCCCGGAATGTGCACCAAAACATTCAGGATCTGAAATAACTAGCATAAGCAAAACGTAAACTGCAGTATTTTTTTCGGTTTACATTTTGCAAAATTATCACTTAAACCTTTGTTTCTTCAACAAAAAAAAACTAGGTTCAAGTTTCGTTATTGTGAAATATGGTCATCTATGATTTATTTGAACACTTTTTAATAAACCTTAAAAGAAAGTCCACAGATATTTAATGTCAAATTCTAGACGCTCACGACTTAAATTAATTCTTGGCACGTGCACTGTTGCGTCTTGTTTTTCTACAGAAATTACTCTTTACTCAGTTATAAAATTATGCAATAACTTCAATTACCTCTTCTTACTGATATTTTATCACATGCTTTTCTGATTAGTATTTTATCATATGCTCTTCTTACTGATCTTTATGATATACCAAGTGCTGTCATAGCTGTTATTCCCCAACTACCTCATATTTCTTCTTGAAGCACAAGGACTTATTTTGTTTAAAAGCTTGTCGAGACATAGAATTCCGATATCCTGGACAATTTTGTGTATTGTTTGTTTGCCATAATACATTGTATTCCATTATTCTCTGAAAATGCTGCTGTTAAAAGTAGGATTTAAAGGGTAAGCACTTAACTACCATTTGTTTTAATCCGCTTAAACGAGAGAGCAGTCGGGGATCCTCACAGCCTTACTCAACCAGTGCTTTTTATGTCTTCTTGCTTGCTCGAAATGTCTTAGAATATGTTTTGTCTCAATGTTCGGGTCTTCTATTGCTTCACCTCAAATTAAAACGAATATACAATCAGCTTCTGAAACTTTTTTTTCATTGGTAACTCTTTTTCACTTAAGAAAAATGCCGTCAGTATTATTATTATTAATGCTGTTGTTATTATTGTTACTATCGTCATCACTAATATTATTATTATCAGTAATATTTCTGCCGTATTAATTTTTCTACATTACGATTCATCATACATTGCGTTTAAAACATGAGATGAATTTTCAAGCGCATTGCTATGTTTCATAATTTTTTTCTTTAATTTGAAAAAATATAGGTCATAGCGTGATCAATCAGCTCGTAGAAAGTAGAAAAAAACCTAGAATTTAAAATTCATAAAACAACTATACACAGAATATTAATGCAAAGTAATATGCAAATGGACTCGAGAAGAGCTGGTCATGCAATTTTTCTTTCTTTTTTTTTTTGAATTCCCATTGAAATCGTCAAGATACTGATTTATTTAGACCGGTGGTAAGGGGTGGACTTTAATAAATGGTTTAGGGTAACTGTGTGAATTCCGTGAACTTGTGTAGTAAAAAAAAAAAAGGGAATTCGGAGAGGTTGCTGATACATTCAACGCTTTCTAACTGTTTTATGTTAATAATATTCTTGCTTTCATGAATGGTTATTTTTAGAAGCTTATTTATAAATGATACATTAATATTTTGAATTTGTAGAATGAAACATTATTAAAATGCAGTTGGGAAATGGTATGCGTGGTTTCGTATAGTATGTGCATAATTTTACATTGTCCTTACCAATAATTAAAATCCAATAATTCAAAAAGAAAATGAAATAATTTCAATTACTGAAGGAGAATTGGTAATTGGATGAAATAAAGATACAGAAGAATATTGAGCAGTAAAGCATAGAACTGCTCGTTTCATCATCGTAGCAGAATAAGATATCTCTCTGTTTAAACCTTGTTTTTAAATAAATTTCTATTAAATCTTCCCATGATTTTTGACATTTTCTCAGTATTCAGTGTCCAATTTCTCAGTTCATCGCCAATATCAATAAATTTCAATCTGCTGGGAAATCATGGCTTACTTGACTTTGAACTTTTATCAAAAATTTTGGATTAGTTAGAGCTGGGATGAAAACGAGGAAGGAAACTGTAAGCAATTTCCATTTCATATTTCAAATGAAAAGAAAAAATGCGGTATAAACTTCTACCAAGAAGTTTTTGTCAAATTTCAATTTAAAGTGTTGCGGGAATAGCTCAGGCTTTAAATGTAATTTTGCATTTATTGGAGCCAGTTCGGACTTTATTGTTATGGAAAAATGTTTAAATGAATCTGATACTGAAAACTAATACTAAACTGCATTTTAAATACAGATTTCGATTGATTAACAATTTCGTGGATTAATTAATGGATAAGACAAATGGACAAATAAAGGTTAGAGAAATGCACATTACTTGATTTTTCTGAGCTAGAAATATCATTTCAGCAAGCTGAGGCGGTAACTTTTCTTATTTGGTGAATTGAATTTTCATTTTTTATTAATTTGATTTAATGGAATTTTATTATTTCTTTTTTTTTAAAAATATGCTAGCAGCTCTAAATTATGCAATATTATGCTAAGTAATAAAAGTTGAATTGTAAATGATTGTTGAGTAGTTTAAAGGGCATGAAAAAACCTTCAGAAGAATACTCGCGGGACCAAGAACATCGATGTTTTATCTCGGAGTTATTAACTAAGATTATAAAAACTCCAATTATTCCGCATCCAGTACTTTAATATTATAAGTAATATTTATGTCCAATCGTGTATGAGTGGTAACTGAGAAAATCATATTCTATTTATTGAGAATATCGTATTGATCTCTGTATTTCAACATGAGATTTACCAAAAATACTGTAAATTGTAGTCTTTGCGCTCTTGCAACGTTGTAAAAATAGGTATACTTGAGAATTATATGAAAATGAATTAAAGATTATTGAAGATGACAATAACTTAAACATTTGGAAAATATTTGTCGAAATCTCCCACTAAATTGTATAGTTTTAAAAATACATAACGCTAAAGGTTATTTATTGTTTGATTGATTTCAGCTGTAAAATGGCTGATTCCACAATGGGTGATCGAGACAATGTATTTGAGGTATTTCGGATATTGGTAGAAGTTCTCGGTGCTGCTCTAAATTTAAATTTTAAATTTACGCATTCTCAATCTGTGAAATCTTACATCTCAAAAATATGCCTGATATATGCCATAAGATGCCTGTAAAGGATTCAATAAACTCCTAATTGAAAAACATAAAATGTAGTTTTGTCATTTCAGAGAGTTAGGCATGTAACGAAAGATGATTTGTTTGACTTGAATACGACGGTAATTCATTTCTTTTTTTTTTTTTTTTTTTTGTTTCACCATATAGTATATAAAATGGATTAAAATCGTGCAAGATATTCCGGAAAGGAAAAATGCCAAAATGGATTTTCCTTTTCCACAATTTTATCATAACAATTTAATCATTTTGCAATTACTACGACAAAATCGATTAATATCAACTAAGATTAATATTCTGATCCTAATAAAAACAACTTTCATCTGTCCTGAAAATAATTTACTTTTGCTATCGATACAAAACTTCGCTAAACTACATAACTTCATTTTGTTCGTTTCCAGCTTCATTTCATGCTAAAAAAATGAGTAATAAAAGTCGTTTTATATTTCAGATGATTATACCATTAAATGCATACATTCTGAAAATAATTGGAAAATTTGATTCAATGGATCTAAATTTCAGCTCTGTTAACCCTATCAATTTACTTTTGGTGATTATTTATGAGTAGATTTTGAATGATTCAAGTTATAAAGAGGAAAAATAGAGCAAAAAGAAAAAAGAATTGAAGAATGGAAAAGGATGGCACATTGTTTTATCGATTTTCCGAAATATTGAAAGGAAAAATTTTCACTTTTTTTTTTCACAGAAATCTGAGCAACTTGGATTATTGGGATAAAAATAAAATTGCAGGCTTTAAATAAAACAAAACCAGAAATGATACATTTCGATCAATTTTCTGAGGCTCCTGTACCAGTATGGTTTCAGGTGCTTTATATAACTTTCTTAATTTAAATAAAACACTTTGTACTTGCCTACTTGGCTTATGTTAATTACAATTTCCAACATTTGTATTGTAATATTTAATACATTTTTTCTACTATTGAATTGAATTATTTCAGTTTCATTCAGCTGTTAAATTATTGGTACTTTTTGTCATTTCGTATTTGATTTTATATGTTGTTCTAATGGTATTTGTCATATGTGGAAGGATTTGGCGTTACTGGCGCAATTTGCGAAGGATGAAACGAAAAAGAGAGATGATTAAAGCAAAGTTTCATGTAATATATTATGTAAAGTGTGAAATCATTTTCTAAATTAAAATTAAGGTACAGAATTTAATTATTTTTTATAGATGATTGCCGAAAATATACAACAAATACGCGAACTGCAAACTATAAACGTAGGAACTGAAAATGAACAGAAATTATTCAACCAGGTAAAAATATTTCACAAAGAAATCTTTCTCGATATAAAAAAGTTGGAAAAATGTTTCGCTTTAAAACATTTTGCATCCGTAACATAGCTTCCTTTTTCTGTTTCTGAAGTTTCTTTTTTTGAATAGGAATAGAAGAAAATTAATCAAAAAAAACTTCGAATCTTTCTAGATATCCATCCACAATTTTTATTTTAAAAGTTTTAAATCTGGAACTACTTCGACTTTAATATTTGTTCACAATAATTCAGAATTAAATAATAAATAAGAACTCAAATAAAGAGAGAATTTCCCTATTGTAATTAATGCATATTACATAACAATGATTGTTCTTTAGATTTGGAATGAGCTTCGCAGTAAATATCAGCCAAGTCGAAGAAAAAAAATTGAAGTTCTTTTTCCAAATGATTTCAATGACAAAAATGTACTGAAAAATATTGAACCATAGGTAATTAAAGTTAAAAGACAAATTAAGAAATTTTGACAATGAGCAGAAATTTTGAAGAAATTCAATTCACAAGATACCTTTTTCATAATTTTCAAAATCCCTTTGGAATTCATATAATATTTCCAACGTTACTGCAATGAATCAAAAGTTTCTGCTTTATGCAATTCACAACATCTCCGTTCATTAGAAAGTAGACGGGAATGTTAGGAAAAACTTTAACAAAATTGAACTCAATAACTTTGCGATGAATTTTAACATTTATAAAGCCGACTTTGTCACTGACGACATGAAGAAAAGCAAAATGTTTCTTTTTGTGTATGCCATTGAGTGATAACATTTATCATTCATCACTGTTAACTTTTCTATCTTACCATTCGTCATTTGATTTCCCTTATAAAAATTACTTTTTTTTGCCATTTTTTAAGGCTTTTTCTTTTTTTCTTTACTTAACGAAATCCCTCTGTTAATTAAATGTTACATCAACTCTATCTCATTCATATGATATTATCGCTTTGCTCAGACTTAGATCTTACAATCACTTTCAGGATAAATGAATTTAGCACAAAAGAAATATATAATATTTTTAACATGTAATGTTTAAGACAAGATTTACGAGAAGTAATCAAATGGATCATTACCTGGAGGTCAGTATTTAATAAATTTATTCAGGTACATGGGATTAGATTTTTGCATAATGTACTCCTCTATAGAGATTCGGGAATTGCATGGCATGCATGGCAAGTATGGCGTGTTCATGCATGGTAGACGTGGTGTATTCATCCATGGCATGCATGGTTGATGTGCAGCAATCATGATGGAGCAAGTAAAGTATCTCGTCGGCACTAATATTAGTGATGAAGCAGATGCTCTGAGGCTTAATCTGTCACTCAATGCTGCTTTATATAACTACGAAATTCGATAAATCTTATCCTTTTGTCATACTTAATTTTTATGCCATTCTTCGCTTCATTCTCAAAACTTATCATCGAAGCATATATATTTTTTGAATTGGACGAGAAGAACAAGTAAAATAAAACACATTATCTATCTCTGATATCAATTGTCGAGATCCAAATTATTTCGTGTGAATAAGGAAGGTGCTGTCGCCAAAGATGCAAAGCCGTATGGCAATGCTTGCCTTGAGAGAAGCGCGAATATTTGTCGCAAGTTCCGGCATCTTGTTTGATGGAATATTAAATGTCGCATGATATTTAGGAGTAAAAGATATATCAGTGCGAACATCCTCGTTGAAAGTTTGTGCAATTCCGATTTGCTTAGAAAATTGAGGATGAATGCCTTCCGAGATGGTTGGTTCACGGAGTTATCACCTAAATCAGTAGAAAATGACGATCCAGAAAGTTTGTTTTAGAATTTGTATTATGATGTTCACTAGCGAGTATACTGATATTGCGTATAGAGTTGTTTTTCCTCATACAGTTATGCAGTGCTATTGTGAGTATTAGTTGTGTCTACTTTACTTGATTTTTATTTTTAGCTTTATTGTTCAGGCATCAGATCATATTATTACAGTGTTATTTTCAAATTATTATCAGTATGGCAACATTTTTCCATTTTTTAAATTAGATATACATACTGTCCTCGTAATGTATGTTTTTGAAGCGGAATTAATGGCGGACAAAGATGATGATTTGGACAGTATCTTTAACAAAATTTGGTCTGGACAGGCATTCTCATTGAAAGTTGATAAAGTGCTCGCTCACGAAAGAAGCAAATATCAGGATGTTTTGATTTTTAGAAGGTTAACGACTTTTTTTTTCAGCTTCAATCTCATTATTCGCAGGTTAGTATGATTTATTTATAGGATTTTCATCACATTAATTGAAAATTGATATCAAATTTTATGTTTGCAGCTGCACATATGGCAATGTGCTGGTGCTAGATGGCGTAATTCAATGTACAGAATACGACGAATTCGCCTATCAAGAAATGATTACTCATTTGGCAATGTTTTCTCATCCGCTGCCTCGGAAAGTATATATTTCTTGCTCAGTTAATTTTAATTCTAAGCTCCAGTATGCACTGGTTTTTTTTTTTTTTTTGATTGCAAGCAGTACGCCATGCATGGGATACGTTGTATTGTTAATCTTTTTCCTTATCTTGTAAATAAATTCCTAGAAAAAATTGGGTATTGTATCTGATCATCTATTGCGATCTTTTGCTTCATTTTGACATCAAAGTAGTTCCCTCGAAAACTTTTTGAATAAAGAGTTCTATCATTATTGTACTGCTGTGCCCTATTTAATTCCAATTTATTCTGAGAGTTAAGAAAGTCAAATGATTTAACTTTATAGAGTTAACTCTTATTAGGTTTTGTTCTATGCTATATATATATATATATATATATATATGTATGCTGTAGTTTATTTCCTTTTAGGTACTAGTTATCGGTGGTGGCGACGGTGCCGTTTTAAGAGAGGTACTGAAGCATGAATGTGTAGAATCAGTAACCATGTGTGAAATTGATGAAACAGTAATCAACCTCTCGAAGAAATTTCTCCCGCAAATGTCCGTCGCATTTAATAATCCGAAATTAAGACTTGCTATCCAGGACGGATTTGATTTCCTGAAGGTAATGTTTATCATTTAAATAAAGGAAAAGAACCTTGAAGGACAAATAATATCCGAATTTTTAATTTGTCTTTCCCTATTTTTTGGCTTCTATAAATTCTTTAAAATTTTTGGCTCTATTTTTTTTTACTGCTGTGCTTACAATCACTGTAGGAACACAAAGGAGAATTCGACGTAGTCATAACCGATTCATCTGATCCAGTTGGACCAGCGAAGAAACTTTTCAGTGAAACTTATTATGGTTTAATCAAAGAAGCGCTGACAGAAAAAGGAGTGCTTTCTTCTCAAGGTTCTTTTGTTGGTTTTTTAATCGAATTGGCATGAATTATAAGTAATTTTTGATCTTTTGTTTCAAGTTTTCTTATGCTTTAAGAATCCGTCATTTTTCATCCCGTTACAATGGAAGCACTTTTTGTTTTTTTATTCAGTGCATGGCTCCTTGTCAATTATTTCTCAACGAGTTGAACTTTGTAAATGTAGTTGGACAGTTTGTTTCATTGTTGATACCAGTTCTGTAAAATTTTGATCTATTAAAATAACAAACCAATTATTTTATTTTTTTTCTATAAGTCTGATGAATCGATCCAGTAGAAAATTTGGATGAATCGGAACACTTACTTGATTAGTTTTCATTTCTGTCGATTATCTTCACTACAGATTCGAAATCTTATTAAATTTTTTAAATTTTAAATTCCTTCCAACCTGTTTTTTTCAGGCGAATGCCCATGGCTTGACATCAATTTTATTAAAAATCTTGTTAAACATGCATCGATTTTATATCCTCGTGTAGCTTATGCAGTTGGCTTTGTGCCCACATATCCCTCTGGGCAAATGGGTTATCTGTTATGCAGCAAAAATGAGGTTAGTTTGCGTTGCTGAAGTAAGAAATAATAGATTTTGTAAACTGATATCATTTATCAAAGTTCCTAAGAACTTATTTATTGCGTGTACAGTGAAGTCGATTTAATCATTTCAGAAGCAAGATCTTACAGTACCATTGAAAATATTATCAGAATCTGACGTCAAACGCATGGATTTGAAATATTATAATTCTGATATACATCGGTCGGCTTTCATATTACCTCAGTTTATAAAAGAGGTAAATGGTTTTGTCCGTTTGTTTTTTTAATTTCTAGTTTATAACTGATTTAGTCCATCTTAACTGTATGCTCTTCGGTGAAGTACAATGAAAAAGGAAATTGATTTTCTCTAAAATTGTTCAACAAGGTATCCCTTCCACAAGCAGTCTTTGTTAATGTTAAAGATTACTGCACCACAGTTACTCCTGATTATAATTTTCGACTTAATTGTGAGCTAGCAATTTTAATAATGCCGAAAAGTTAACATTTTCTATTTTCAAACCCTACTATAGATGCTAATACAAAAAAAAAGTGTCCTAAAAGAGAACAAACTTATCCACTTTTCTCCATTTAGAACCCATTCTTCGTATACTTGAATTTTCTGAAAATTCAGAAATGTTCAATTCCATCGAAAAAATTTTTCAGGCTTTATGTGTGTGACTGAAAAGCAAAGATAAGAATTCATTACCAGCATCGATTAACTTTTCAGATCATTTGTTACTTTTTCATTGTATTAAAGTGGACGATAAATGGTAAAGATCAAAGAAATGTATTAATCCGTTTTGTTGTTTGTTAACGCTGTTTAACTATAATTTATCCCAATATTCAATTTTTGCTAATTTTCAGTCCTATTCTGAGGAAAATAAAAAATCGGGAAAAAATCGCAGCGAGCTGAACTCATGTCTAACTGAGTTACCTTTTTCTGTTACATCCCTTCTTCAAGGGCATCCACGAATCAGTCTGCCTTTTCCTTCTTTTTGACCTTGCTTTCTTGTACAGAGAGTAATATTGAATGAAATGAATGACCTTTTGGAATGGGCTCATCACAGTAAAGTGTTTGTGCTGGTGCATCTAATAATGATGTAAATGCTGAAATTGGCGGATAAATGAAGATCCTCTCAAATTTATAACTAGAATCCATGTAAAGGGCTAAGAGACTAAGATGAGAAACAGCTGCGAGAATGGCTGACAGTCTTGCAAGTTTTAAGCTGTTAAATCACTGGGGAAATGCTCAACAAAATGGAGCCACTTTGGCACGTTTGGATTAAAATTTTAATGAGGATCCGCGGAATGTCGAGCAACTGCTCTTGAATGTACATAATCGATAAGTTCGAGAATGGTGATTGTAGGGAATTTCTTGCTATCATATGGAAAATTATAAACTAGTTAACGGAATCAAATGAAACTTGAATCAAGAAGGTGACACGCAATGTGATTCAAGCTTAACCTCAGTCAGAGCCTTATACTTTTCAGATAGAGTACCTAAAGTATTAGTAACAATCTTCATTTCAATCGATTTGGATTGAAGCTGCAGTTTAAATTAACTGAAACCCATCCCGCTCTCTCATGAGCAACATTTACTGCTGGAAATGTTAGTGGTAGTGGGGGTTAGCAATAAGCTGCCGACGATAAATGGCATGTTGTAGGTGAGCAACAAAGAATTCGTCTGATGGACGAATTCTTTGCTGCTGATGAGATCGATTGTGTGAATTTATTCAGTTGATGCTTGTTTTTGGTTGTTCACTTGAAGGGTTATGCAGGTAGGTGGTGAGTTTTATTCGAAACGATCCACGTGTTGAACTGCTACCGTTCATTTCCATCGTAATCATTGTTATCATCTCTGTACCTTCTATCGCCCCCCATCATAACCACCGGTTATTGCAAATCGTCACTGATAAAGCTTTTGAACTCGCTGACGACCATGAGTTGCTCGGAAGTTTTCGCCGACAAGGTGTAAACAACAGCAGTAGCAAAAAGTAGATGGGAAGGGAAGTGCAACTGGTTACATTTTTCCATTTATAACTGTTCGCAAATAATATTAAAGGCTTCAGGTGTTGTCACCCTCTTTATGTGACCTTGAACACTTATTCTTCAACAATCACGACTGGTAAATGAGAATCAGCGACGAATGATGAACAAGTTTTTTCAACCATTGCTTGCTTTCCAATTTCAGCTGACTTGTGATTTCCGAAAACCTGAAATTCAGTAACTCGAGTATGTTGCAACTTCTAGACATTTGAAGATTTACTTTCCTAAATATGCCTTTGTAAAATCCCTGCAGCATTGCAATATCTTCACCGCAGAATGAACATCTGAAGGACGACTTGGTCTGATCTTTTGGCTTTCATAGCTTGAAGATCTCCGTTACCTAAACAGTGCTCCTGATACTAAACAGTAGCGATGTAAAAATTCATTTCTTGATAAAAATGATGGGAACTCTGGACACCGTTAAAACTGAGATATTTAAGTTCCATTAAACCAGTAAATAGGATTGTCTCAGATTCCACTCTGAGTAAAAGTACTTCAGATTTATTTTGAGTAATTTTTTTGAAACCATGTAGCTTCGGCAGGCATGATTACATTTTCAAGAAATACCCCGATAATACTAGGTGTCATATTTTATATTACTTTGTCAAAACGAAACACTTTTGCTAGCGTAATAGAAATATATCAAAGTGTAAATAAGAAAACAAGAAAAAAATACGGGTAATGAATGAAACAAAGAATAAAAAATTTTTTCAAACAAGAAAAGAGTTGTTTACATCACGGGTGTTGAATAAAGTTAGAAAGGATTTAAAAAAAACAGTAGAAGTATAATGCGATGAAAAACAAAGTAGAAAAGTAAAGAAAAAATCTTCTCAGGAGTGGTATATTAACAGATTTATACAAATAAATCCCTTTTTAAAATAAAAAACACATGAACCAAATGAATCGAAAATCAGGACAGTCTTAATGTCGGTTATGATACCCATTTCAAAAGCATCGATTTTGCTAGTCAAAAGAAATGAATGACTACAGCCTGAGAAAACTATTCAGGATTTTTGACATAATTAAATATGCATACGCGCTGGAACAGGTGAAAACAAGAAAACACGGTCGATCAGTAGTCAAAACAGCCATTGAGACACACGTAATGAGTGGCACCAACTAAGAAAGCAAACGACCGCTTAATACCTAGTCCATACCGCCTTTAATTTAATGCTAACAGGATGTCAGCGCGGATTAAAATATATATCTCAACAAACTCCCAGCCGTTAAAAATTTGTGAAATGTAAAATGCATCCATATGCATATCGGCCGTCAGATAATCCAAATATGTTTAGCACTATAGTTATCAGCATAATAAAAGTTGGAGTTGAAACTTTACAAAATACAGTGACAAAGAGTGACTGAAGTTGAGCAAATAATGCTCTAAATTTCTACACAAGCAAGAGATGAGAGGACTATAGAAAAGGATTGGGATAGATTTATTTGATTCACTATGACGGATAGCTTGTTAAAATCATACTAATAAAAAAATTTCTACGATATTAATTTCCCCAAAATCTTAAAGCATTTAATCCTTAAAAAGTATCCAGAAATATTTTTAAATTTATATCCCGAAACTCTCAAAACAAATTCGAAAGTATTTTAATTCTTCCGTGAAAGTTTAGGGTAATTTCCTTCAAAGTGACGGAATAAAAATGAAACTGAGTTAAAAAAATATGTCTACTACCCGAGATTAAAGTTAATATTTATCTAGGACCGTCATTATCTGCAAAGAATTTTAAATTTCAAAAGAAGATGCAAAAATGTTCAAAACTTGCATTTGTCAATAACAGGTATTTTTTCGAATGTAAACTTGAGTTTTCGTGAATTTACCATGCAAAACTCTGGAAGGCAACTTCCTTTCTAAGAAAAATTAAGCAAAGAATCATGGACAAGAAAGAATAAAGACAGAGATAAATTTGCAAGTCATCCTGAAACTTTGAAATTAAAAAGTAGATTGAAGGACTAAATATCCAAGGCCTTTAAAAAATTTCTCATCATTTGAAAACGTCAGATTCGAATATCCGAAAAAATTTTCCTAAACTGCTTAATAATGTCAGTTATGAAGTCTTACGAAAGTGCTGAAGATTCATTTTCGTATATCCAAAAGAGTTCATTAATTGAAAAATTCATCATTAAATGGATCATTGTTGGAAGTGGTTGAAATAACCAAAGGAGCAGAAGTTCGGGCGGGTATACACGGTGCCCGTGGTGAACCCGTCATTATCGTTGTCGATGCTGCTGCCGTCGTATTCAGTGTGTTCGCATCCATCGATACTTTTTTCGGTGGAATCATCAGTTCACTAAACGGATTCTTCTTTAAATCTGAATTGGAAACCAGCGTATCCATATCGACTAGCTTATTGAATGCTTCTTCTAGAGTGGATACCCTTTTCTTTTCTGTCCACTGAGAGAACACTCTGAAACTCGACAGTACTAACAATTACGAGAAGACACATTTGAATTTTGAACACTCTTCCAAACATAACAAAAATTTTGAGGGCAGAAAGGCTTTAGACCTGCGCCAGACAGTCCCAGAAACCGCGTTTAAATGCATTTGTCAATGACATCTCTCAAAGAGGAACATTTGAATGAAGCATTTCACTCCGATCCGTAAAAAGAGAAATCAACAGAAGAACTGAGGCGAAAAAAGAACCTTGGATCGGTGCCTGTTGAAGGTATGGTATTTTCATTTGTCGACCAAGAAACTGCCATAGGAAGGTGATAAGATGCAGAACCTTTCAGAACTTGTTGAGCTTGCTGAGTGTCAAATGGATCAAGTTCTCTCCTTGCCACATTGGTACCCTGCACTGATGAGGCAAACGGATTTGTCTCCTGCAAAAAATATATTCCATCGATATATACAGCAATGGTTTCAGATTTCTGTTATAATAAATTTATTCGAAGATCTAAGAAAGAAACTGGAAGTTATCAGAATAGCTCAGCAATTTACGACATGTTGTGCTGACGTAGATGAGTATGACGTGTAATCTTTGAACTGTTAGAAACTATCGGTGTATAAGACATACAAAAGATATGAGAAAATCAAATTACATTACCTCGTCGTTTAACTGTTCCTCACTTCTAAACTTCTATATGAATAGCTAATCGACACGTAAAAATTTTGAAATAATGCATAAAATGGCAATCATTAATTCTCTCAACATAGCGATAAAAAAATAAACAAACCGAGAAAGCAATAGAACGACTGTTTGTAGAAGATGTAAAAGCATCAGGATACGAAAACAAAGTTGTCAGTGGTTGCTGGACGTCAGAAGCATTTAGTTGAATATTTCCGGGTGGCGGAACTATCGGAAGAGAGCGTGGATTGAAGCTATCATCGAAAGGATCTGATGAATTTTTCTGAGCAAATGATGAAACTGGCGGCGGTGGTAATGGGGCAACGGTTCCAGTTGATGATGGAAGAAAAGGTGCTGATGGTTGCACGGTAGTGAAGATATCATTGGCAGGCCACGAATCCTCTGCGAATGTTGGAATATTTTGCAACTGGTTATAACCTTGCTCGATGTTATGAAGCTCAGATTCCAAGTCTAGCAAATCTGCTACTGCAACACCATTATCTATCCGCACACCATCTGTCGTTTCTGATTCCTGCAGTAATTAAATATAGGCACAACTGCCTAATGACTTCGCAACATCGGTTCCGCAGCTTAATGCAATTGATTCAACTTTACTATTATATGCAATTTTTGAGAATTTTACTAAATTATTGAGAAGCATAAACTAGCCATATGCTTTAACCTTTCAAACTAAGCAGCGCATTCGTTCAACAAAAAGTTTCTCAAAGAAAAGATCAAGTAAACGCGAGATCCCACTATCCTTTTGTTAAACCATCAAAGTTTTAAAACAATCCTTAAGAAAGTAAAAAAAGGTCTCGAACTTGGAACATACTCGCTTTTGTTGTTCTTCCTGCTTTTGTTTCACTTCAGCAAGATGAGCTTTCTTCATTTCAAAAACTATTTGGAACATATCACGAATTGATAAGACTGCACGATCAGCCGTTTGCGTCGTTTTAATTCCTGCAAGACTTGGTCTATGCAAATGTAAAACATATTTTCAATCACTGGCCAACACTTCATGTTCCTTAAAATCTAGTTTGAATTTTCAAAATGAACTGAATATTACAGCGGATGGACAATTTCTCACCCTTCTACCAAGAGTAAACAGAAGTGTTTAGCACCACTTCATTTTTTTTCAGACCTCGAGCAGCATTTTCTACTTTTTGATTTCCCAGCAATGTTTATTCGTTGTAGTAAGAAGCCAATATGTCGAAATATGACTAACCATAAAATTTATATTTGTTATCCGAGCAACTATATATAAAGCCGAATGCACGTGCATCTGTCGTATCCCGCGCTATGAACGAGATTCGTGAAACAGGAAAATTATGCAAAACTGTCTGAAAATACTTGCTTCATAGCATTATAAAAAATAACTAAAACATTGCATAAATAATATTCAAAATTATGAATTATGATCATTATAAAGATTACAAAGATTGCTTAAGACGATGCTACTTTGAATCTACCAATACAGTAAAACTGACTATTATTTACTGATTGGTATGAACTTATCAAACTGTTCTAATTCGAGGTTTGAATTAGGAAAACTTTTATTGAGAAAGAGTTCGCTTTTCTTACAGAGAAAGATCAAGAAGCAATGCTATATTAATAATTAAATACCACATTAAGCCCAGCACTTAAGTATTAATTTCCCACTGAATGATTGCCTGAAGGCGCACAACTTTCATCTTTTCGATGTTGCTGGCTAGAAAAGTCCCCCAAGTCTATTCTAAATAGTAGAAAGTTGTATTAAAAAACACATAGTTATTTTAGTGAACAAGTCTGAAAAGTAGCCACTTGAGTTTTTTCATCCTTGACTTTGAGGCCTTCGATTGAGATATTGAGAATAATTCGTTGTTTATGATGGCCCGCACTTTTAACAGCCGCTTTCGCAAGTCTCATCGCTTCGGCACACATCGCATCACCTCGAGCCTCATCAACGTCTCGAACGCCGATCAACTTACCTTTGAAATCTACCCCATTTCCTTGGAATCGAAATGGATCATTACTGGATAACGCTGGAAAAAATTGCGACAGTAGTGAATAATAAGTAAAGATTGCAGTGTTAATAAATAAAAAGAAACCGATGCATTTTGATGTAAGTAACTTAAAAGGTAAGAAAGAATCTCATTTTTTATATTGACAGTCGGTAGATATTAGTTCGTAACTATATTAATAAAATCTAATTTTGGAGTGGTGCTAAATACTTCACTTGAATAAAAACGAAACAACTGAATTATATCATTACTTTATAGAAAAAAGCATTCGAAACAACTAAAATGCAGTTGTCGTGATTGCTGTTTGACTAGAAGTAACCACGTTATAAAGTAATTTCATTAAAGTAAAGCTCGACATCTACTAATCCAGTTTATCGTCTGCTTATTACAAAGCCTACATGTGTTCGATATTTCACTCATTTCTGCTTAGGGATGGAGCAAGAGAAAACAGAACATATAACGATATAAATGATAATTCACAAGTTCAAGCCGTCAACATTCTAGAATGTCAGTGAAAGCTCGTAAGATGTTAATGAATTCTAGTCTCCTACTCATACGAGACTGTCCAGGATCAGTCATTGTTTTCTGGCCGACGCTAGTCTTTCAGTCCCATTGATGCAGTTAGCTGAAAAGCTTTGAATGATAAGATCAGGTCACCGAAAAGTGCTAGTACTATTATACAATCAGACAGGCTCGGGCAGAAATGAGCGAAATGGGATTTTCAGCAGGGAAAACAATTAGTTGCCACAGCACAATTGTTGTCTGTCGCATTTTATATGAAATGACATGTCATGCTGACGCATCAATAAAAGCACGCAACCAAATCCTTCGACACGTTCAAAACGTCAACTGTGGTGGTATCATTGATGAAGCATTACTCACGACTTATGTCACCTTCCAACTGATGAATATCCTATAGAAAGTTTTTGCCCACATTATGTAGCTATTTATTGACAGAATGGAATTATTGGTAGTGGAAAGTGAATTAAAAGATAAAATACGAAATATTCGAAAAGAAACAAAACACCTTTGCACTTGGTGGATGACCGTTTCAGCATCGCCAGCCTTGCCCTCGGCGAGTTCGCTCTGCCATTCGACGATGATCCATGGTGCTGCTGCCCTACTGCACCTGCAGCTGCAGTTGCAGTGCTGCCGACACCGTTAGCCGTCGTGCCGTCCTGCGCTCCCTCCTCCCCGCTATGTTGCTCCTCCCTAAGACGACGTTGTTGCTGGAAGCCGACCATTGCGCTTTTCCCTGGTCGTTCTCTTCTTCTCGCGTCCTCTCTCAATTTCCGTGTTCTCTCGCTTCGCAACTCTAAAGTTTGTGGCCAGTAATTTCAAGGTTCATTGAAAATCATTAATTACATTTCGCATGAAGTTACGCATAACAAGTTAAATAATCGTTAGCTTCATGTCCGTTTCAATCTTTGCTCCTCTTGGCTCATTAATTCTCATCTCTTAACAAAATTCCTAGACATTTTCCTAAATTCCCAAATCCGAATTTGAAATGTTTAATTTTACAATTTCGTTTTAACAAATTAATAAATCTAACACATCACTTATACATATGGTCATATTCCATGAAACTTTACGAAATGTTTCGACTTCGATTAATTAATATGACCATTGTGACAAATTTATATTGACACAGAAAGATTGTCACGACAAAAGTTCATTACAAACAGATAATATCTGAAGGAAGGGAAAGGTATTCCCTTCTGATCCAAGATTTTCTGACCGTTTCTTCAATTCTATCAATGATAAGCTCTCTGTTTCCGTTTACTGAAAGCTTGTCTTGCTTGAATTCCGGATATCTATCATTCGTTTGTTTTTGCTTTTTTTTATTACTTAATTTCCTGTTTACTTCATTTCAATCTTCCCATCCAAAAATGCTTTTCGTAGTCGAGTCTGAAGAGAAGCTAGTTTAATCTTTGCTGGGTGGTTGAAGAGTTCTTAAATGATACATTTTGATAGAAATCCAACGATTCAAGCAAAAAGAAATGAATTTTTCGAAATTAGACAAAATCAATTTTAAAAAATTTCTTATTAGAGACTTTTTCCCTGTTGTTTATTTCCAGTTGACAAGTGATAGCATTCAAAGTAATGGGAAAAATAGTCTCCATCGATATTATAACTATCATTGACCTCCATTATCAACTAGGCACTTTTACGGTCATATTTGCGCTGCTATCACCTTTTTTTATAAGTGCTTTGTCCAGCTTTGCAATTCACATTCCTTATCTAAAAAATTATTATCGATTAATCGTTTGTAAATTTATTAAGTAATACTTTACTAATCTGAGAAAGAAAAAAAAACATTTCTAAATCTGAAAGCGATGCATTTACTTAAATTAAAATTCTATTAATCTTAGCACTCAAAATGTTTCTATTGTGAGAAGATTCCTGAGAAAAGTGATGTTTTATCCTATTATCCCAATTACCAGTCGTGAAAAAGTTTTTTTTTTTTTGCCATGCAATATTATGCTATTATTTTACTTATATCTATCAGTTCATACTACGAAAAGCAAAAAGTTAGTCACAGTTGAGGTATCATGCGAGATATACTTACTTTTATTGAGCTTAGCCTATTTCAACATTTATAAATCACTAGTCTATTCGAAGAGTTTTTTGAAGATGACTGATTTCTGAAATATTCTATGGAGTAAAACTGAAAACTTCGTAGGAGATAAAATTACTTAAGGAGTAATCATCTGCAGCATACCCTATCTTGATTTCAAAAATAGCCGCAAATCTCGTTAAAATTGATTTCTCATAAATAAATTCAATTTTATATAATATAATGGTTTTCTCACGTTTCATCCCTTTTTTCGTTCTCATCGAAAAACCTAATAAAAAGATTCAAAACAGAAATTAACAATAAATTTGAATGAAGAATTCGAGCATATCGATAAAGTATCAGCTAAAAATAAATTTCCGGAAAAGTGTTTATGGTAATTGGGAATATAAAAAAAATTAAAAAGATGTCTATGACAATTGATAATAATAAATACTGATTCAGCGAATGGATTTGATTGAGGACATTTGTGATGCCGAAAATGGGAATCCGTTTCGCGAAAACACTTTAAAAGGTCAACGTGCCAATTACTGCAAGAAGAAAGAGAACAAATTTGTACTCATTCTTTGAAGCAATTAAAAAGTACCTGATGATGACGAACAATGTTTCCGATTATATATTTAATTATTGTGGTATTTTAATTCCGGTTGGGATTACTTGAAGATAAAGATATATGGATGGAACGGAAAGACTCAAGCACGGACGATTACGCTACTTTTATCGGAATGATTCATTCATTTCAACATACATTTCACCACTCAAATATAAGATATGATAAATTAGGAACATAAATTACCAAATTCTACCGGACCTGTCTTATTGGTTTCAGAATTAATGCTAACGTAGATCTGCACATTCGTAACAATTCATGTCATTGAAAAGGGTTTTTTTTTTTCTGCATTTACTGATTATACAACTATCTGAACAGAAGGTGAACCGGAAATCCTGAACGATAGTTCTTGCAACTTCTAGTTTTGCAGTTAAGCATTCATAATTTTTGGCTCTACTTAGAATCAAACCATTATAAGACTGCAAAAACTAGCATCCGGATCACTTGACGTAATACTTATGTTAACGTAACACGTGCATACCGATAAATGGAAATAGAATTGGTGCTAACATTTAACAGTCATATTTACGTCAGAGAATTAAATTTAATTTGTGAACTATCAAAAAATAGTTAAAACCAGGCATTTCCCAATGATGACTAAATAAAGTGGTTGTTGTTGACAATTTCCTTCTTCCATAATAACTTATTCAAATGAGAAAATATAAATAAGAAAAGGTATATCTAATCTCTATCCATTATTTAATTGTTTCTTTTTTTTTTTCAAGGTAGGAAAGGAAAATTTATATCAGTTGTTGAGGTTTTAAATTATAGATTGAAAAAGAGAAATAGCAAAAAAAGGGAAAAGATAATGGTGATAAAGGTCATAGGAGAGTGCTTCGAGATAGTGCACAATGGGGAAAGTATCGAAAACCAGCCTTAAAAAAAAGATTGAGAGGAATAAAAATAAAGCATCTGAAATGTGAAATAGGGAAGAAATAAGGAAATGAAAGGCAGAGAGAGAGAGAGAGAAAGAGGGAGAGACAAGTTCTGTCCTTTTCTATTTCTGTTGTAACTAATATACCTTTCCACTTTCAACATTTTTCTCTCCCTTCTATTCCAACATTCCATCTGTCAGCTCATCTTAGTCAGCAAGCCAAATGTTCGAAATTTTTCAATTTAATAAATTTGGTCCATATGAACTACCGAGACTTCTTGTCTCAATTTGAAATGAAATTTTTGCTATACAATAAGTTATTCCTACGGTTTTTCACCTTAACTGATTATAATTACTCTCACTACAATTATAAAAGAGAGTACGCAATAATTACTTCCATTTCAAATTATATAATTGAGCAGTCAGACGACTCCAATCAACAGCAATGAAAAATTGTTTAATTTCTCAGTAGTTTATAAACTATTAAATAGCAATGATGACATCACAAGCCATCAATCAATTGATAGCTTAAAACAGGTTTTGCAAACCACCGATTTATGGCAATAAACTTCTCTTCTCTTCTTTATGAACAGAGATATCTATAACGAAATCTTAAACTAACTCTCTTCTTTTACCAACTAATTAATATTTGAAAGAAAAATTAACATTCAATTCAATTTTGAAATAATTATGCAAAAATCCTTCCTGTCATATGTTTTTAATTTTGACCGGGATAACATTTACAGCTGTTTTGCAGAACATTTTCAAACAGAAAGGATGAGATTATTGGAGATATAAGAGGTACAAAAGAAATAGTCAAGCAAGGATATGCCTAAAACTTTCTTCAAAAATAACGAATTATTTTAATTTTTGAATATATTTCAGAGAATTTAAATAAAAATATTTAAATTCAAATCTGCCAATGCGCAGAAGTTATCACATGTAAAAAGGGGAAAAAAAAGATGGATTTTCTTGGTAAATGGACGATGAGAAGACAGAAAGTGATGCCTCGACCAGAGCAGAAACCGGTCGTCTTTCCACCAGTCAACCATCTTCTCATCGAATTTCAACATGATACGTCGAAACAAATATACACAGTAATAAATGAATCGAGCCGCTTATCTATGAAGGAGAACAAAGGCGGAAACGTACTACATAGGAAGAAAGGGAACAAGTAACAACGACGATACCGGTCGTAATTCATGATTTAAACTACCCACCTCATTCGTTAGTTTACAAAATAAGTGTTAAAAGCAATAAGATAATCTGCCGATGATACGTAAAGTGAGCATACATAGCAAGCATGTTATATGTTTCGTGATTTATTCGTATGCTCATCTGTTGATTTAACTTCTTACTTGTTTATTTGTTTACTAATTTACTTACTGATCCAGTGAATGAAGAACCTTTGAAAAATAAGGAATTATTTCATGGGCAAGTGGAAATTCTTTAAATTGCAAGATAAGAAAGACCCGACAGAAGCTGATATTAATAGCGCTAGTGTCTTTTTTAACATCAAAAATTTGATTTTTTTTTTTTTATTAATTTTTATTTCTTCGATATATCTAATTTTAAATTCATAAATTCCATTAATTCCAAAATTGTTTGTGCATTAGTTTCATATTTACACATTCCCTGTAGAAAATTTTTCAGCACGAAAATAAGATGAATCTGAGCAGTATCAAAAGTAGTAAAATTTGACAGATGAAAGGAAACTTCAGTAAGTTTTTGTTAAGGTCTATACGAGGTGCTTCCGAGAATTATGCTGCTCTATAAGGGGACACTTAATGGTTAGAAAAAATTCAACTACAGCAGTTTAAAATAAAGGATAGTTGCGAAGCAAATTACATAATGCTTGGAGATAATTAATTGCAGTTCTGAAGCAGTGTGGAACTAAAAAATAGAAAAATGCAGAATTTGAAAGTGTTAAAAAAAATAAGTGAAATGAGACAGCAAAGCTACTAGGCGAATTTTATTAATTGAAAAAGCAACAAAAATGGTCATTACAACATGCAGTACTGCCTAAATTTTAAAACAACAACTAATTAAATGAAACTAAAAAAATGTAAATTTATTTCACATCGTGATTGCGCTTGAAAAATTTACTCGGTTATTTTTAATTATTTCAAAAATAAGTAAAAATTACAGTGATATTTTTAGAAAAGTTGAGGATGAACTTAGTTTCAAGATGTAATTGCCTCAGATGAGTGAATCATGCAGGCAGGTATGATAGCATGCTTATTAATTTTTCAGAAGCATGAATCAGACATAAATTGAAGAATTGTGAGTTTTTGAAACAGAATCTCAATCCATTGCTAAATGCATAAATGCTTTTGGTATTCTTGGCATTTATACATTTAGCGTTGATGGTGTTGTATTCATGCATACCGCAATCTTCACTAATATCAAAGGAATCGTAAATGGAAAAGCATAGACGTCAAATAGCAAATTTTCATTTTCACGTTTATAGAAATTAAAAGAGAAATAACTGAGAGGATGAAGAAGGCGCAGATATCGACAAAATCTTTATGAGCGGTGTGATTAATTTCAATTGATCCAGAGTTGGAGAACGTTTTGCTTGAAGTTGTACAAATCGATCTGCAATTATCAAAATCGATTGAAGGCGGCTGGCCGGTTGGTTGGAGAGCTGAAGTGGATGAAAAGAATATGATGAATTTGGGAGGGAAGTGTGAGAAATGCGATACGATCCGATTCCGATTGAAGGTAGAGGATGGGTGGAAGAAAAAGATCATCAAACCATCGATGGTAGTGCGTATGGTGGTGAGATGAACATGAAAGGATAAACAAATGGATGGAGTTACACCAATACATGTCCAGAATTAACGATCATGATGACGACAACATCGATAACGAATTTAACGCACCGATTGAGCTCTTCGAGTAAGCGAACAGATGAATTGATCTATAGTGAACAGCGAACTAATAGGGAACAGATGGATTAATTGATTGATGATAGTAATGTGGCGTAGTGCTGATTTTATGTGCAACGGTTTGTAGTTCCATCTTTTCTTGAAAATTCTCTGAATTTTGAAAGCGAACTCTTTAATGGAAAAAAGAATTGAAACATGAGAAACGAATTGTTTTTATAAGGAATTGAAATATTCGAAGTTTTACATGGAATTGAGTAAACATGGATTTTGGCTTATCATTCTTGGAATATTTATGCTTAACTAAAGTGTAAACATTAAGCAACGATCATACAGACAGAAAGATTTGAAGTTAATATAAATTTGATGTAGCCTGGACGAAACTTTGAAATACGAAGTGAAAATTTCTTGTGATCAATTTCAAATTTCGAAGAAGAGCACAGAAGGCTTAATTTTCTTTATACAATTCAAGAGAAACAATTTTTCCATGGATAACAATGAAATAAATGAAAAGGCGACATAATCTCAATCAAATATAACAAATTAGTTAGAAGGTAGAGTTGAATTCACGGGTATGGATTTAGTGGGCTTACGATGAAGCTATAGGGAATAAACAATATTTCACAAAATTCACAAAATAGGATGTGTCTCATGGTTATCGGATAATTTCAGCAAACTGCCGGTGAAGTATCCAAAATTGAATAAATTTTCTCTGCAATACCGTATTTTTACTTTCAAAAGTTATGAGAAATCATCAAATTGTAGAGATTGTCATACTTATCTTTAACGTACATATGGCGGACTAAGTTTCTCCAGGATGTTGATATACGTTTCTTGGATCGTTGAAAAGTGGCACCTTGTTATCTTTCAAAGATCCAATAGTAATGTTGCACAGTTTGATTTAATTTTTGCTTAACCGATAGTTGGATTAATATTATGCAAAGATCTCATTTACCGACTTCATTGTAATACAAAGATAATATTCCAAAGTATTCATTTATAAATACAAAGATCATCTGTACTACACGATTACGGATAAACGCTGACATTACATCGGCGATACGATTAAAGGAAGAAAAACATTAATCATTCCGTCGTTCTTCAATAATCCAAACATGTCATTATTTGCCGTATCATTAATTTTGAGCAATTACAGCTAATTTCACTGCCTCATTTCATTTCTAGTCAATTCATTTTCTGCACATATCAGAGATTTAAAAGATGTAATGAAAAGGAAACAATTCACCGATATTACAAAATCAATGCGATAATATTTGTCGGAATAACGTAGTGCTTATATTGGACTAACAGCAAAAGATTGCACCAAATTTTGATATAAAAACTGATAATAAACTGCTCTCAATTTTTATGTTGATAATGGAATCCTAAGCTTATGAAAATATCAAATAATGATTAAAGATCCGAACTTGGATGAACATTTGTTCTTCAAATGAACCTGATATACTTGGATATTTCTAAAATAAAAATATTTTCGAATCTAAAAAATGCATTGAAACGTCCTACGAAACTTCCATTTCCATCTCCAATTATTAGAATTATAATGTAATTCTACTGTGAATACTACCATTACGATAATCTCAAATATTTTTAATCATATGAAAAGTAGTCCTTTTAACTTCATCGAACATAAAAAATGGAAATTTTAAGTTTTATTTAAGCAATTAATTCCACCATAGAAACAGTATGAATTATGGAAAAAGCAGCATAGACCATCAAAAATTTGAGAAAACAATCCTTGATTCCACCAAAGATCACGTTACACAGCATCACCATACCCTGGAAATGAGCCCTCATCAGGGGACTAATAAATAAATGTACATGAATTCAACATCTATTTGATGAGCAATGCGGGAAAAGAGAGAACTATGAGACAAAAGGTAAACAAACAAAATTCGATCATTGCACCACCAACTGATAGTTTACAGGACTCCAATTACATGCTGCTATCGAAGATTGCCAAGACTTTTTGATCCAGTACGTAACAAAATGTAAACCGAATAATGGCATATAGCTGAATTCAATTATTTATCAGACGATAAGTGAAAAATTTGATTTATGTCATTGAAAAAGTTGAAATATCATTTTTACAACTAACTCCTTCGCAATGAACTGAAAAATATTTCGAAAACTCAAATTCTAAGTTTAATAATTTCGTTTGTTCATATGTAATAGTCTTCAAAACAGAAATGCAAGATTTATCAGCTGGCAAAATAACAAGTTCTATAAATTACATGCAATATGTTTCAGTTAAAATTTTAAAACTACTAATTTTTGGACGAATACTAGAAACACTAAGAAGATTAAACATTAACCGATGACAGTTAACCGATTGCCGCAAAGTAAATTGTTGACAATCATACAGTACCGCGATTTTAAGTAATCAGGATTAAACACTTGTTGTAACAATAACCGATGACAATAACAGTTTGCTGTAACTACAAACAATTTTAAATGATGAAAGGAATACGGTGCTGAGATATTTACTGATGAAAATTATAAATCGTTGCAACTTTAACCGATCACAATGATACAGTTCAATTGATCATAATTAGATGCTGTTCCAACTATAACCAATGACAACAGTACGGTACCGTTACAAATTATAACTGATAACAGTTACTGCAAATTTAACCGATAATAATAATACAGTACCGCGATTTTAACGAAAGATAATTTTACATTGCTATAGCCATCTGTAACAATCTATTCATCTCCTTTCAACGATTAATGGAATACGATTATTAAAGATACAGTAAGGTACAAAGTCATCTCATGAACGTCAAAAATTCCAAAATAGAAGTTTTCTTACAATTTATTTTCGACGAATGTGATACAAACTGTTTGTCTGTTTTTTAGAACTGACTGCTCTAACGTGAAAGAAGTACTTCATTATTTTTTAATATTGACAAATGCTCAGCATATTGTGATATTCATGGTCCTTTCAATCAGTGTATTTTTCTTAGAGAAGAAAATTGGAAATGAAAACCATCAAATAGTAGAAACATTTCGGTATCTCATACTCCTCATCACTTCTGTTCGGTAACCTGTTGTAATCCCAATATCTCCATTATCCTAATTTCGACTATTCAATTCCTTTTTGCTCGAAAATTGCAAAATGTTTCAGAGAATAAACGCGCCTTTTTTATTTACTTTTTTCCTTTCTCTCTTCCGTTGCTTCAGAAAATCACTGAATTAAGTTAGGCTTCTTCGAGAAACTCTTCTTCTTGAGTTTTCCCGAACAAACGGTCAAATAATTACTTCATTCTAAGATTTTTGATATTAATGTTCCTAAGCAAAAATATGGCTGGAAATGATGCTTCAGATGCAGTAATAAATGGCCAGAAAAGGATCGAGAGCTTTATGAGTATCTCGGTTACACGGTTATTCAAATACAAAATCCAACAATCTCAATAGACTATAAGGAATTAGAAAAGAAAAAAAAAGGAAATATATAACTTTTTTGAAAAAACAATAGACGAGGATTCATTGTTTGGCCAAATTTACTTCAGACAATTTTAAAACTTATTGCTATACATTTTCCCAAATATAACTGCGCTTGAATGCTGGACTGTCATAAAAGTTAGGTTAGGTACATAATTGAAAATAAGAAAGTCATAAAAACAAGACTGAAAATAATATTATTACTTTATTAAAAAGCAATGAACAATTACTCGGTATTTTTCAATGTACTTCCAAGCTAAGATTAAGTTAGTAATCATAAAATTTCAAACCTCGGTCTTTTCCAGACAAAGCTGTAAATTTCTTTTCAGCGGTCATCAAACTGCAGTTTTTACTTATTGAATAATGACACAAAAAATATGCAAAACTCCATTAATCACAAATATTAATTTCCAACAAAGTTCAATAAAACAGCAATGATTTTTTTTTTTTAAATTCTGACTTTCGATCAAAACCATCCAATTATTCACATAGGAAAACGATTAAATGATTCAATCGGAAAACAGTTAGCATAACAAACTAAATATGCATTCATTTCATATTTCGAAGTAATAGAAATGAAATGCCTAAAATATTACAGAGAAAATGGGACTGAAACAAATAGGAACAATTAATTTATGGATTAATATTTCCAAATTACAAAAGTACATTAGTAAAGTGAATAAATGTCCCATAAAAAAAAACTTTAATTCCGTTATTTAGGGCATAAATCAATTTTCTTGGGTCCTTCTCTTAACTTTTCCTTTTTTCGTATATAAGATACAATTGATTGTAAACAAAGAAGAAAATTGTCTCTTAAAACAATAAATTTACATAAATACATATTTGAATTAAACGAATAAAGCATCCCACTCTTCTTTTTCCTTCTTTTCTACTATCTGAAGCAAATATTTATGAATCCAAGTTTATCAAAATTTGAATTGTCCGCAATCAAACGTATACTATCAAATTTTAATAAGGCAGAAAAATTATTTACCATATTCAACAGTTATTCAACGATACTTTTTTAACACATTATTTTTAACACATTCTAATTATTGCTCCATCAAACTTTTCAGAGACCGTTCAATTAGTTGTCGATGACCGATCCGTGTAACACCGAGTTGTGTTAACAATGATCGATCACAAGACAACAAATGGGCACCGTTGATTCGAAATTGCTGGAATTTCTGGGAATGTTCTGAAAGACCCAATGTTTTCAGCCATGCAACAATATCATCAGTTGTCCAGTTTGCCACTTGTTTATCGACGAAATTGTTACTCACAGACGAACTTGTGTGATTACCTGTAAACATTATTATTATACCAAACTAAACTAAAGTGTAAGACTGATAATTTTTGAGGCTTTGAATTTTTCAATTTAAAATATATTTCCAAATAAAGCATCATAAATGTTGAAAAGAAAAAAGGGCTTAAGCTATTTTCAAATTTCATTTAAAAAAAGCACGAAGGAATGAGGCACTTGGAGTGAAGCAATCATTTATTCTAAAAAGATGCTGAAAATCTGCTGAAAGGTTAAACCGTCCTAAAAAATCGCAAGAATATAAAAAAGATAAATAAAGAGTACCACAGAAGGGATTGTTCAGTTACTCTGCAATATTGTACTGCAATTTCCCAAAATCATCAAATGTTAAAGAATAAGCTTTTCAATAAATCGAAACAATAAAAAATTGCGGCAAGCAGATAGAAACAAAGTTTACATACATATACAACACCGATGAAATAATATATTTCTATGCAGCTTACTGGATTCTGCTGTGGCCTCGTTATCGGAATCCCCGGTACCGCTATCCGGTTCATCATCGTTGCATTCAACTGATGGAGTTACTGAGAATTTGTTGTGTGATGTTGAGGACAACAGAGTAGTGGACAATGCCCGCTGTTGACGATCCGATGACGACTGTCCGCTCAACGTCGACAGCGTGGAGTTCAAACTCATCTGGAGAGAAATTCAAATTCCATAGAGAATATAAGAAAAAGCTGGATAAAATGGACAACGAAGCTTTTTAATGACAGATAGGAAGGGTAAAATATTTAAAATATTTAATCCTAAAATACTGAAAAGTTTAAGTGCATTAAAATCAGCTAGTCTTAGGACATCTGGGTTATTACATTTTGACAGATGTATTTCCCAATCAAATTTCCTGCGTGAAACTGTCTCCGGTACGAGTCGTAAAACTATTTGAGTTGTCAACTTTCGGAACATATAGTGTTTCCTCAGTTCTAGTTTCATCGAATGAAAGTCGCTCTTTGAGAAAGATTAAAAATAGGAAACGGAAATCATCCAGAAATGGGTCTCTTCAAAACTAGCACATTATTTTTTGTTAAAAAGACTTCCAAAGGCTGTATTAATTTTCGACTTCTAGGAAGTTCTTTCAAATCAGAGATAAAATTGATCTGCTAGATGCATAACAGTAATGATTCCGGAAAGATTTCCTGCAACAATCGGAAAACAAACATGCAACGATTTATTAACATTCACAAGAATAAGCTTCCGATTTCACTGCGTTCAATAGCATGCGAAAAGAAAATGAAGAAAAAGTTGAGCAAAACTAATTGAATAGCACAGCTGAAGATAAATAAAGCTTGTGAAGGTTTAAAACTGCGTTGTATTTACCGAATCATGATCGCTGACAATTTGCGCTCGCTGTTGAACGGATGGAGGTTGCAGCGAAGACTGTGATACTTCTGGTAAACAATTGCTTCTTTTGATATACGCAGAGCCACAATTTTCCTCAAACTGATTAGTAATTAAAGAGACATGACAGGATGAATTGGTAACAGATACGTCACTGGTTGGTTTCGCAGATCCCGGTATCGCGATTACGGTAGCACCTCCTGATCCAATGTCTTCACCACATTCTGACGGTTCAAGTGAAGTGCGCGACGATGTATAGCTAAAAACGAAAATTATTAAAACCATATAGTTCAAAATAGCCTAACAAATAAACAGAACAAATAGTAGCCAATTAGTGTGTTTCGGAATATGTGATGGGATAATCTGATGTAATAGTAGGTATCTCGATTCCGGCGTAACTTAGGGAATTGTCGAAGACATAAACATTTTAGCATATCAACTCACCCACTATCTTTTTTTGATGCAATACCCGTTGGAGAATGCTCTGATTTCCCAATTTCCCATTTTGTTGAATTTGGCACATTTTGTCGGACTGATTCACACAAACTTAATCCACCATAGCTGCTACAAAATCATTTTTTTTTTACAGAATATCAAAAGGCCGACCTATCGTATTTTTAGAATGGAATCACCTGAGGAAAACAACCTTACCATAATACCAAAAGTTTGTAAAAAGCATTTTATCGGGATAATTTAAAATAGACTAAAGAAACCAAACCTGATAACTGTAGCAATAGGAGGATTCTCTAACAAGAAAACAACTTTTTTCGATGCATCATTATTGCAACTTTGAGCAACCTAAAATTTTTCTAAAATATGGTGAAAATTTAACAGAAAATAATTAAACTTTACATATACTTGTAAAAAAAAGTTTTCTGTAAAAAAAGCCTGCCTTGCCTCTCCTTTTTGCGAGTGCATTACGTAGATCAGAATCAAATCCACGTGGAACGGTTGCACAGTAGCTAGCTGGTTCACGTCGTATGGTAGGTTTCAGTTTTACTGTTGATAAGACTTCACTATTAATCGTTGGAGAACTAATAGCAGGAGTTCCCGCTTCCTTCGATTCCAATTCTCCATGTTCAGCATCATTTTTAAAAGACTGAAAAATCAGCTCAATTCTTTTAGAAGATACAAAAGCAGAAAGTTGTTCACAATTTAAAAAATCCAGAACTTCTACGATCCTTAACAGAAATTAATTAGATTGTCGTAGTAATGATCGACATAGCTCGAAATAAATCTGATCCATTAATATTCATTTAATGAAAGGTATCCATATAAATGTAACCTCAGCAGAATACATACCACAGATTTTGCTGTTGCCGGAGGTGGTGGTGGAGGTGGAGGTGGTGGAGGCGGTGGTGGTGGTGGAGGTGGAGGTGGTGGAGGTGAAAGGGTCGTGTCAATTCCATATGAAGACGTTCCTGTTTCTGCAAGTGAAGTGTTCAACGCGGGCGAAGGTATGCTATTCGTCAAAGTATTACTACCATTTGAGGATGATGCGGCAAAGTTATCAAACAATGGAGGAGGTGGTGGAGGAGGTGGTGTTTTGGGTCGATCGGTGGACCTAAAAGGGCGTGAATAGTCTGAAGTGCTTTGAGAAGTGGCAGAGCCACGTTGATTGACTTGCCCATTAAATGAAGTTAATGAAGATGGTTCATCATCCACTGAGCGAGGCAAATCTGTAATAAAGGATTAGGAAGCTAGAAATATGAGCAAAATTCCTTAATTAATTAATAGAGCATCAAAAAAGTCATTCCGAGTTAAAATTCAAGTAATTTCGAAGTACTGAAATTTGAGCCGCTTTGATAATGCAATTGACATATTCTGAGCAGAAAAAGTGGCTTAAATCAACTTAGTATTTCCTGAATCAGTCCTTGAAAATTCCAGAAAGTTAATATTCAGAGAAAAGAGAAATTAAATAATGACCTGGTGAAGAATTAAAGCTTTGCATTATTGAAGAGGTGCAATGATCGTTACCAGTTACCGGTGGTAAAATCGTTCGATGTAAACCACCTTTTTTATAACGTTTTAGATTGTTCACCGAACTGAACTTCAAACCACTTCCGTTTGATAGTGAATCCTGCAACGAATTCTTAACAAGTTGATACAGCAAGAAATAAATGTCAAAAAAAAAAAAAAATTATAAAATTATTAAAATAACTTCTCTAGAATGAATTATCACACAGCGAAAAATGTAAAATGACAAAGTGTATTTCAAAAAATGATGAAGTTTGCAATATAAAAATCAAAAAACCTCATGTATAGGAATGGGTTGAAACTGTGAAGTGCCTTGTCCCTGCCGTTCCATCAGTCGTTCCAATTCTTCCATTGAAATACGTTTAGAACCACTGATTCGTTGCTTTACAGAAGCAAAACGCTCGTAATTACTTTGATTTAGCGCTTCTACGGATTTAGCCGAGTGCAAAGGTAACATACTACTACCATAGCCGTACATATCACCTATATTACCTGCAATAAGGGAATTAATGGTATTAAGTTTGATTTAATATTATTCTTTATCAACTATTACCAATCAGTTAATAAGAGCTAAGAGCTAATAAATTTCAGTGATAAATGGAGAAGTGTGAAGTTTTGATTTTTAATTAATTGAGAAAAAAACCTGAAATTGCAGGGTGTTAATTAGGTAGTTATAGAGGGATTTCAAACGCTGATTTCCCCACTTGAATATCGATTCAGGTAATACAAATCAGTATTCTTTTCAATTCTTTTTAAGCAAGAATTTTTGAATTGGAAATATTTCAAAATCCACATAAACATTTTTACAATTTTATGAATTTCCAAAATAAATTGGGACTAAGCAAACATCATATGCTTAAAGACAACATCCATACATGAAAACATGAATAGAAAGAACATGAAGCTGAACATGCGGTACGATCAACTATTTGTTAACCTTTCAGGATTGAGGATAGCATCATTACCTTTAACTGAAATCATTTTCCCACAGCTGTGCATGGCCTTTCAAAAGTCAAATTTAACATTTCAAAGCGAAAAAGGGTAGAAGCAACGATCACTAATAACGAAAACGAAAGCAAAGCTAAAGGTGCAGGTAATTTTTCAAGCATTCCGTAAATATGTCTAAAAATACAAATTTACTTCAGGTGATAAATATTTGAGTAGGTAAACTATTAAAATGACTGATTATAATACCAAATCAATTGGAAAAAAGATTTCCGAAACTATCATTTTTTTTTTCGAATACTGAACAAACTGCAATAGATATGTCTTTATTTCTTTAGGCTAGAAATAATAAATAGAATGAATTTACCGTTGGAGCGAAAATTTGCAAGACGATGATTTCGACGTGGCAACGAATAACTGGTGTTCGTTTTGCGCTGTGGTAACGTTGGTGGACGATATTCTCGAACTATAAGCGTTTACATGCAAAACAGAAGCATGCTAACTTGGCGATATATCACTTTTTCAATTTTTGAAATGAAAGTAATTGTCGGAAAGGTATAGCTAACACAAAAGAATGATCATTGCGACCAGCGAAACATTTTTCATTCAGGAAGTTTTTTTATACTATTTTTTTAAAAGATGCTAACTTTATTTAAAGATCCTAATGCGCAAAACATTTGCTAATCCGACCATCTACTCTATACATTTTAAGTAAACTACTATACACTTTGCACCAAATGCCCTTTTAACCTATGAAACACAATCGTGAAAGACAAATACGTTTGTCCGTGTAAAGTTTCCAACGTTAAATTTATCTTGAGCAGGATAATTTAAAATTTAAACAAAAACCATCATGGAAATTAGAAAATTTAGAGCAGCTGGATGCTTTTTTGATCTATATTGATGTTGTTTACACTCATTTCAATCATGCCAAGAAAATATTTATTTACGATGCGTTGCAGAAGTAAATATGCTCAGACTTACATTTAAAAATAAACAAAGATGGATATAATGGGAAAAAACAGAAATGAATAAAACAAAGAATACGTGCTTCGTGTAGTTTAAACATCATGCTGTACCTAATATAAACTGATCTAAAATTAATATTTAATTCGAAAATTTGAAAAATTACCAACCTGTGCGAGAAAAATTCATCGGCATTGTATGAGTGGGTCGAAAATTGAATGCTCCAGGGTCAACAGTAATCACCTGAATTAGATTTTTTTCAGAAATTTAATTTACTGATTTAATTTCTCTTTTTTTCTTCATAGAAACATAATAAGGCTTTATTCTACAGCGATTTCTGTGTTTCTAATCTTACTCTTCTGAATGATAAGGAGAAGTTTATCGTGACGCAATTTGTATCTCAGTACTAATTTCAGTCTTCAGTAATAGTATTCTTCATCAGATGATAATAGTGAGCGCTGATGGTACAACTAAAAGAAAAAAAACATCCGGATACTGGAGAACAACATTGTTTAAAATGTTTACATGGTTAATATTTCCATTTCCTGTTTCCTGTATCCATAACGGCAGGAACAACTTTCTTAAAAAAAAAGACAGCTAATACTAATAGAAGTTATTTAGGTTCAGCGTGTGGTCGATCTCATAAGAGAACATTCGACCCACCTTTAGTGTTACAGTATCGCCTGAAGACTGGATTAATTTATGGACTTGATCATGTGGTGTTCTATGCACATCAATATCGTTCACTTGAAGTAAGAAATCACCGGGTCTTAGACCAGCTTTCATGGCCATTCCCTGCAGGTCAATCCCTTCGAATTTTTGCAGTGCTGGATTCAACAATGTTGGAATGAAATTTCCAGCCTCTGAATATAAATAGCTAATTAACTTTTCTAATGTAAATTAGATTGTTATGAATTAAATTCACTTTCAAATTATTCGAAATCATTTTCGGTTTAATAAAAAATTTCCCCTGATTTCTGCTCTTATTTTACTTTCCTTCAAAATTTCATATCTTAAGATTCGTGCTTGTTTTAGTCTAAAATTTCTGATCCAGTTAGTGATTTCATCTCTCTATTCAATTCATATTTGCATACAAAATTAAAACAAATATCACAAAAGTATGCGTATCTTAGAATAACAAACTTGTAGCACCGCGTAAGACGAATCCGAAGCCACCCTTACCATCTCGTGGTATTACGATGGTGCGTGGTATATTCACCCTGCAAATAGAACATTTCTCTAAATTAATTCAGTAAATAAAAGCTTTGCTAAACATAAAAAACCGGTTTCATTCACATTTCACAGATCGAACAAACAGTTAGCTAAAGACAACTGCTGGAATTACATAACTTTTTGATTCGCTTTTGTATGTAAAAAATGTTTTTAAAAAAAAAGTTCAAGAATCAATAATTTATATCTATACAATGTTATGCACTCATAATTTTGAATGCAATATTACAAGTATTAAGAATGGCTGGAGACTTTCAGTTGTCAAGAAGCCTATGTTCCTTGCAAGTATCAATTACTATTTACAGTCCTCTTCCTATTTCAAGGTCAATTTTGCATGATTTGCATAAATTTATTCCACCTATGTTAAATAAATCGACGTTCTCAGTTGACAACTATTGAATGATCAAAGCCATTCAATTATTCACTATAATGCATCTATTATAAATGTGTGTCTAAATGTTTGACAATGCAGTACATGGCCTATTAAAAAATATTCAGAAAGCCTGCATTTCATCAAATAAGCCTTAGGCTTTTGGTTGTTTTAAATATCTGGGCTTAACTGGCTGATTTATACTATGAGGTCTTTTCAGTTTACAAAAGAAAAAATTCTTGATGTTTCATTTTGTTTCTATAGCATTCCGTCATTAGAACTCAAAGAACTTAATGAGCTAAATGTCAAGAAAGATTTTATAGATGTTTGATTGAATATATCAGGCGTACTCAAAACCACTCATGTTTAACAGAGGATAAGCTGGATATCGTCGCATAGTGCTGTATTCACCACCAACATCTCCTGGACACGTTTTATAACTGGATATTGACATATGGCTTGGTGTTGGACTGGATGGAACCTAAAAAAACATGCCTATATTTTTTTAAGTGATCGATAGATCAAGTTACTAACTTTCACATTATTTGAATTTGTTAAGCACTAAAAGTTTTTTCTTTAAAAGGTTAAAAAAGTTTGGGAGAGAAATTTGATAACGCTAATAGTATCGAATTGTAACTTCAAATTATGAATTAATCATATCTTGTAGTTTTGTTTCATCCGTAGAATTGAAATTATTCTATTAAAAATTTTACCACAGATCGATATTCACTGTTGCAAAGTGATGTTTGACTTGAGGACCGTTGAGTGAGTACCACTGACGGACGTCTTCTGGGATTGAAGGTTGGCTTTATATTATACGGTACTGAAAAGTTCTATGTACTAATTTGGATCGAAGTATGGATAGGAACAAATATCGCAAGAACGGAAACGTGTATGAAAGTTGCCCCAGGGCTCCAAAATATTTCGACATGAGAAGATTGCTAGGATCCTAAATGTCCCAGGTACATAACAAAAGCAAAAATTCCTGAGGAAATGATTCTGAATTTGTTGTAACGAACCAGTGGACATAGGGTCGTGGTTCAAAATAACTTTCGTTACTTCATGAGAACCAAGAATTTGTGCCACATCCAGCGGTGTTTGACTTTGCTTATTCATAACTGTTGGATTAGCACCCCGAAACAATAATAAACGTGCGCAATTGGGTCTGAAAAAATTTTCGGCTAATAAAACTCAAATTTTCTTTTTTTTTGAACTACTAACAATAGAATGTAAGTGATAGCCATAATTTATTTTTCGTTTTTTTCTTTTTTTCAGAACAACAAAAATTTAATTTACTGAGTGCATGCACAATTTCACTTCAATTTTTACGTTCTAAAAGCACAAAGTTTCATGTTTTTAAATGAAATGCTACTAATTACTTATTATGGATAGCGCAAACGTGAAGCGGAGTATTCCCGTTGATGTTCTGAGCATTAATTTCAGCTCCATAGTATATCAAATAATCTACATGTTGTACCAGACCATTCTTGCATGCCTGAAAAAAAAAAGGAGAATTTTTGTTAATTTCCGAAATTTACAAATTTTATCTAAAAAATTTGCATCAATAAATTAAGCTAGAAAATGATTGAGTTCAGAAGGATTTGGGAAAAAAATAATAGAAAGGAATTGTCGAAGGAATTTAACAAATATTTCAATCCAATTTGTGAAAAATGCTTAATATTATTAATGGTTGCAACATTAAGTACACTGTTGAAAGATATTTCGATCAAGCAATCTCCCCAAATTTTATGACAGTTCTGAATTGATGAAGATCCGAGAGCAAATTATAGCTCCATAAGAAATACTTCTAAATTCGAATCATTTCTATCCCTCTCACAAATATTGAATGAAACAGTTATTTGTTTCTCTGCTAATAGATTTTAAGATAATAAAGTAAGTTTATCTTAATAAAGATTGCTTCATTTCTTAATTTTGATTTTCTGAAGTTAAAGAAGAAAGCATTATAAGAATAATATCGTACAGGAAATATTGCTTTTTAGCATAATCATAGATTGTCTAAAAAAAGTAATCATATACGTCTAAAAAAAGGTAATCATAGGTATCGAAATTTTTGGGCTATTTTTTTTGTGATCCTTAAAAAATTCTCTGAAATACCAATGGTATATCACAGCAATATCGATTTATGGAGAAGACAATTTGAAAGTTAACAGTTTCGACATGGACAATTTGTTTATGCATGTTAAACACATGCATAAACAAAAGTTACTTCTATAAAATGTGCTATACCTGTAAATCATTCGTATCTGAGCACTTTTAATTTGAAATTAAAATGAATAGAATGTGTGTCTCTAAAATGCACAATGCTAATGAACAGAAAGGTTAATCAATGTTCACAGAAGTGTTACATATTTTGCACAGTAATTCTACTTTTTCTACAGTTGGAGAGTGAATACAATATATTAGAAAAGGAAGATTCAAAGCATAACTTTTGCATTTGTGGTAAGAACTGAGATGGTATGAATTTTATTGAGATATTAACATAATCCGATGTAGAACAGATGTAGAACTGAAACAGTTTTAGAAAATTAATAAATAATTATACATCTTAACCGGTATGCAAAAAATAAAATTTCAGAAATGTTTTGTGGAAAAGAATGTGATAGATGAAAAAAGCTGCTGAATGCGCTTTTTCTCAAAACAGGATGAGGTGAATAACCTCTACAGAAATTATTGGTTTTCGATGAATAAAAAAGTTTGTTGAGAAGTGCCAGTTATCTGGTCCAGATGATGACAGCAAAATTACATAATGATATGAGAAACTGGCTAATAGATAGAATAGTGGAACAATAGTAGGAGAAGGAAGTAGTAGTCGTTTGGTAACGATAGTCAGTTAGCACTACAACGGATATTAATATTTTTTGAAGTGAACGAAAAAGATTTTTAAAAAATTAAAAATTTAGATATAAAAAAAATATCTCCCATTGATTGTCAATATTTAATTCAAAATAACGTTATTTTACTTGTAAGAATGAATCAAATCTTTATAGTAAATCGTATCCAAAGAAAATTATTACCGATTAGATAGAAGTATCACAGATATGGCTCACGAAGCTTTCCGTTTTCCCGCGGGGAATGTACAAATTGGTTTTATCACAATTCAAATTATCTATCATAAATAGTGATACTGTTTAGTTAGATTAGGAGTTGTTTACCGCATCTTCCGATTGTGGTACAGTCAAGTGGTTACGTGAAAAATAAGGTACAGTTCCGATTCAAATAGAAATGGTTCTGATCATCCAATCTTCACCCGTCAGTATATGTGTCTTTCCCGTATGTTTAAAGCTTCCGAGAAATGGCCTGCTTTTTTCATCGTTGTCACCTTTCCTCTACCCGAAATGAATTTGTCGAATATTCCAACAACTACTACCACTCACTGAGATCACAGTTTTAAGGAGCATATATTCCTGGAGTACAATGTTCCATATCACATAAAATTGTGAGGCATGGCATTTTTGCACTCGAATATTCCTCACTGTCATCAAAATTAATTTTAAAAACAACAATGAAATATATCACTGGTGAAAGTTGTTACTTTTGTTTAATAATATTTCGAAAATGAACCAGATTTCAGATCAAACCTGAGAACAGTAAAGTTAAATCAGTCAAATATTTTGTGAAACAGCAAAACGGCCAATTTCGTGGTAAGAAGTTAACAACAAACGGATAATTCAAAGTAAAAAAAGTGCGAGACACTCAAAGTAATTGACACCTTTTAAATACCGTTATTGAAACCTGCAAAATTCTTTCCCATTTGACAATTCTTCAAGGGAAAAATGCTAAAAGGAAAATCTTAAAAAATTTTTTACTGCAACAAAAATATTGGATCGTTTTTCAAATATTAGTATCACTTGCAGAGGAGAAAAAGACATAATTTTTAAAAAAAATGCATGATAGTATTTTGGAAGAGAATTTTTAAAAAAAAGGAAAAAAAACATCGTTATAGATGTAATTTCTTGAAGTTTATTTTCAAGATATTTGACGATTCTGGATGTTATTGAGGATGATACAGAAAGGAAAGAATAGAAGATATCTATAATCGCATTCTCTTTTCAAGAAAATATCATAGCATTAATAAACTTTACATTGATATCATAAATTATTGAAACTTTTATTAAATATTTAAAATTTATAGAAAAAGTTGATCTTAATTTCCTTAAACTTTTTGAGATTTAATTATGAAATCCTAACTGAGTATAAAAGAACCTGGAAATTATGTCTCATAACTAACCCAGAAATAACAGTACAAACCTGATGTATTTCATGATTTTTATCCAAATCAGTTACAGCAATATCTGAATAATTATAGAGCAACATTTGGGCTACTGATGATTTTGAACTACTTTGCAACATGTTGTAGTAAAGTGGTGTCAGGCCAAGTGGATCACGATAGTTTGGTGATGCACCAAGTTCTAGCAAACAATTCACGTTTTCCGCCAAAGACCAATACGCTGCCTTATGCATTGCTGTCTACAAAATGTTCCAGAATCATCAACATCTCTTTAATTTATTGATATTGCAAAATATAATAGTAGAATTGATTACATTATTGATATGATATATGATAACATCATCCTATAATACTCAAATGTCAAAATGTTTCCTGGAACTTACTGATAAAATCTGCATTAGTTTCTATATAATATGGGGGTATTTTCAATGATTAAGCGAGTTTAATGATCAAAACCCGCTCTATTTTACCTAACTTCAAATTCTAATTTAGTTCCAAAGGACTGTAGCTCTTAATAGCCGAAATAGTCATAAGCTATATTTCCATTTAGACTAAAATATATAGCTTCATATTTCAACTGATAATGATTAAACTGATCTTATGATATATTACCTGTCCATCAGTGTTTCGGAAATCAACGTGTGCTCCATGTTCCACCAGCGTTTTAATAAAATTTTCGTTGTGCGGTAATGAGCATACCATCGTCAGTGGTGTCTTTCCCTCATTATCATGAAAATTAGGATCGAATCCCGCAGAACACATCTCTTCTACCTTTTTCAACTGTCCAAGAGCAATGTGATTCATGAATTTCTTCAAATTTGACTGAAATATGAATATAACTGAGAAATAAAAAAGGATAAAATGCCATTTTTCCACTTTATTTAATAGAAAGAAACAATCCAATAAATTTACCTTAGTATGTAATTTTTCCAATTGCTTTTCATCAATGTTCAACATTTTGTAGACCCGCTTTTTGTATTTGAGCTTAAATGAAAGACTTTGGTTGTTTATTTATTAAAATTTCGTTTGCTATTTTAAGGAATCAAATTCAGGAATTCAATAAAAAGTAAGCTGAAAACTTCAGTAAAAGGCGATCAATCTATTATGAGTGTTTTATTAAACAATCACTTCCTTTAAGTACTTATAATTTATTGTTATTATTGCCAGCATGGAAAGTTTTGGAAAAGAATGAACAAAGGTTTCTTTTCTTGAATTTATTTTTTTCATTTAAAAAAATCACCAGAGGTTGTGAAAACTGAGATAATAAGGGATTATTGAGATACAATAAATATTCCAATAATAAAAGCTTATTAAAGTGTTGATCAAGTTTTAAAACTGAAAGGGATGTTAGATGAAAATAACCTCAAGATAAGGGACACAATCGTGAAATGGATATTCACGTATCGGACGGTCTTCCAGCAGGAATTTGCCAGCGCGACCATCGCAAGGTGGCAGAAATAAGCCATAGTTGAATGACTGCGGTAACTTCTGCAACATATTAGTTCAGAGGAAAATCAATAATCATCAGATCAACTCTCTTTTTTATTTCGTCAGCAGTGATAACATTTTTAAGAATTGTAAGTTGTCGACATTTTTAATTTGCAATTGTCATTGTTACTTGCTCAAATTTCAAACAATCTCTCGCGCAATTATATGATAACATTAGAGGAAGTTGTGAAATTTATCCAAAATTCAAGTCGTGCATGATTTTGGCAAAGTCATAAAAAAATTAAAAAATACTGCGCATTGTTATGAATTATGCAAGGTACCCTTTAGTGCATAAGATTTTTAATAATCACTCATAATTAATCAAAATTTATGAAAGCAGACAAGTAAACAATCAAGATCTGTTAACTTCATGAGAGAGAAATTGTCAAAGAGCAAGAATCTCAAAAGAACAAGAATGTTTTATTAAATTAACCATAAGAAGAATTCAAAAAAAAAGAAAATTGAAACCCCGCAAAAATGTAAACATACATTCTGAAGCGATTGGATAAGTCGCCCTTTGATTTCCCAAACTTTCTCATCAAGATTCACAACCAAACATTTCTATAAATCAATAATTTTCCACACCAATGCTTTTGACTTCACAACTAATCACTAAGATAATTTAAACATACATCATTCCATGTAGAATTTTCATCTCAGTGAAATTTATTGAAAATTTGAAGATCATTTGTTTTTTGTTTAAGTACTGCTATAACAATAAAGAGTCACTCAGTATGTAAAAATAAGTACCGTATAGGTATTGGCATTACTTCTTATTGACTATCTTGTACATTTAAAGATATAAATAAAGCATAATTGAGTACTGTATTACTTTTTCTCTTTCTTGATCATTTCTGATCAAGCAATGTCGAAAAAAGAAAGTAATGCTTTTTCTCTTCAACAAACAAACAGAAAAGATTAAATGCATGCTTTGTCACCAATTGCTAACATTGCTTATTCTACCGCTGGCTGTAACTTGTCAAGCAAAGTCATTAAACATTCATTTAACCATTAATTTCGTACATTTGCAAACATAAATTTGTGCTCTGAAGCATAAAAAATTGCCTGTTATGTGTCTTATAAAAAGTTTTCCAACTATCGTTTACGTATGTCTGTTTGTTTGCTCACAACTTTGTTATCATTTTTTTTTTTTTCTTTTTCAAAATCTGAATTCCAAACATCTCAAGGTGAACTGATTAGTGATGAAGGAGAAGATGTGTTGCATTGGATAAGATGTAAATATTTTAGAAAAGTACAAAAAAATTTCCTCACTAACCTGAATATGAAGTTCGGGAATGAAAATTTGTATATTCAACACATCATCATCTGCCATAGTCATCAAGTATTCCACAATACTACCATACCTGATACATATAATCTGCAAAATAAACAAATTCTAGATTTAATGCCAATTGCTATCGGGAAAAAAAACCGCAATTTCACGATCCAGCAATCAGAACTACCATCCATCTACATCGCATTAAAATCCTTGATGAAAAAAGTGTTAGGCAATACCGCAATACTTACAAAATGTTTGAAACAAAAAAAGAATTAAGCAACAAAAAAGCAAATGTTAGTATAATAATTACAGTAATATAAGTAATACCTAATGAATGAGTGAAATTGCTTTTCTTACAATTACTAATTCTTAAATATAAATTGCCATCCATTGGCTCTGAATCGATAATCGAGCAAGCTATCACATTCTATCGATTTATTAAAAAAACTAATTTTTACTAGAAAAAATTTTAATTTACGAACGTAATGCGCAATGTTCAAATTTAAAAATAGAGCATTGAATTTTGACCAATGTGCTTATTTTATTTAAATTAAAACGACAGATTTTCAAATAATTATAATTTATGAAACATCTTAAAAATGATGTCATTTGGAAAATGACGCAAAAATTAAATAATTTCCGAAAAATAGCCATTTCACTAAATTTAGTGTACATTCTAAAATATCAAATTTGGGAAAACGAGGGAAGGAAGACATAATTTTCGTTTATGAAAATTAATGGCTGAAGTTAAAACAGTTCAAATTATTTACAGAATTTATTCCATATCATGCCCAGAAATACTTCTCTGCCTTTACATTTCATTGATACTGATCTTCCTAGGTTTATTAGCTTCTCTTAAGCTATAATTCTGAATTTTAATAAAAGAACAGAGTAATGAGTAAAAACAGTTTAATGGGCGCAAAATTACTGCTCTCGGGACGCTGCAGGAAAGAAGATTGTTCATAAGACTTTTCGATCACCGATTTTCTTATTCCAGAAAATCTGCTGATATCACGATCACTTTTTTTTACTATACAAAAATCCCACAATTATTATTACATTTGTGCCAAGTATTATCTTTCAATTAAAACTATTCATTTTTCCCATTTTGTAACAACCAAATATTCTCACCCACTTCTAATTGAACATAAATTAACTGAAGAAGCAAAAATGCAAAATAAATTCGGTTGGAATAATCAGAAGAAAGAAGAAATCGAAGAAGTTGGAAGATATGAAATGATTTAACTAAATTAAATGACAGAAAATATATGTTCGGTTCTCTGAAAATACCAATGATATCATTTAATTTCTTAATTCACCAAAAAATATCGTTATAAGTGAACAGATTTTTGGTATCCTTTTCAGAAATTTTTGCATATGGACTAAATTAGGGCAAATTTCCGTTTAAAAAAGCAAAACTTTGCGAGGCAATTTGCTTAGAAAATGCAATTTTCATTGTAACAAAAAAATAAATGGTTAAAATTTTTTTCCTGGCTGCAAAGTATATGCTATTAACTTCATGTACATTGTTATCTTTGGAAATTTTCATCTTTGACGAGTGATTAAAGTCAAAAGTCAGTGAACAAATATTTTTCTACAAAGTTTTGACGACAAAATAGCTTAGTATGAAGAAAATTTGTTGAGTATTAGACCATCTTCCTGACTTAAAACTGAATCATATTAGTAAATATGTATTCCACCAGCAAGTAATAAAAAAAAACAGAAATAAAAGATCAGAAAACAGCTCAAATTAAAAACTTAAGTACCATTTATCAAGTACATTTATACCTTAATTTTAGATTTCATCTCTTAATTTCAAATTCTTTTTTAATTACTTTTTAGTTAATTTGATAAAACCATTACACAAGTTCGATGACTTGAGCAAAACAAGAAATTTATTTAAACTTATCACATTTCAAACAACAATTCAACGCTGTTCAATTGAAAGGCTTCATTTAGCGATAAGCTATCACTTATTGCAAACTGTCATGGAAGGAAATAATCGGCGGTACAATTAGATTAGAGATCATGAAGAGTAGGATTATGATAAACTTCAGAAGTAAAAATCTTGAAGTGAATCAAAATTAGCACTCGAATAAGAAAGTTTCGAAAAGAAAGATGAACTATCGGAAATATCCAAAGGAAGGCAATATGTAAGCATTAAGACGAACGATTTGCTGAAAGTTGCAAGAAATTGCCATATTCATTTCTTTCAAACCTGTTAACTTTTAAAGAAATTGTTCTTATCAATCAATGAAACTGCCAAAAAAATGCAACAATATAGAAGTAGGAAGGCGGTGCTTTTTGAAAATTCTTCACTTAATTTAATTGGATTGCTCGTAAAAATCCGATAAAGAATTCGAAATAAACTTACAAGTTATCATATTACCAGAATTTCTTCTGTTGCATTTTAAGAAAACAGAGGGTAGCATATAATATTTTCTGAATTTGAATTTATAAATATAATATAATTCTAAATTAAAAGAGAATGAAGTAAAAAAGTGAGAGATAGAAAAAAAGCGCAAATTCTGAAAATTTCTTCAATGAAATATGAAATCCAAGCAAGTTTAAACCCAAATATTATCTTTCCATATGTTCACTAAAATTTCCGTGCTTGGTTGAACAAAGTTTTTGAGAAATGTTGTGAGTGGACGAAAAATTCTTTAACTCTATTGATGACAAAACTTTTTTTAGCACCTTCGGACTTATATCACAAGTAAAACTTTTACTCCAAATAGAAACTTTTACCCTATCTCCCATTCTAAATTCACATCACCTTAATTTTATGCTAAACATCTATTTTTTATTGTTTCTCTACCCAAGCATTCATTTCGTCTTAGTTTTTCATCACAATTCTGAATCTCCGCAAATCTTTTCCAAGATTTTTCCAAGGATTTTTCTCAAAACTTACCAATGGAAGAGTTTACTCTTTTCTTAAGTATATTTGAAACAAACTTTTGCTTAGTGAAAGATTTTGAATTTTCTTGGATAAGCTATAAAATGAGCAAATGTACATCTATTCAGTTTTCACAGCTTAAAGATTAAATCACTAAAGCGGCATTATATTAATATGCCGAACAATTATAAAAAGAGCAGTTATATCACGAATTTTGAATAACAGAGTTCGGAGAAATCCAGAAAAGCTAATTGTCAAAAATAGGTAATACTTCACTTTTCAAAAATATACCTGTCTACAAATTGGCAAAACTTTTGATTCTCCAGAGCGAAGTTTAGAATTTTTCGTCACTGTGCCTATCGATCAATCAATCATCTTAATTCAACATACATTAATTAATTCGTGTTTGTGCGCAGAAGGAGAGGCAATCAGCGGATATGTGTAGTGTATATCGATCTAGTTCACTTCTCCGACAAATCTACCACAAAATTTTGTACATTACACACATATATCATATATTTCCACTTACGTTTATCCAGTTAGCATGTAACACAGAACTGATGATTGAATGATGGAACGAGTGAAGATTAAACGTAATTTTGAAAGGTTGTTGAAAGCTGCCCACCTTATATTGACACAAAAATAAAAATTTTCAAAAAAATATACGGAAAATTGAAAACGAGGAATTCTGAAATCTGCCTTATTTGCCATAAGCGCTAAAGCTCAAAGTTTCTTTTCTTAGTTTCAAATGAAGAAGTCCCGGGAATGTCACTATTGGCAGAATTGACATAAAATTGTCCTTGAAATCCTAATACGATAAAACATCAGAAAATACACAACGGTGACAGCCCGCTCGGGAAAACAACAAACAGCTTAGTTGTATCGAAATTCCGAGTGATGATTCATTGGTGATTTAAAAAAAAAAAAAGAACTGATAATCGAAAAGATATTTCGAAGGCAACTATCAATAGTAAAATATTTTACTTTTATAGCTGCAACAATAGCAATAATTACTACTAATGAAGAAATTTATCTTAATTTTCATAACTTCCCAAGGCTTACAGAATAGCAAGCATTTTACTCATTTGCCCAAATGTCCGATAACCTTTTCTCGTCCATCGACCCTACAATTAAATTATCCAAGAGCAACTGCATATTCAAGCACTTTGCGTTTTACGACATATGAATGACGTAGAATGATGTTATTCAACACAGCCAAATCAAACTTATCGGATGTTGACAAAATAAGCACCATTTACAAATTTAAGAAAAGAAAGAAAAATCTTTTCCTTTCTATTTGTTAACTTTTATTTATCGGCGGAATTAAATTCAGAAATGCTGAAGCTCTATTTCATCACTGCTATGCATTTTCCAACGTCCATTATTTTCCTACCGGTCTTCGAACGATCTTCCCTCTACATACATCTCTCACAAGCATAAACTCCTAATTCTCAATCTTCCTAAGTGACTTGCAAATTAATTATCAACAACTTTACATATGTTAAGATATATATTTCTGCTGTTTATGCATGCATATGTATGTTTTGGTTCAAAAAGAAAATGAAATATATAAATGGAGCTGTCGATGACCTTGTCTTCACTCTTTTCGACAGCAATCGTTATCAACGATTCATTTTAGAAATACTATTATTGAAAAACTTAGAGCCAAGAGTAAGATAGCGAAGGAATAGAAGAAGAAGAACAAAGAAAATAGAAGATGGCCAAAGAGTGGAAACAGAATAATGATGGAAAAATCCGAAAAAAAAAAAAAAACAATTACAATTCAAAAAAAAATGAAATTTGTACAAAAATCAACTTCAGTATTAATTCAACATTTCTGCTATTAATGTTATATTAGGTTTGTTAATCGTAGATATTTTACAAAGTCCCATTGCTGATAGGCATTACATGTAATTCATAGAAAAACGGTAAACTGATAGAATTGAACAATTAACTGCATTAGAATGGGTATCACACTAGGCCGTTAGCAATGAATCTGATAAAATTCAGATTTAATTATTGCGTAATGGGAATTTAAATAACGTTTATCAACCACTGAATTAAAACCGCTACAATATTAATCAGTACAGAAGTGGGTTGATAAGAGAGTAGGCAGAAAATTTTGAAGTTTATCTCTAACAAAATGTTGATGTAATATTGACAGAATCATTTGTACCTCCCTGATACATGCTAGAAATTTTTGCGGATAATTTCGCTGCTTCAGAATCATCTGATCATTTCTGAAGTGATGATATTTTGACATCCTCTTCCAAAATTATGTTTTCATGTTTCAAAAAGAATTTCGCCTACAAAATTTGGGTTTTGTGAAAAAAATCTTTATCAACGACAACTAGCGATAATCTTCCAACTTTCACTGTGAAAAAAAAAGTGGTCTGAGACATGGAAATTAATCAATGTTTTGTTTCCAATTAGTGAGAAAATATGAACGAATTGTGTGTAACATTATTTCATTAGATGCAATGCTGTTCAATATAAAACAAATTTCATAGATGTCTTCTGGGAGGTTTAATGACAAATGGAGACAACTTCTTACGAAACAAAACAATTTAACTTGAAGATGAATTGCAAAGTGTTGAACAACAATGTGCAATTACTACTGCTCTTAATGGCCGTAGCCAAATTAAAATTTCCACTTATTGAATTTCTTTTTTCTTTTAGTACTTTTATAATCATAAAAGATTGTAAATTAACTCAGCATCCGTATATTCTGAGCTGTCTTTCAATCACCTTAAGTTATCTCTTATAACTGCAGAATTCATGGACCTCCTTTGCCTGATACTTTAGATATTACCACAACCATCAAAGAGGTATTTAACAGCAAGAAGTTTTTGTTCTCGAATTTATTAACCATCAAAAAGTTAGCTGCAGGAATTCTTCAGGTAACTTATTCTTTAAGAATTATAGATGAGCAAGCTTACCATTGTCTCATTTGCACTTCCATGAATAAATTTTCCGCATGATAGTTTTTAATGTAAATGTACCCATATAAAAATGAGCAGTACAGATTATAGTCAACTAAACAGGCACGTGTTGCAATTAACTTAGCTATATTTCTGTTGTACAAGAATTACAACAATTAGCATTATATCAGTTTGATTAGCTTGGATATTGATATAATAACGACGAATATTGTAAACTTCTTAAAAAATCATTAATTTACATTCAATATAATCAATAATCATTGAATTTAACAAAATTTATCATAATTGCAGCATTATAATTCTCGAATAGTCAAAAATGCACTACACAAGGGACTTTGTGATACAAAGTTCGCAACGTAACATATTTAAAAAAAAAAAAAAGTGCCGTTAAAATTCTTATCTATCATGAGAGGAAGCAAACATATTCTCAACGGAAAATTTCATTCTAAAAAAGAATGGAAAAGAAAAATTGATATCAGATGATGTGGTTGACAGAATACTGTACAAAAATACCATCCGTATTACAGGTTTATGGAAAATTGTTGGAGGTAGGATAAAAAAAATGGACAACAGATGGATTTTTCTTAGATATGACAGTAAGATCAGTGATTGAGAAAGCTTTTGGAAAGGACAATAGTTAAGTTAACGAGTTAAGTATTAGATGGCAGTGTAGGTATCCATGGAGAAAAGGAAATGTATTTGGAAAGCACCGATGAAGCTCGCTGGTTGACAAACAGTCGGTTAAGCGCGAACAAATAAATGTTGAAGGAGCACCCATCCCTCATATCTAACAAATAACGACACAGCAATGATAGGTTATAATCATACCTCATCCCATCAATATAAATCAATTGATATGGATGCTAAGGAAATTTTTTATTAATAAAATGTTAGTTAGATAATTTCACTGATTGGGAAAGGATATGAGATAAAGATGACATTATAATAGCATCAAAAACATTAAAACTTGAAAATCAATGCATCCTTTCGCTTCAATGATAGGATGAATAAAGATATTACTGTATTTTTGGTACAGCTGTACTAAAGTCATTGTACTTTTTTTACGCCAGAATTGCCTTAGAATAAGTCTTCTCATTTTTATGATATACAAAAGTATGGATTGAATATTGTATGGTCATAAGGGTAGTTGACATTTCGAGGGTTATGGTGTTATAAACATTAGGAGAAAATAGCACAATATATTTCCCATTCGGTGACAATGCTATCAATGTGTTGGAGAGTAGGTGACAGGAAAATGAGGGAACAATTTATCATCAAAAGAGTCAAAAATCGACGTACACTGATCATTTATTTTATTCTTCTTGAGCATGAATAGTGTCGAGAAAGATGATGATAGCTTACTAAATAAACACAAGCAAGCTATTATCATTTATTCCTTTTACCTTTCTACCTGCTCTCTTTCATAAATTATGACGAGAAGATTGCAAATGGAAAGGATGAATAATTTGCAAAGATCTCTGCACAAATCATCCATAAATTTTGCATTACATGCTTCATCTATTATGACATCACTTTTTTGACTCAATTTTTTGAGATGTGAATAGTTGAGGTAACAAATTTTGCAATGAACTCCTCATCGTTTAGGATGAAAAAATATTTTCAATTGAAAAATGATCTTCTGTGGAATTTTAGAATGTAATTTACTAAGAGAACGGCATTTATCCAGTTTGAAATGCATTAAGTTAGTTGATACAAAACGAATTTTGCATTGCATGTGATAGGCAAAATCATCGTCAGATTCAGTACTTATTCATTATCCTGCTGATTGTCAAACAATTCGATTTAGTATCTAATTTTACAGTCATAGTAACAATGTTTATTTTAGACTATTCTTTAATTTAATTTTTTTTCCACACATCAAATCATTAGCAATCTACTGTGAGTGAGATAAGTGACAAGTTCAAAATATTTGTCAGAGATTCGTTTTTGTAGGGATTCTCTCAAACTTTGATGAACTCTCTAACCAACTTAATGAACTGAATTATTATCGGAAATTGGTTAGAAAACAGTCAAAAATATGACGATGGATGAATATACCACTGATTTTTTGGCCCTATAAACGTAAGCTGCCTGAAACTTTCTCATCCTCAATTTGTAGTTAATTTCCTAAGCCAATTTAATCGATCAGGAACAATGTTTCATAAGCAAGAACAGCAATATCACTAATGCGCTGCTAATGATATTAAATAAATGATGAACGAAATGAAGAAAATTCGAAATCAGTGACCCGATGGAATCTCGTAAAAAATTTCAAATTATCCAGTAGTATTTGCAATATAAATACTATCAACAAATTTAAAAGAAGCGAATTAACTTCGTTCTGATAATGCGATACATATATTTTTTAATTTAAACCACAAAATTATAATTTTATCAGTGAATGAGGAAATTTTTCCTCGTTAAATGGTTAAGACCGCTATGTTGTCTCATAATCACGATAAGTCGAAATCTAAATAAAAGTAAAGCCAGCAATCTATTTCGTGGTGATAGAAGGAATTATCACTCGTTAAGGTACCACTGTTATTTACTACAATTTATTTCAACTTTCAGCGGATTGAAATTGAGTTTTTCAATCCTATAATTCTTATTTATTTCCTTCATACTTATACTCTATAGCTGTCAGAAAGAAAATAAATGGAAATGATGGAAGAGAATTAATCATTCGAAAATCAGTTCAGCTTTTTAGAAAGTTCAAAAAATAGATTAATCCCGTCAATTTATCATCATAAAAAGACTTTGGCTCGAATGGAATTTCTCAGGTATGAAGTTATTACGATGAATGAGTATTTTGTTCAATAGTAATGATAAATATAAAGAAAAAAATTTTCGAGAATTAGGTTTGGAAAGGAAAATACGAAGTAGAATGCGGTAGAAGTCGGCACAAAAATAAGTTTCGACACTAAATGAGAGAAGGAAAAGGAGCGAAATCCTTATGAAAAAGTTAGAATAAGGTAGAATAGAAAGGAAATAAACATTCGTAGCCATTTGTGATTTGTGGTAAAAAAGAATTATATTTTTTTTGGGATAATGCAGAACTTAGTGCTTATCCCTCTGAAATCGGACAATCATAAGACATCTAAATCAGAGGTATACAAAAATTAAGACGACCGAAGGAAAATCAATGGGAATTATTTTTAGGAGTAAAGGAGAGAACTGAAACAGTCCAGTGACAGCGAGGACGACAATGATCGTTGCCTGGATGGACGACAGTGGTAATGGCAATATTGTAGGTGAATGTATTGATTAGAACGATCTTTTCCACTGTGAGACATTTGACCAATGACAACAATGTAGTAGTAGGAAAATTATATTGCTCAGTTTTGACTTTAGAAAATATCCACTTTGGCAACTAATCTCTTTTTTAAATTACCGCTTTTCAAATATCTGAACAACTATTTGAAGGGAGGGCAGTTTTATTTCAAAAGAATAATGACAAGAGATGCAATTTAGGTGTGTTGGGAGTTTCAGAAGTGTAAAAGTGAGAAGTAATGGGGGTGGTGTAACCTGTAAATGTCAAGTTAATGGAAGAAAGAGGTAAACTCTTTAAGAAGGGAGAAGGAATGTGAGTAGGAGAAAGCAGGGGATAAAGCAAAAAAAAAAATTGATATAACATTTTAGAATGAACTAAAATTACAAGCAACAATCCATTTTGTCATGTGGCTACTCCATGTAATGAGCAATTAATTTCATTCAAGTATCCGAATAATAATTAGCATTTTTAATCTTTACTTCTTCCCTGATTGGTAAATATATCTTTCATGATTATTGAAATGTATGAAAATCTCATAATTTTTTTTTTAAACTGACGATAGACAGTACTATTTCTAGAATGAAATTTCATCAAGTACTTATCTTAGGAGAAGTCAGATAGCTAACACAAACATGGGGGAATTTGAATAAGAGTGAAATATCTAAATGGAACTACAACATGATATGAAACAGATTGTAAAATGAAAGTGCACCTCTGAATGAAATACGATAACATTTTATTGGTGGATTTTAAAATTTCATCTTATGAATCATTTCAAACCCTTACTAAAGTATGATCGAGGGATGTACAATAATCAGTAATAGTTGTAATGAGTAAACTAAAGTTTGCTCTTTGATCTGCAGTTGTCATAGCAAAAAGCCAAAAAAAAAAGGAGATTGAAATGGGACATGAGCAATAAAACATATTTAAATAAAAACATTTATAGGAAGCAACAAGATTGAGAAATGCAAAATAGATTGGAGATTTTGTAACCTGAAATGTGCAAGAATTAGTACAATATAATCAGTAGCAATTTAACCTGATTGAAGAGTATGCATGAAAACGAACTAAATAATTGAATAAGGTTGAATTAAATTAAACTAAGTTGAATTCATGAATAAGTAAAATTAGATTCTGGGAAAGGTTCAACTGTTGGGAAAAAGTGAGAAAGATCTTAATTTGAAGTTCTTTTAAAGGATAAAGTGAGAGGAGCAGAATGGATTCAATGTCGAATGAACGCGGAATTGGAAATAAGGTGAGGAGAGGGAAGGTAAGGCGTCACTGACATCATTTATACATCTGTCCTTCAACATACTCATTTCATACCATATTAACCTAGCTGATTATTATTGCTATTATTATTATCATTATCATCACCATCATTATCAATATCATCATTACTATTACTATTATTGCTATTGTTATCATATTATTATCATTACTACTATTAGTAGTAATAGTAAGTGGTAAGAAATATTAGTATTATTATTATTAATAGTAGCAGTAGTATGACACTGGAAATAATAATAATAATAATAATAATAATAATAATAATAATAATATAATAATAATAATAATAATAATAATAATAATAATAATAATAATAATAATAATAATAATAATAATAATAATAACAATAATAATAATAATAATAATAATAATAATAATAATAATAATAATAA